>JADHKL010000050.1:0-171320 GCA_019925545.1 Ophiostoma angusticollis
GTTGATTCTTCTAACTGTCGGTGAGGAATTCCTCGGTGCAATACATGTTGAATATACATCACGTGATCACACAGTGTGTGCAAGTAACCAGGCTCACGGTGTCATGTGACATTGTCGGTACGCAGCAAAACAGCGCAGAAGGGCCGGAAGCGCAAGGGACGCTCAGGCCGCACAAGGTAGCCTCCTTAGGGCTGCAGCTTCCATCGGACAGACGGTAGTGTCTGTACTCCGTGCTCTGATGCTCCATGGCTCTGTCAACCACGTCATCCACATTCGGGGCCTCCGGCTGGGCACTTGCTTCCCGCAGAGCGGAAAGGCGGCGCTATGCAAGGTAGGAAGGTAGAGATAAGGGTAACTGGACGACACCTGACCTCTTTAGAATTGACGAGACGAAAGTCTCGAGCTACCCAAGCGAGGTCGAGTTCGATAGGAAACTACTTGAAGGTTAGCTCTGGGGAAAAGGGTAGAGAAGGCGCCAACAGGACGGAAGGGTGGAGAGGGGGAGGCAGAGGCCCAGGCCCAACGTTACTAGTCAGGCGCCAGTGGCAGCAACAAGCGAGAGGACAGACAGGTGTGGGACTAACTAAGAATAAGAATAAGAAATAAGCATTCGGAGGACAGCGTTCTCGCCAAAAGCGGCCCCGGCTGAGGCTGCAAGGCAGTGTCTGGCCCAGGCCGCAGCAGCTGTGCCACGCGGAGGACAAGCCACCGATGCAGGCCGTTGTTTCTAGGTCTCTGTTTATTTGGTGGTTTTGGCGATCGTCGCGATCAAACACTACAGCATACTCCAAAACAAACAGTCGTCACCACATCGTCTGCGGCGACAGCAACAGCCATCGTCACCACAGCAGCACAACGGCACAACGGCACAACAGCGCGACAAGGACCGCGACCCGGTGAAGAGGCCCCATACGACTGCTGTCATTCTCTGCCGCTCGCTCGTCACCCGGTAGTCTGGCACGCTCCTGCTGGGTCTAGGCTTGGTAGCCACCCAATATTGTTTAAGCCTCTTGGGGGGGCTGCTAGAGACAAAGCAGCTCTGGCGACAGAGCAGCTCTGGTTCTTGGCCCTGCATCTGCCACATCGTCTTATTGGTCCATTCCCGGTGTCTTCGTCTTTTGCTCGAGCACTAAGCCGCAAGCGGACTATATCCGACTACTTGCAGAGTAACGTCCGAAACCCCTGTCAGCTGTTTTTTCTTTTTCATATTGAGAATTAAGCGTACCACCGTGTAAGAGGGTACTTCTTTTATCTTTAGGATCGCTGTGTATGTGTAAGTACCCAGCTGATTGATAACCATATGGACGAAAAAAGGTAAGGAAGAGAACGGAGAAGGCAAAGAGAAAAGAGAGAGATATAAAAAGAAAAGGGGGAAAGGGAAAAAGAAAGAGGAGGCATATGAAAAGGGAAAAAATAGAAAAGAAAGAAAAGGAAAACGCCTTGCTTCTCCTTGCGCGGGGGGGGCGGAAGCGATGCATCTATAAGTCGATTCAGCCCTATGAGCCAAAATAAAGTAAAAGAATGTACTCCGTACATACCTACCTACCTAGGTACATACCTACTTGGACAAAGCCAAGACGAGAAAAACACCGATACCGAATCAAAAGGCAACATCGTCTTGCTCGAGGCGGACTTGGGTCTTCCCTGTATCACACAGAACCAGACAGCAGACGCAGACTGGCGCAGATACAGCCAGACGCAGACATGACAACCTGACTACTTGACAGCGAGTACATATATATACCGGCGACGATCTCGTGGATAGCCGCCTCCCTGGCTTGTTTCCGTCGTCCCGTGTCTCCCTCATCTCTTCTTTGACCTTGAACCCCCTCTTTCCCCCCTCCACAACCCCCTTCTTTCCCCTGTCTCACCGGCACGGCATCGAGTGTAGGCTTTGACGCCGCCCGCTGTCACATCCACGAGATCATGCCTTCTTCCTCGACAACACAGCCATCATCACTACGGCCAGAGGCCATGGCGACCTCTCCGCATGCCCAGTTTGTGCTCTTACCAGCAAAAACATCCGCCCCGACATCAACATTGCCACCAGCAACATCGGCAGCTGCATTGACGACGACCTCGGCCTCGACGCCGACCTCGACACTGGTCGCGCCAGACTCGCGGCTGTCCTCGCTGCTGCTGCCGGTGCGCGGCCCTTTGCCGCCGTCGCCCGGCGACATCCAAGTGTGCGTGCGAACGCCGCGGGTAGAGCGCGTCACCACCAGCTGTGGCGAGTGCCGCCGGCGCAAGCAAAAGTGCGACCAAGGCCGGCCGTGCGGCAACTGCATCAAGCGGTTCCCGCCGCCCGCCTGCGAGTACAAGCAGAACAGGTGGGTGCTCTCGGTATCGCCGCACATGTTTATCTTTGGCCTGACAGCACTCTGTATCATAGACGCCGCAATGCAGCGCTGTCGCAAGAGCCAGCCTTCCGGGTGGTTCTTCCCGACGCGGCAGGCGACTATAGCGCGTTCAGCACCATCCAGAGTCCCATGCTCCCGGCTGCACAACAACAGCAACGGCAACAGCGTCAGCGGCAGCAGCACCAACACCCGCCGCAGCCAGCGTCACCGTACTATCCGTTCCTCACGGCGCAAAGCCTGCTCATGCCATTGTCGCCGGGCTCGCAGCAGCAGCCATTGCCGAGCAATGTCTTCCCAGTCATGCCATTTGCGTACGGTACCGGTAGCCTCGAGCAGCAACAGCGGCACCAGCATCAGCTACAGCAACAACACCATCAGCACCAGTGGGACGCCTTTGCTGCAGCGGCCGCCGCCGCTAGCAATATGGTGCTTGGCAACCCGGCAGCTGTCACCGACGCGACGGACCTCGACCGGTGGCCAGGTGACGCTGATCTGATGGCCACTGACATGGACGGCTTGCTGTTCGGTCTTGGCGACGGTCAGGCCGCGACACCAGAGGCAGCATCACCGGCAGTACCACCGGCAGTACCAGCGGCACCACCAGCGGTACCACCAGCGCTGCCGTCGAATATTGCCCCCGACTATCTGTTTGCTGACCCGATCCAGCAGCAGCACCATCAACAGCAGGGAGGCCGCGGTGACGATGTCAGTGCGGCGCTCATTGCCGCACAGCTCCAGTTCCAGCAACAGCTCGTCCACCACCAGCAGAGCCACCAACAAGTTCTGGACGACGCGTTCCGGCTGCTGCAGGCACACCGCATGGCAGCCAATGAGCTGCCCGGCAACAGCAGCGCTAGCAATACAGACGACTTCTATGCCTGGCTGCGCATGCTGACCTGGACGGCGCCGGGTCGCGACGCCTCCTTCTCGCGCGGCGGCGGCGGCGGCGGCCGGAGTGCAAGCATGGCCCGCGCCGGCAGTCTCGGCAGCGTCAGCAGCACAAGCAGTAGCTCGGCCGGCCACCACTACGCCGCCGGGCCCTCCACGGTGTCGGCTTCGCTCCCTCAGACGGTCGGCTTGAACCCGTTCCAGACCAGCGGTCCCGGCGCCGAACTGGCACACCTGTCGCTGGAGGCGGCGCGACCCAGCGGTGATCTGGTGCGCATCTACGTCAGTCTGATCTCGCGCTTCAAGGCCTGCGTGGACGGCCAGCCAGACCTGCTGAACCCGTACACACGCATGTTTGTGCCCTACTGTCTGCAGACGCCGCTGCTGACCCAGGTCGCCGTCTACACGATCGCCTGTTTCCTGCACGAGACCGGTCACCTGGACAAGATGGTCGCGGTGGCGCACAAGGGTCATACTGGGGGGGCTGTGACGACTACACCCACACCCATACCCGCACCTACCGACGACGCCATCACCGCCGTCGTCCGGCTCATCATGGATGAGTGGTACCTGGGACAGACCGACAACCTCCAAGCACACCTGCGCGACCTGAGCGAGATGGTGCGGCTGCGTGGCGGGTCCAACAACCTGGGCATGAACGGGCTCATCAGCAAGCTGGTCGTCACGTGAGTTCTCTTTCCTCATCGATGCTCCTTCCTTATCTCTCCTTCTTCTTGCTCGTCTCTCTCCTCCAGCTCCTCTAACAGTCTAGGGTTGTCCACCTCACCGCCATCCACAGTTCCTACCTGGCTGCTGCCCTGCCGTTTGAAATGCTACCCGTACCCCAGAGCAGCAGCAAGCGGGGAAGCACCAGCAGCAACGCCTCGTCATCCGCCGCCTCCTCCTCTGCTGCGACCACTCTCTTTGACTTCCCCGAGCCCTCGGCCGCCCCCTTCCGTGTCGCCCACAACACCCCCCTCGTCGCCAACCTGCCCTCCTTTGTCCAGTGCACCGAAGCCCTCAGGATGCACCCCACCACCGCCTCCATCCTCGACGACATGCGCTTTCTCATCAGCGCCGTGCTCGCCCTACCTGCCGAGACCTCGCCCAAGGACCTCCAAAAGGTCCAGACCACTGCCGCCTGGATCCACGACCGCATCCAGCGCTTGCCGCCCGACTCGCCCGACGCCGAGCAGGACGACGATGAGCCGGACGTACCCACCGCGGCGCCGGCTGCTGCCTATGGGCTGTCAGCAGCAGACGCTTCGTTGTCCTTTTCTGCCGCTGACAACAATACACTCGTGGCGCCCAGCAGCCGCGGCAGCGCGGCCGCCGGCTCCGCCCGCCGCCCGTCCATTGTCCTCTCCCAGGCCGAGCCCGACCTGCACGCACAAGTGTCGTCCGCCGCGCCGTCGCCACGCCCTCGCCACGGACACAGCACCAGCCCGCACCTGCACGCGCTGACGCCGCCGGGATCCACTGGCGGCAGCGTCAGTGGCAGCACCGGCCACTCGTCGCGGCCGGCCAGCGCCGGCTCGTCGCGCCGGGGGTCCACGCCGCACTCGACGGTCTCTGTTGGGAGGACGGCCCTGACAGCAAGTGCAACGGCCGCAACAGCCGATCCATTGTACCAGGCAGTGCGCCAGACAGCGCTGGTCTACGCCCGCGCGATCCTGCAGCGTCAGCCCTTCAGCGCGGTGGTGGGCCCGGACGAGTTTGTGCGCCTGTGGACGAGCACGTGGCGGGTGTCGCTGACGGCGTGGAAGGCGCTGCTGGGCGTGTTCATGTGGGCCATGCTGGCCATTGTGGCGAGTGCGCGGAGCACGCCGCACGACATGTTTGTCAAGAGCATGCTCAGCATTTGCACCGTGCAGACCAGCCTGGAAAGCTGGGACGTGGCCGTCGGGGCGTTACGGGCGGCCCTGCAACTGAATGTGTGGTTGAAGGCTGGCGCTGGAAGTGCCGGGAACAAAGGAAACGACGGAAGAGACGGAAGAGACGGAAGAAATAAAAAGAGACGCCACCGCGGTGGCCAATGATCGTCGGTTGGCAAGAGGCGGACGAGGTCTGGAACGGCCTGCTGGAGACGAGCGCGAGTCGCGTGAGCGGAACCGGGCCGGCAGCTTCTCCGACCACAGCATGCAGGACGGCGGGTAGACGCTGCCGGTTTGGTATCCGTGAGGGAACAAAGACAAAAGCCAGCTAGATTAACTGCGCATAGCAAACACATCCAAATATGCATACACCACAACAAGCACAAGAAAGTAGAGCGGCGTTGACAGAAGACAGCCATCCAATACCGTCCACAAGAGATCAACGTGGGGGGAAAAAGGCATCCTGTGATTCCTTTGCCAGAAAAAAAAGAGCGAAGGCCGTTGTTTTCTCAAATTGCATCCTCAATGGTTTTTTGTTTCCCCTTTTTCTGACCCTCCCAGTTAAGAGAACCCGATGCGAAAACCGCAGCCCCTAGCAATAAAACAGAAACCAACGAGTAACAGGGGTTAAATCGTACAAGCACAAATTTTTGATGGGTGGGTTCTGGATAAGAATGCAGAGGAAATGATATGATAACAGAGAGTGAGAGACAGAGCAGCAAAGAAAACGATTGTACTTCCGTCAGTCAAGCAAAAGAACGAAGAGGGAAGAAAAGGGCGAATCGGAAAGGCACAAGCAGGCAGACAACCGTGAGTGGACGAGCTCGTTTAGCGCGGCCAACATCTCGCTTCAGAGAGGCGAGAGAGAAAGCATTGTCGGTCCTCCTCAGTGGTAGTTGCCACCCCAGCCGCGCTGCTGGTTGCCGTAATAGCTGTTGCCGCCGAATCCCTGGCCGCCGTGGCTGCCGTACGAGCCGTATGGGTTGTTGCCGTGGCTCTGGTTGCCGGCACCATAGCCACCTGTAGCGGACTGCGTGCCATGCAGGCCACCATGCTGTAGGTGCGACGGGTAGCCACCGTAACCGCCTATGCCTCCCTGCTGGCTAGACTGCGGCGGCGGCAGACCCGTCTGCGGCGACGGCTGCGCGTTCGCTGCCGACCCGGGCCGTGCAAGCGATGGGTTTGGACCGCCGGCGCCTTTGGCATCGCCGTACGGCTTCAGATCATCCGCGCCACCCTGTTGCCCGCCAACCTGCGATTGCTGTGCTCCGTATCCCTGGCCCGGAGACTGGTACGCGCCGCTGCGGCCAAACCCAGCGTCATGAGCCCCTCCACCAAACCCAGACTGTCCACCGACAGACTGACCCGCGCCAACACGGCTGTAGTCGTTCAGCCCAGACGAGCCAAGCGCGCTGTTATCAACAGCACCAGCACCAGCACCGGCACCCCGGTGCAGCGACGAGGCACCGCCACCAAACCCGGACGCCTGCGATGCGCTATGGTCATATGGGTTCTGCGGCGAGATGCCGTACGGGTGGTGGCCACCTCCGTAGCCTCCCTTGCCGTACGGCGCACCAAAATTGCCCTGCCCAAATGCACCGTACTGCGTCATGTACTGCGCATAGTAAGGGCTGGCATAGTATGGGTGCTGGCTGTACGATGGGTATTGGCTGCCTTGATGCTGCTGTGTGTGCTGGCCCTGCGCACCCTGCGCGCCGGCTTGGGGCTGCTGCGCCTGCTGCGTCTGCTGAGCACTGCCCGCCGGATTCGGTGTCGAGTTGCCGCTGTTCTGTGCATCCGCCGCCACCGCAGAAGAGGCCGCTGCAGCAGCGCCTCCGAACCGTGAAGCATTGCTCTGTGGATACTGGCTGAGCGAATCGCCTAGCGGGTAGCTGCCATAGGCGCGCTGGTTCTGTCCGGCGGCATCCTGGTGTCCCTGGCCAGCTTGTTGGCCGTAGGACGGGTAATAGTTGTTGTACGGTAGACGGCTGTGAGCATCGGAGGTAAAGTACTGCGAGTATTCGTTCGGCGCAGAGCTGTAGGCAGTCGGGGGTTGCTGTGCAGCAGTAGGTGCCTGGGTCGACGAGGGAAGGCCCTGGAAGCCTTCGTACTGCGGGTTCGCAGACGCTTGAGGTTGCGCCACTTGGGTGTACGCGTCAAAGGGTTTCTGACCAAACGTGGTGTCCTGGGTCGCCGCATGGCCGTAACGGCCATACTGCGGCGTATTCTGGATCCCAGGTTGAGCTAGAGAAAGTTAGCATAAAGAGTACGAGAGCGGAAGCAATGTTGAGAATAAAAGCAGTAGCTCGACGAGTGAGGACGTACCATGAGCGGCCGGGCCGGTGGGGGGTACTGGCCCTGGTGCAGCTGCAGAGGTAGGGAGGTTCGAGGCCGTCGATGAGACTGGAGCTGCCTGCTTTTGGGCTCCAAAGGCATCCGACACGGCGCCCTGGGTAGCAACAGGCGGGAGGGATGCCCGGGGATGGGCCACCGGGGAGTCATCCGGAGGCTGTGCGCGGGTCTCAGCCTCCTCACGGTCGCCGTCAATATCTTCTTCCAGAGCACCATTGAAGTTCAGAGCACCAAACTTCACAGTGGCACGGTCAACATCGCGGTTGCCAGGCATGCGGACGGCCTCTTCTTGGTCCAGAATGCGACGCGAGTAGCTAGGAGTGCGGATCGCAGAGCGGTCAGTGGCCTTGATGGCGCTGGTAGCGTAGCCACTGCCAGGCGCTTTAGAAACACCAAGTTGCTGTTGGTGTTGTTGCTGGGACGCGGAGATTGGCGTGGCTGAGCCGGCAATCGCGGCCACGCGCGGGTCCCATGAGTCGGCAGCCTCGCTGCGGATAGTATCCGTGTCCAAGGGGTGCGACTCGTCCTCGACCTGTTCCAGATTGTGCTCTGTAAGCTCGTCCGTCGACGGCAGGAGCGCCGCCTCGGGCCCGGCGATGGTGGGAATGGCGACGTCCGGGACGCCATATTCCTTAGTGAGAGCCTCTACTATTTCATCCGCTACCGCCTGCGTTTCGGGAGCCGGCGCAGCGGCCGCAGGTGCAGATAGGGAAGCGATGGTCTCGGTGGGGTCGGCGGTGTGCGCAGGGGGGGCCTCTTTGGGTTTCGCAACGGGCTTCGGTGGCGGCGCAGTGGATTGGCGGAGCATGCTCGCCCAAGTCTTCGGAGCCCCGACAACACTGGTGGCTGGCGCAGGAGCAGAAGCGTCGCTGGTCGAGGGGAGGGGAGTTTTGTCAAATGTGCTGTACGAGTCGGCAGGAGCTGAGCTGCCCCAGGCCTGCGAGTCGCTAGGGGTTGAGCTGTCCCAGGCCTGAGAGTCGGCAGGAGCAGAGCTGTCCCAGGCCTGAGAGTCAGCAGGCGCTGAGCTATCCCAGGCCTGAGTGTCGGCAGGAGCAGTGCTGTCCCAGGCCTGAGACTCCCAGGTGTTGGACTCTTCGGTTGGGGCAGACGGTGTGTTCTGCTCGGAGCGGGATCTATTCGTAGGTAAGGCCGACCGGCCACGCGTGCTGCGGCCACCGCGTTCGACAGCTCTAGCGCTGCCGCGTCCGCGAGTTTTCTCGGGGCCTGCCCCTGCACTCCGAACGGCTCTGGCTGCAGGCGCGTCAAATAGAGCAGCTGCCTCCTTTGCCTTTAGCTTGTTGCGATCTTTCTTCGACTTTGAGACTTCATCCCATTGAGAGATAGTGCCTGGAGACAAAAAGAAACGTCAGCTCCAAATAGAGAAACGGCATGGATAAAGTACAACACAGAGGCGATTGGCGGCTGTAAACGGGGGAAGCTAGTAGGAGCTGTCCCGTGGAATGCAGTCGGACTCGATGCGTCGCACAGCCCCCTCAAGGGAGACAAAGACAGCTCGAAGCAATAGCAGAGAGAAGCAACCACTACACCGCTCATCATCAAACACGGGCATGGACAGCACTCACCTTCAGCAATGCGTGTGACAGTCACGTTCTCGTCGCCGTCTGTCTCGCGGAGGGCAAACAGAATGTCGACCTCCGACCAGTCAGGAAACAGTTCCATGATCAGGCTTGTCTTGGCGCCGTAGAGCTTCTTGAGCTGGCCGATTTCACCCTCATCCTCGACGGGCTCTGCGCTGTCGTCGTGCTTGGCATCGCCGTTCGCCCGGCGTGTGCTGCCTCGTCCACCAAAGCCACCTCTGCCGCCCCGGGCGGCACTCCGTCCACCGCGTGGGGCGGGCGGTCGGGACTGTACCTCAGAAGACATATCTGAGGAAGATCTGATCGAGAAAATGAAAGGAGAGAGAGAGGCGAAGGAATGCGCGGCAACCCTAGTGGCGAAACCAGCTGTGTGCGAGAAAGGGAGAAGCTGTTGCAAGCAAAACGACGTTTTCAAGCTGTCGCGACCGGAGGCACGAGGGCGTCAAAAACCGTCAGCTCGCTTGATGCTAGCCAGAAAAGAGGCAAAGCAACAGGGAGAGGTGAAGAAGATGCGTCCCGGTGGAATGCTGTGTGTTGATGTTGCGAGCTTCTGATGATGATGGCAAGGAAGGGAGGAAAGGAGTTTGCAGGGAGGAAAGGATTTTGGAGCGCTCGTCGTGTTTTTTCCTGAGTAAGGCCCGCTGCTCTAACGCTTAACGCACGGCCCCTCCAGTGGTGAAGGCTGCCACAGCTTGAGCTACAGGGCTCGTTGCACTTTGGCACAGGGGACGGCAAGGGCGTTTACAGGGAGTATTGGTTTTTACAGGGTAGGCCTTCCTACCTAGGTACCTAAAATGGAGGTACCAGTACTTTGGACCGCCCAGAGATACAGCTTTGATGGTCATGCATCCTGTTTTGGGGCTAGGTCGAGCACACGTATTAGAGTCCTAACAGTGGCCAAACTAGCCTACGGAGTTTGTCACTACGGCTGGTAAGTACCAGTACTTCTCGTGGTATGGCAGTTTGAGGCTGGAACACCAAAGTCAGCTGCCAGAAATGAGCGAAAAACGACAAACGAACAACGAAAGAGTGTGGCCAAGAATGAGGATGAGCTGTGCCGCCTTCCAGCACGCGGCGAGGCCGCCTGCAAAGTACACATGATCAGCTTCTGCACGTCTTGGGCGCCAATGCACTATTAGATGCAGCGCGAAGCTGCGCGGTCGCGTTTGCCGCGGAGGGTGCGTTGCCAGGGGGGAAAGAGGTCGGGAAATGCCATAGCGCGGGTACTACGTATGCACAAATGGTGTGGTTCAGGGTCACGTGAATTCGGCGGCGAGTAAATGGAGCGAGAGAGCGGGCAACTCGGCGCATATCGTACGAGCGTCACTGAACCACAAGAAGTCGAGGGACTCGGCAACATCGACGTGCACGGAAGCTCGGCGAAAAGACTGGCCCTGCGACAATGCTTTCCACGAAGCCGCTCGGCTCCCTCAAGGGGATGCTGCGCAAGATCCACCACCCAATGCCGCTGAACGAAAAGAGCACAAAAAAGCTACTCGACACATTGACGACGTCCTTTCGAAAGCACCTGGACCGGGAGCACGGCTGGCTCGAGGAGGATGTCGAAGCTGCGTCCGTTGAGGGCAAGCAGCCAGGCCGTTTGCAAAAGCAATCACTTGCTACAATCGAAAGCGCCAGCAGCGGTTCCGTGCCGGCAGTAGCAATTCCGACGGATGAGGGCGCGTCAGAACAGCCGAAGAAGCTGCCGGCTGGCGCAAACGCAGTCATACGCACGCATCCTCATACAAACACGCACACGCACGTGCATCCACACTTCAACCACCGGCCAACGGACCGCCATCTACGTGCCATTCTGTTGAATCCGCTCTTCAGCTACGACCAGGCCGTTGGCAAGCAGGCGCGGCTGGGCGCTGAGCGCGACCCCATGGACATCTTCGACTGGGCGGTGGCACGCGGCCTGATGACGACGAAGCGGGCGGCGGGCTGCCTGTTGGCCAAGCGGCGCGAGGCCGTGCAGTCGTCGCACGTGTCGGCCAAGGCGTCGATGGCAGCGTCGGGTGCCGGGCTCAAAGTGCTGCAGTGGCTGCGGTCGTCGGGCCTGGAGCGGGACCTGTCGTTTGTGGCGGACGTGCAGCTGGCTGGCGTGCTGGTGCAGTTTCTGGCGGTGGAGGAAGGGCTCGATGCCGTTGTGTGGCACTGGATCGAGCGGCTGCAGCGGGGCGAGGGGCCACAAGTCCTCGGCAGCCCAGTCAATGCAGCGGCGGCGGCCACATCGATGGGAACTGCAGGCACCGCGAGCCACGAGGTTGCTTCGGCGTCGTTTCTGCTCGACAAGCTGGTCAAGGCCAAGGCGAGCGGCTCGGCGACGCTGGACGAGGCGTACCTGGCCATGCGGCGGGGCGCAGACCTGTTTGACAAGTCGACGCCGGCGTTTGAGGGCAACGTGTTCTGGCCGTGGTGCTCGCTGTCGTGGATGTCGACATTCAAGGCATGGAACTTAGCCAACCCAACACCGCGGCTGTACGAGGCGTTTGTGTCCATAATGGACCACGACGACCGGCCCAGCATCCGGTTAGAGCGGGCACACCTCGACCTACGGCACCCGACACACCCGACGCCCGCCCCGGCCGTGGCGCTCCTAGCCGATGACCACCTACTGCGCGACGTGCAGGCCAGTACGCCCGCGACGGAGCCTCCACCAGGGCGGCGGCCAGGCTACCCCGGGCGGATTGTGTCGATGGGGCTAGACACGGTGCGGCATTTGGCGTTTATTGGCGAGTCGGACGAGGCACAACGCATCCTAGACCGGCTACGGCAGCAGTTTGGCGCGCATCTGAACCAGCTCCAGATCCACACATAAAGGGCTACACTGAATGCGCCATGCTCGCTGGTCTCGGTAGGCATGCTTGTAACGACCGATCACGTACATAGAGTCCTTTTGTTGGCGTACAGGGATAGGAAATGAAAGACATCATTATGAACAACACTTTCGATTTACCACCATATTGCGGCCCAACGATAAGAGATCGCTTCCTCTATCCTCATGCCACGGCTGGGTCCGACTGGTCAGTCGGCCTGGTTGGAATGACGAGGGTGAGCATTCTGGTGCATGAGGATGTGGCGGACGTCAGCATGCAACATCAATGAGGAAATGATTGGCCTAGATTCGTCAAACATCTATCTGTCCTAGTTCTATCCTCCACGCCAGCACGGCACTGTCCTTCTAGTTCTTCACCGGCTGCCGACTGCCCGCTTCCTCCTCGTCGCCGTCGGCGTGGATAGTATCGTCAAACCAGCCGGTCGTGCGCTTGGTATACTTCCAAGCCTCGACGACCAGCAGGAAGATGGCGACACCGGCAAACACCAGGCCCCATTCCCACGAGATGGGCTGGTGGCGCATGACCTTCTCGCCGACAACGGGCACGTACACCAGCACGATGGGCGGCAGCATGCCCAGGATGACGGAGAAGAAGAGCAGCTTGTTGGCCCACAAGTCGACGGCGACGTTGGCGGGGAAGGGGCGGGGGTTGTCCGGATTGAGCCGGAGCAGTGACCGCCGCATGTCCTTGAACTCCCAGGCCGACAACAGGATCAGGTATGTCAGCTGCAGGAAGACGGTCGCGCGGGCGCGGTAGACGGCACGGCAGCCGTCGGACCATTCGCGGTTGCAGTCGTGGCCCAGCTGGCCACCATAGACTCCGTAGACCACGGCCACAAACGTCAGCAGTGACACAGCGCCCATCACAACGCCGTACAGCAGCATGTCGGCCACGAGCTGCGGCGAGAAAATGCTGCCGCGCTTGCCTGCACGCGGTGGCCGCCGCATCACCTCGGGGGCCGCCGCCTCGACGCCCAGCCCCAGGGCCGGCGCCGCCGACGTGAAGATGTTGATCCACAGGATATGCATGCCACTGACGGGGAAGACGGAGTAGTTGTCGCCGTCGCGGAAGGCCAGCCCAATGACCAGCAGAATGACCTCGGCCACGTTGCTCACCAGCAGGTGCAGGATGAACTTTTGCATGTTATCAAACATGCGCCGGCCCTCACGCACCGCCGCCACGATCGAACTGAAGCGGTCGTCCGTCAGCACAATAGCCGCCGCCGCCTTGGCCACGTCGCTGCTGCCGGGACCGCCCATGGCAATGCCCACATCTGCCCGCCGCAGGCTCGGTGCGTCATTGACACCGTCGCCCGTCATCGCACTGCGCGTGTCCCCTGTCTTGCCTCTGCCCTGCCCCCGGCGCCGGATCGCCTCGATCATGCGCGTCTTCGTGTCGGGCGTGCACCGCGCCACCACCCGCGGTAGCGCCGGCAGCGCGTCCAGCTGCGCGTCCGTCAACGCGTCAAACTGTGGTGCCGGCATCACCAGCGGCGACACGACAGCAGCCGCCGCGTCGCCCTGTGGAAGTATTCCCACTTCCCGTGCAATGGCCGCCGCCGTCGCTGGGTGGTCACCCGTCAGCATGTGCACGCTGATGCCCGCGTCGGCACACTCGCGGATGGCCTGTGCCGTCTCCTCGCGCGGCGGGTCGTAGATGCCCACCAGCCCCAAGAACGTCAGGTCCCGCTCCACGGCGGCGCGCTGTGCCTGCACCGACGCCGTGCCGCCGGTGGTCTGTTCCTTTCGGCCCTTGTTCGTCACGGTCACGGTACCGTCGTCGTCGTCGCTGTCGTCGCTGTTGCCGCCGTCCTTGTCGAGGCTCGTTGCTTTGTCAGCCGATAACGAGCGCGAGGCCACGGCGAGCACGCGCAGGCCCTTGCGTGCAAAGCCGTCCATGCGCGCGAGGATCTGCGCCTCAAGGGCGGCAGTCATTGGCGAAGTCTGCTGCTCGTCCGCCACGGCGGCCGTGCAGCGCTCGAGGATGCGCTCGACGGCACCCTTGGCCAGCACGACACGCTCGCCCTCGGGCGTCTCGTACACAACGCTCATGCGCTTGAGCGTGCTGTCAAAGGGGAACTCGGCATGCTGCCGCCAGCCGGCTGCCTCCAGCACGTGTCGGCCCATGCCGAAGCGCTGCGCAAACACCTGCAAAGCAATCTCGGTCGGCTCGCCCACCGACAGCCATGCGCCGGACGTCGCGTCCTGGTGCACGGTCGCCACGTTGCATAGCGAGCAGGGCAGCAAAAATGCACGCAGCGACGGCGTCAGCTGGGCTTCTCTGACGTGGGGTTGGCCGGGCTGGTCGTGCTTTTCGTCGTTTTCGTTCTTTCTGTTGTTGTCGTTGTTGTCGTTCTCCTCCGTCGCGCCGGCCTCCACCACCTTGCCCATGGTTGGGTCGTTGGCGTCCTTGGCACCCTCCACGGTCAGGACCCCCTGGTGGCGCTCGCCCGTGCCCAGTGCTCGCAGCCACGCCGTCTTGACGACCATGGCGCCTTGGGTCAGCGTGCCCGTCTTGTCAGAGCAGATGTGCGTGACGCCGCCCAGCAGCTCGAGCGCGGACAGGTCGCGCACCACCACGTTGCTCTGCCGCATCACGCGTGTTGCCTGCACCATGGTCATGATCAGCACAACGGCCAGAGACTCGGGGATCAGCGCGATGCCTGTCGATGTTGCATACAGCACCACCTCGCTCTCGAGCTGGAAACGGTGCACGCCAAAGACCACCAGCGCGATGGCCACGGCCAACACAAAGAGCGCAAACGCCAGATAGGTCAGCCGCCGCTGCAGCGGCGTGACGTCCTTGAGCCCGATCAGCCGCATGACCAGGTCGCCCAGCCGCCGCACGCCACCGACCGCTGCCTTGCGCGGGCCGTACTTGCGCACGTTCATCGAGCGGCCGGCGCCCTTTTTGCCGCCCTTATCCGCAGCTGCCGTCGCCGCAATGCGGCCCACCGCCGTCGCCATGCCGGTGGCAATGACTATGCCGCGCCCGCGGCCTTTGGTGACCGTTGTTGATGCAAAGGCCAAGTTGATGCGGTCGCCGTCGGTGACGTACTCGGCCGACGTGGCTGCGGCGCCCGTGGTCGGGTCCAGGATGTGGTGGTGGGTGACCTTATCCACCGGTAGCGCCTCGCCCGTCATCAGCTGCTCGTCGCAGCCGAGATTGACCGACTGGAATAGGCGCATGTCCGCCGGCACCGTGTCACCCATGCGTAGAAGCACAACGTCGCCAGGGACGACATCGGCACTGGGTGGTTAGCTTGGGAACGGACAGAGAGGAAAAGAGATGGTAACCTACTTTGGTACAACATGAGCCTGGCCGTTGCGGAGGACCGTGGCACTTGGCGACGACAGCGAGCGCAGCGCGTCCATCTTCTTTTCAGCACGCGACTCTTGGTAGAAGCCGATTGTGACGTTAATGACAATGACACCGGCCACGACGCCGCCCTCGATGTTGTCGCCGATGCCGAATGACACGCCGAGGACGATAAAAAGAACCTGATGGTCAGTGGCGTGAGGAGAGGGGGTGCAGAAAGAACGAGTTGGAACCCACCATGATCATGGCATTGCAAAACTGCTTGGCTAGGATCGAGTACCACGGCGTCGGTTCTTGGACTTCGAGCTCGTTCGGGCCATACTCCTCTCGCCGCCGCTCAACCTCCGCGTCGGTCAGGCCATTTTCGAGGTCCGTCCCCAGCTGTTGGGCGACGTCCTGGACACTGAGCAAGAAGGGGTGTGCGGTGAAGGATGGCGATGTCATGGTAGAAAAGTCAACTCTTGGTGTATCGTGGTGGAAGGTGTGCGTCAAGGGAATGAATGTTGATGAGAATCGAGAGATTAAAAGAGAGACGGGGTCTTGGATTTCTCCCTGGCGACGAAAATGAAAAAAGAAACAGAATCTGAACTTTATTTACTCTCCCACCAGGAGACGGCCACCCTTTATACTCGCCTCGCATTTTCGTCCGCGAACCTTATTGTCATCACCTCCGCGGCTTACCCGGGATACGTCATGTTGAACTTTGCCAAGGCGATCTGAGACCTCTTTGTCTATCCTTTTTGTGAAGTCCCAACATCAACACCCGATCGCTAAGTCGTCGTCTCCCCCGAGGCTGCGCGCTTCGCACAAAGGCCAGCCTCGTAGCTTGAACGGACCAATGGGACACCAATTCCAAGCGGCCCCATCCCACGCCGAGCCTCGCCGAGCTCCGCCAAGGTGACGCCGGCTTGGCCCCGAAGGCCTCGGCGTATCTGGGCAGCCTCCGCGGAGCGGCAGCAAAATCGTGGTCGTAGGTAGGTAGGCAGCCAATTATGCTCCTTTGGGAAGGTTGACCGTGGTCGGGTGACTCCACCGAGCCTGCTAGCGCGAGACGTGGCGTTTCTCGGCTTTCTCTTGATGACGAGAGTCGGAACAGTGGATTCGACTTGGTGAGACAAGGCGGTCGCTTTCGCCTTTTTTCTTTCCCATTCTAAAGGTCTCAATTGTCTTTCCAATATTTCAAGCTCATTTGAAAAGCCCAGCGACGGAGGCTCATACAGTACGCCTGAAAAATACACTGTCCAAGAAGCCGCAGGGCTGCCCCGGATCGGACGCCGGTTCGCTCCACTGTTACCCCGCATGTCTCCCGACCGCCTGGTTCGTAGGCAGCGGTACCTGAAGGCCATCTGCATGTCATCGAATCATCTGGCGATCACACCGTGCGCTTCAATTTTATCGACACGGCTGACGCACGCAAAACCCGCGTATACGAGCACAGTGCCGTTAAGGCAACCCCCCCTCGCCGGCTGTTAATAACCATCGATGTTGCCTCTTTGTCTTTGGTCGGCCTGTCCGCTCCGGCCTCTGATTCGCGAGAACAGAAGCTTCGACGGGACCCCGTGCGTACCCTCTGTGTAGCCACAGCGCTCTCCTCCTCACCTCCCCCTCACCTCCCCCTCCCCTCCTCCCCTCCTCCCTTCCTCTCCTCCTCTCCATCAGACTCCTTTCAAGTCCCAGCAAGCATTGTTCCGCTGCCCGAGCCAGTTCCTCGAATTCGCTTCCCGTGCCACTTGCTTACCAAACCCTTTACCCTCTCCCCATCTCCCTCCTTCCACTGCCTCACCTTCACCTCGCCTTCACCGCAACTCATCTACTACGGCCTTCTCGCCCAACTCAAACAACCAACCAAGTACTCTGCCATCGTCTCAGCCCTTGGGAAAGCTTCCTTTTTGTGCTCTCACACGCCAATTGCAACTTCTCCATCCCACTTGCAGCTCTACTCTGACCGCAGCTGATTACGTCATCGCAATGGCCGAAGTCTTCCACGCAGGTATGCCTCGCTTTGCTATGTTCTGTGAGCTGCTTTCTGGTTGTCGGGGGTGTCAAGTTCACCATTGCCCAAAAAAGGCGAAGCACTTCGGCTAACTGTGGGATGTGCACTCTTGTGAGCAGTGGGCAAGGAGCAGCAGCCAGTTGTTGACCCCACCCCAGCCAGCTCCGAGGCCAAGCCTTTGCCGGCTGCGACCGTGTCTGAGCCGCAGACGGACGGCACTGCCAGCGGCTTGGCTGCCAATGGCGCGACGCTGAACGGCACGGCGACCGGCTTGGCGCCGGGGACTTCCGTGACCTCCGCGGCGGCGGTCGCCGTGTCTCCGGTGGCCGACGTGGCCGGCAACAGTGCCGTCGACGACAAGCCGGCGCCTATCCTGCTGCCGCTGACGGAGCCTGCTGGCAATGCTTCTGCAGATCCCGCTGCGGACGCTCCTAAAAACCCAGCGGGCACACGTGAGCTGCCGGTCCCTGCGCTTGTTGTTGGTGAGAAGCGCAAGCCGGACGAGACTGCCGCCGATGTCACCAAGAATGTCAGCACGGCCACTTCGGGCGGGACCAACGGAACGAATGGCGTGCTTCCTTTGACAGCCGAGCCGGCGGCGAAGAAAGCCAAGACGGAGGATGGACCAGCGGCGACCCCGACTGCTTCGGCTGCGCCAGTGCTGGAGGCCATTCTTCCTTCCCTCCCGAATCCCACAGCTACCAACGGCACGGCAATGCCCAACGGACACGGAAATGGCGTGAAGAAGAGCTCCAACGGCTCAAAGAGTGAGAAGAAGAAGCCGCTGCCGCCGGTTGGCAGGACGGCACGCAAAACACGCAGCCAGGGCCCTGCCGAAGCCTGAAGGGGGGTGCAGGGCAGAGCAGTAGATCTCAAAGGTGGCAGGTAACTCAGTTGAGAGTGAGAACCCAAAAGCATGTTTGAACCGTTCTGCAAGTACGGAGTATGTCGATCAAAAGAACAGGCGGCCGGGGGTCGTTGTGCTTGCACGGTTTGCGTCCCTTGGACTGGCCGGACACAGAAACAAATGGCAAATGGACAATCATCGCCATTCTCGGTTTCCGATCGTCATGTAGTCAATCGACAACAACGTATCACCCCAAGACGCGCTTTGCTGCTTGTGACTATCAAGTTTCCCCATGAACCCCAGCCTGTCCTCAATTAGCTGATTTGACGACCTCGGTTCATCTCGCCTTGACAACCCCGACGTCTTTTTCAGCATGATACACAATGCACCGTACTGTACGTACTTTCAGTCCGATCATGCTTACTATTGTTTCTCTAGCCAGGATTCAGCAGCTACCTCGTACGGAGTAGGCTGCATGTAATCCCTGTCCTTGCTCGCATTCCGTCATGTCCACGCTCACCTTGTACGGAGTTTTCGCGCCCGTATTGATCTAACCTCAGTCTCTTTGACTGTCATCTAGATCTGGAAGGACTCCATGCTTTGCAGTATTGTCTGCTACGATCCAAAAGATTTTCCATATTTTTTATTCTTGTGGCACAGCTTCAATGCAAGAATATTCTTAGTATTCGTCACCCTTTTTGGTCCCCTCTTATATGGACCTATGGAGGGCAGGAGGCATGGCAAAAATAGAACAGCGCATACCAAAGCGCCATGGCGCTTGTTTTGCAACGCTAAGCCGAGTCCCACTATGAATACGATCAAAGCAGCGTTATCGTTAGCGCAGGGGTATGCCACCAGAGGGGGTTTCTGGCTCATTCAGGGGGAATCCCGTGTCACTCGGTACCTGAAGAAGCAGGGAATACGAAGCAAGCAGCAGAAACGAGGACTCCCGCCCCAGCCATCTAGGCCTATCCCGCTGCATTGGCCACATTCCACATCATCGGCTGCTGTTGCACTTGGCACCCTTCCCTGCGTGACATCGCCAAATTCTGGGTCGTGTCCAGTTTTCTTATCCGACCCTCCCCCAAATTTGCCTCCCACCTGATCTTTTCTTTCTTACTTTTCTTTTCAGTTACCCGGTTTTGTTTTTTCTGTTTGTTTATGGCTCGATTGCTTCACCGTCGCTCGCTTTGTCCTTCGTTTTTGACATCCTCATTGTCGATTCTTGTCCATTCGTTCTCTTTGATTCCCCCTATTCTTATTCTGTCTTTGATACCCTTACTCCCTACGACCCCTTCGCGAGCGTGTCCCCCTCTCCCTTTTGCTCCCTCTTCTTGACGCTGGAGGGCATCTGCCGATCATCTCGTCATCTCGTCATCTCGGCGATCACGTCCTCGACACACAACGAACTTGCAGCCTACAAGACCCGGATGCTTCGTTCACTCGGATGCCGTCTCCCTTCACGTCCTTCGCGTGAGTCTCGCGCCACGTCCATCCTCGTCTCGCGCCACGTCCATCCTCGTCTCCGCCCAAGCGACTGATCGCAAAGCGCTTACCGCAGCGTCCAACTTCAGGCGGCTCCCACTATCTAGGATCCTCTTCTCCTCGTCCCGGGCAGCTTGACCGCCTTGCCGCTTGCCCTATCTTTGTTTGCTGCGCGCTCAAAGGCGTTGGCACAAAGCAAACGTTGCCGCAGTTTTCTTTGTTACGCCTCTCCCTCTCCCAAAACAGCGACTACAATCACCAAACGTCGACCGCCCAGTGACCGTTTTCTTCCCTCCCGCGCCGCCGCCCCAGCTCATATAAATAAACTTCTACCTCCATTCACCAAGCATTTCCCCGACCACTTGGACAGTTCCCGTCTTCAATACGAACCCCAAAATTAGCCGACAGTAATACCACTCAGCCCCTCGTGCCGAGAGAAAGCCAAAGAGCCTCAGAAAAAAGTGTGCACGAAACGACTTCCAAAGTTAACGGCATTGACTCGGCAAAGGCCGAACTGCCTCCTCGATTCTCCCGCCTCGTCTTGTCCGGCGATTCTACGTTCGTCAAGAACACACACCAAAGAAGATGGATGCAACAAGTAGAACCTTTCCGCTCATCATTGAGAGAGCGGCAACAACTGTAGCACCATCTGCCGGCAAAGAGCTGCTGGATCTGCTCCAAAATCCCTTTGGCTCTCAGGTACGTTGCCCCGATCCATCGAGCCTCGCTGGACCACCGGCTTCTTGGCTGCAAACCTGTCTCTAACTCTCTGCAGCTCCAAGTGGGCTCTATCTGGGCGTCCATCGGCACCTCATTTGGCATCACAGCCGGCGTTGCCCTCCTCTTCTCCCTCATCCGTCCTTACCACACCGTTGTGTACGCTCCGAAGCTTAAACATGCCGACGAACAACACACTCCACCACCCTTGGGCAAGGGCATCTTCTCCTGGGTTGGACCTCTGTGGAAGACAAACGAGCAGGATCTCGTCCGCATGGTCGGCCTGGACGCCACCCTCTTCATGCGCTTCGCTGCAATGTGCCGAAACATGTTTCTCTGCCTAGCCGTGCTCGGCTGCGCCGTCTTGATACCTGTAAACTACACCAAGAGCGTCCGCTATGGCAACGACGTCTGGCTCACCCTCCTGGGCCCTTCCAACGTGTTTGGCGACCCTCAGTGGGCTACCACCGTTGTCGCCTGGCTCACCAACATCATTGTCTGCTCTTTCCTGTGGTGGAACTATAAGAAAGTTCTCAAACTGCGGAGACATTATTTCGAGAGCCAGGAATACCAGATGAGCCTGCATTCTCGTACCCTCATGGTACGTCAAACCCCCGCTCTCTAGCAATGTCCTACTGTCGTCATCCCAACCTCACACTGACTTCAATTAGCTGTACGACATACCGACGAAACTTAGCTCCGACGAGGGCATTGCCCGCATCATCGATGAAATCGCCCCCAGCTCGTCCTTCTCACGTACCGCCGTGGCCCGCAACGTCAAGGTCCTCCCGGAGCTGATCAGTGAGCACGAGAAGACTGTTCGGGCCCTCGAAAAGGTGCTCGCCAAATACCTCAAGGACCCCAAGAACCTGCCGCCCGCTCGTCCGTTATGCTACCCGTCTAAGAAGGACAGCGCCTACGAAACCTACACCAAAGGCCAAAAGGTCGATGCCATTGAATATCTCACCCAACGCATCAAGGACCTGGAACTCATGGTCAAGACAGTTCGCCAGAGCGTTGATCAGCGGAACACCATGTCGTACGGCTTTGCTTCCTATTCGGACATTCCCGAGGCTCATGCCATTGCCTACGCAGCACGGAAGAAGCGGCCCGAGGGCACCACGATCCGCCTGGCAACCCGTCCGAATGATCTTATCTGGGACAATCTGCCCCTGAGTGCTAAAACGCGGAGCCGCCGCCGCTTCATGAACAATCTCTGGGTTGCTGTGTTAACTGTGTTCTGGGTCGCTCCCAACGCCATGATCGGCATCTTTCTGGTCAATCTGAGCAACCTCGGCCTGCTCTGGCCTGCCTTCCAGACGCAGCTCGAGGCCAACACCAAATTTTGGCAGCTCGTGCAGGGTGTGGCTTCGCCCGCCGTCACCTCTCTTGTCTTCCTGCTGCTTCCCATCTTGTTCCGCCGCATGGCCATTCGGTCCGGTGACCAGACGAAGACCGGCCGCGAGCGTCACGTTCTTGCAAAGCTATATGCGTTCTTTGTCTTCAACAACTTGGTGATCTTTTCTCTCTTCAGCGCGGTGTGGGGCTTTGTGACGGCTGTGGTTGAGAGGACCCAGACAGGCCAAGATGGCTGGAAGGTCATCGTGTCGGAAAAGCCAGGCGACTACCTGCTTGCCGCTCTCTGCAACATCTCCCCCTTCTGGGTCACCTGGCTTCTGCAGCGCCAACTTGGTGTCGCCATCGACCTCGCTCAGCTCTGGCCGCTGTTCTGGGGCTTTATCATGCGCAAATTCTCGAGTCCGACGCCGCGTGAGATCATTGAGCTGACAGCGCCGCCTTCTTTCGACTATGCGAGCTACTACAACTATTTCCTCTTCTACTCCACCGTTGCGCTTTCTTTTGGCGCCATTCAGCCTCTCGTTCTGCCTGCCGTTGCCATCTACTTTGCCATCGAAGTGGTCCTCCGCAAATATCTGATCCTCTATGTCTTTGTCACCAAGACCGAATCCGGCGGCATGTTTTGGCGCGTCCTGTTCAACCGGCTTGTTTTTGGGACCATTCTCGCCAATCTCGTGTCGTTCCTGGTCGTCCTGGTCCGCGGCAACGCTAACCACATCCAGGCCTATGTCATCGCGCCGCTTCCCTTCCTCATGGTGGGCTTCAAGGTGTACTGCGCCCGAACCTTTGACGACAAGATGCAGTACTATACCACGCATAACGTTGTTGCCAACCCCGAAGCTGGCCTCGATATTGCGAGCAAGGAGAATCTGCGCAGTGACCGCTTGGCTGCCCGCTTCGGCCACCCGGCGCTCTACAAGCCCCTCACGACGCCAATGGTGCACGCCAAGGCGCAGAACATTCTAGCCAGCGTCTATTCTGGACGGCTAACGGCCGGTCGCGAAGCCGGATCCGGTGACAGCATGTCTGTGTCGGGCTATTCCGACACGTATATTCTCGACCCTATGAACTCGAAACGACCCGGCAAAGCCTCAGGTGCATCAATGCCTGGCTTCGAAGTTGTGCCTGAGTCTCGTCTAGACTTTGAGTATTACAAGAACCGAGACGAGTTCGCAGACGAGCACGGTGGTGGTGAGATTTTCGGCACGCCAAGAGATCTTGTCCGACCAGGTACACCCGGTTCCACACTGGCCAATGATTCAAGACCAGCTACTCCTGTGGGCGGTATGACGGGCCGACGACAGTATTCGAACACGGCCTATCTCGGTGCTTCCGGGCTGGGTGGAGATGCGGTAACGGATGCTGGGACTCTCTACGCACCTGGGTATAACAAGCCTGGTGTGCCCAATCTTCCAGTATCTGCCCCATATGGTGCGGGTATGGTCCGCTCCCAATCACCATCGCCGTACGACGGCATGCGCTCGACGTCACCCGGCCCCGGCCTTGTTCTTGGCGGCAGCCTCGATCATTCGCGATCCCGGTCGCCTCTAGTCACTCCCGGTGCAGCTAGTGATGCCGAAAGTTTGAGCGATCTGGTGGGCCACGCCGGTCCTATGCCGGCGTCTCAACCCCCTGTACACAATCCTTACGGCTCCAGCGGCAGTTCATATTTGTCCAGCAGGATGGCAAGCCAGTCCGCCAGCAATGGTAGACCGAGTCTAGGGCCGGCTGGTTGGGGCGCAGAACGCACATACAGCAGCTCGTCGCGTGTACCGGCCCCGGGCATGTACGGCGGCGGGCCCCGCGGCTACGGAAACCTACCACAAGAAGAACTAGAAGTGGAGCAAGATCCGACCCAGTACGACTACTTTCGCGGGCGGCCACCGAGGCGGGACACGAGCAACACAAACAACAATGGTGGCTACGGCTATGGTAGAACACCGCCGAGCTAGGCGCCAGGCAGCTATCGGATATTGCCGGAGCCACCACCGAGAAGACGGCGAACAAACAGTCTCCGTCGCGAGCTGTGGCAAGCCATGACACGGTAGCCGTCTTCTTTTCCCTGCAAGAGATCTCGGTCTCTTCCTTCTATTTTTTTCAATCTAACACTCCCATCTACTTTTGCATATCTGCCATACATTCACCATCCAATACCTACGCGCAAGCAAGAAGCATTTGTACATTCTTGGGGGGTTGCTTGTGATTTCTGGAGTTTCATTTTTCAGATTTAGACTGGACCATGACATGACATATAAAAGCGGCACAACATATGCATGAGAGACTTTGCAGCTATCGTCAATGAATGCATTCACTCAATAACAATTCAATTACTGCACATATTCTAGGAGAGTTGGTCTGTCTAGCGTCGTTCATTCGTGAGAGAAAGGGGCAGGACACTTCTAGGCCAACGGTGGCTCCAGACATCTGCCGCCCATGATAGTATGGTGGTGCTCGTACGCTTGTAGGACGCCGGCCAGGTGCGTGGCAGCGCCCAGCAGGACGCAGACGTGAAAGATCTGGTGGGAGCTGCCCCAGATATCAAAGCGGCCCGGCCGCCAACGTTCGGGGAGGCGAGCCTTTCGGTGTTAGATAAATTGAAAGAAAGGGGTGGCTGGGATGTCTCGACTTACAGCGTAGAGAAAGGCGCCAAAAACGTAAAAGAATCCCTGGAGCAGCACCCAATTGAGCCCGATGCGCTCGTTGAGGCGGGCGTAGCGACCGGCCAGCGTCGACTCGGCGCTCTCCAACGACAGGCCGTGTACGATGGGAACGACGCCGGACACGCCAAGGCCGATAAACAGCAGCGCACGGTAGGGGCGCCAGGCAGGTGTGCGGAAGTGCTCGAGCCACGAGACGACCAGGCACGCCAGGCCCAGCAGCCCGATGAGGTACAGGTAGGCAGCCAGCCAGCGCGGGTGGCAGAAGAAGCCGTAATAGAGCGTCGGCACGTAGCTGCCCAGGATGAGAAAGACGATGCCCGAGTAGTCGAGCTTGTTGCCCCAGCGCGCCACCGCGGGACTGTGGTTGGTTACCGCGTGGTACGTCGCGCTCATGGACAGACACAGCACGGCACCAGCGGCAAAGCAGCCGATGACGAGCGCGTCTGGCAGGCGGAGGTGCGACAGTGTGGAGAGGCGGGCGAGGCCGGGCACGCGCGGCAAGTCCGGCAGGTCCAGCGACAGGCTACGGCCGGCGGTGGCGCCGGCGACGCCAGCGCCAACCAGGGCGGCGGTGACGGCGCCCAGCAGGTGCGTCCAGATATTGACCGACTCGTTGTGCAGGCCGAGCACGCTGGCAAATGAGGCGGCATAGCTGTGCGATGTTGGGCGGTAGCCGCGCAAAATGTAGGCGTTGTCGCGGCGCCAGGCCGGCAGGTCATCCCAGTGCAGCAGTGCATAGGCGACGCGTTTGGCCGTCTTGCGGGGCGTCGACGACGGGGACGACGGCATGGTGGATGGCAGCCGCTGCGCTGACGGTAGCAGTGGTGGTGATGGCGGCGTCGTTGACCGGGGCTTGGCCTCGCGGCTTCTGGCCGCCAAGGCTTCCTTTTCGGCAGACGCAGACGCAGCAGCAGTCGCGGTGACTACCGGGCCGTCATCTGTCCCGGTGGCTGCCTCGCGTGCGGTCGCCTTTTTCTGTTTACGGCCGCGGGCCGGCCGCGCGTTTGGTGGCATGTGCAGCTTTGGTTGCAAGTCTCGTGGTTGGAATGTCGCCGGGACGGTGTGATGTTGGGCGGTGAGCGAGGCAATTGGAAGGAACAAAGCAAGGCTGAGCTGACTGGTCTTTTTATAGAGCAAGATGATGAAGAACGCAGCACCAGGCTACAGGAACCACAAGCAGAATGGGGGTTTTCCAAGGCAGTAGACGACGCGAATTTGAAAAACATATGAGGAGAGAAGCCGCGAAGGGTAATACAAAAAGCTTGCCACTCAACGTAAATATATGCGCTGCTCTCAGTCTTGTGTTGCGTTCTTTGGGTTTTTTTTGTTGGGGGCTGGATGGCCGCTAGAGTTAGGCTAGCTCCTTCTATCAGCTGCTTTGCAGGGCCCGCCTCGGCAGCGACCGCGCTGTTTCTGGCATCTCCAGCACCCTTATCCTGTTGCCTTGCGAGAGTACGGGACTAAGATACAGTGGGCGGCGCACATGGAAACCAATTTGTTGCGCTGGCAAGAATAAAGAGCGGGAATCAGGTTTGGTATTCTAGAACGGAAAATGGAAGCATGGCCAAAAGAAACAGCAACGCCGCACATACACGACGCCGTTGAAACCAGGAACAACGAACAACCGTCTGCAGTGATGCACGCTGGCAGTCGACTCGACGATGCTCACCCGTTGCCGTGTCCAAGCCGCCTACCAGCAGCTTCATGTCTGGACTGCGAAGCACCAAGAAGCATAAGCCGCGCCGTCACAACCGGACAGTTCCTAGGGGTCGGTCGCACACTGCTTCTCATTTCTTGCCGCTCTTCTTGATGCCCTGGGTGCCCGTGTTCAGCGGGCCCTTTCCCTTGGCCTTGTCGGCAAGTTCCTTGCGTGCCTTCTCCTCTGTATGGCAAGCATCTCGGTCAGCAGGCGGCTGTGAAAAAAGGAGAGCGGCCTCAACGCCTGATTCGGGACTGCCGTCGTTGTCTGGCCGTCTCCCTGTCTCGCTGACTCCTCCGTACTCACCGGCACGCTTCCTCTCGAGGAAGGCTTTGTCGTCCTCGTCGAGCTCCTTCTTGTTCGACTTGGCCTGCTTCAACGGCTTGACCTTGCCGCCTGCCAGACGGTCAGTAAGAGCAGCGATTCGGCAAGAGGCATTGCTGCTCAAGGGATCCCCCTACCTTCACGGTTCTGACCACCCATTCTGACTGTGTGTGAGGGCGAAGAGGTTTACGTTTCCGTCTCTCGAAGAACGCTTGCGGTAGTGTGCCTCGTCAGTGTTTCGGTTGGTCGTGCTCGTGTTTGTCGCGGTGCGCGTGGGAAGGCTGCGGAAGAGAAGAAAGAAAAAATGCCCGCCTTACTGGGGGGCCTTGCTGCGAGTACGAGCGCTGCAGAAAACAGGAGCCCCGCGAGCCGTTCTCGGCCATGTTAGCGCATCGGATTAATAAGACACCGGCCAGGCAGGCTTCACCACTCACCACTTCTTTCATCCGTTATGGTCGACAGCACAACCCTTGCGCTCCAAAACGCAACGACGAACCACCACCGAACGCCAGCGCCCTCGTGTCTGGTTGCCATGCTCGGAGTCTGCTGAAAAGATCCAGAGGATTGATCCGGTTCGGTTTTTCTCTTTTCCCTGCATGAGAAGGAGTCTGGGGAGCAGAGACGCAGCTGTCGCACACCTCGCTGCAGGTCTGCAAGAAGCAAGGACTATTGTTGGCTGACACTGGATCGCTCTGCGTCCTTTATCCAACATCTTCAGCTTCCAGCGGATCGTCCTTCGGTGACGCGATTGAATACGCGAGAACATCTCGGGAAGACTACGGCGGCGAGAGGATTCCAGAGACTGTCGAAGCACGCGCTACCTATCTCTTGGTTTTTTCTTCAAACATGGCCTCTCCGCGATCGAGTGCCGGCGAAGAAGGCGAGATTGTCGAAAGACAAGCCGCCGTTCCTCATTTCAAGGCAAAGACATCTGCTACTGTTTCTGCGGCTACGGCTTTGGCCGATCGTGGGGTGGACCGTATCAATGTTGACCGTCACAACAGAAACCCTCGAGGTCGATCACCACGCTCGCCCGACCGCGCGCCGGCCGGCACCAGTCCTGACCAACGTCGCAAGCAACCCTCCCAGTACAGCTATCCGTACCGCAACACTTCGCCGCGGGGCTTGAAACGGCAGCGAGAAGACCACGCGCGCGGCGGCCGACGAGGAGGTGCGCGAGGCGGCAGCAGTGGCAGAGGCGACCGCTACGACTACGACGAAATACGATACGATGATGACAACGACGGCCGGGACCGGTCATCCACCTCAACCTGGCGCGGTCGCGGCGACGGTGGCGGCTACCAGCGCTACGACGAGCCTGGTTCCGGGAAGAGGCAACGGACACGCAGCCGCTCTCCGCCACCGTCGTCCTTCCGAAACAGTGGTAACCGTGACCGCGATCGCCGCGAGCATGATCGTGGTTTTGACCGCAGACGTAACAGAGACTTTGACAGGGACGAGCGTGGCCGCGGCGGTGTTCGCTTCGACGACCGTATCGACGACCGTTTCGACGACCGCCGCACCCATGAAAACAGGTCCGGACCACACGGGCAGCGACAGGGGGGTCTTCGCCGGGACAACGCAGCGCCGAGCACCTCGCGACCTGACAGAGATGCTCCGGGCGCGGAGGCGTCTGGTGCAGGTCGCCCGCCACCACCGACACCACAGGAAGACTTCGTCGAGCAGGCACCCATCGACGAAGAAGCGGAGATACAGCGGCGCCGTCAGCGCCGCGAAGAGATCCTACGAAAATCGCGCGCTTCGACGCCTTTGATACTGGCTTCTCCCGCCCTTCAGGCCGAGGTCACGGCTCAGGGGAGTGCGCCAACCACTGGCGGCAGTACGCCCCGTTCTGGTGAGTCGCTGGTGACGTGTCGCCGTGTGCGCCAGCATGTTGACCAGTTTCAAGTAGCCGATGCAGCTGCTGCGTCTCCCGGCTTAGCAACGCCGAACGAGCAGGAGGCAATGGATCTAGCCAACGACCAGGACTTTATGAAAAGCCTTGGAAAGCAATCTACGGCTGGCAACGATGCCACGGACGGACCTTCCGCGGCCGACTATGACCCCACAGTCGACATGGAGGAGGACGAACGGCGAGACGAACTACGGCACGGCGGCACTGTGGCTGGGCTTCACGGGGGAGAGCGCCGCGAGGCGCTGGTGACAGCGGCCGACACCAGGGCCGCTGAGACAGCCAAGGATCCAGACAGCGAGGTGAAGAAAGGCGCTCACGGCAACGACAACGACAAGAGCGACGAGGTCGTGGACAAGGACGAAGACGAGGACGATATGTTCGCCGAAGACTTTGTCGAGAAGAAATACGAGGCTCCCAAGAATGAAGCCGTCGCAGTCGCCGAGCTCGCGGCCAGCGATGCTGCAGGCCCCGGCGGCATAGTGGGTGCCGCGGTTACAGGTCTCCTGCCGACAGCGGGGGCTCATGGCGGCGGGATTCTGGAAGGCGACGACATCCAAGGCTACTACAAGGTGCGGCCCGGCGAGATTCTCGACGGGCGGTACCAGATCCAATCGGCGCTGGGCAAGGGCATGTTTTCGGGCGTGGTGCGGGCGCGGGACATTGCGAGCGCCGACAAGCACGAGGTGGCGATCAAGATCATGCGCAACAACGACGCGCTGCGCAAGGGCGGCTACACGGAGATTGCGATTCTGCAGAAGCTCAACGCAGCGGACCCGGAGGACCGGAAGCACATTGTGCGGTTCGAACGGTCGTTTGACTACCGCGGGCATCTGTGCATGGCGTTTGAGAACCTGTCGATGAACCTGCGCGAAGTGGTGAAGAAGTTTGGCAACAACGTGGGCATCAACCTGTACGGGGTGCGGGTGTATGCGTACCAGATCTTTGTTGCGCTGGCGCACATGCGGCGCTGCAGCATCATCCACGCGGACCTGAAGCCGGACAACATCCTGGTTAATGACAGCCGCGTCACGGTCAAGATCTGCGATTTAGGCACGGCGATTGACCGGTCGGACGCGGCGACAGCACACACGGAGGTGACGCCGTACCTGGTCAGTCGCTTCTACCGTGCGCCGGAGATCGTCCTGGGCATGCCGTACGACTTCGCAGTGGATATGTGGTCGATCGGCTGCACCCTTTACGAGCTGTACACGGGCAGGATTCTATTCACGGGCGAGAGCAACAACCAGATGCTGCGGGCCATCATGGAAATCCGGGGCAAGATCAGTGCCAAGCTGTACCGGCGCGGTGAGCTGTGGCGCATGCACTTTGATGAGAACGGCGGCTTCCTGAGCCAGGAACACGACAAGTTCCAAGGAAAGGTGGGTTCTCTCTTTTCTTTTCTTTTGTGTTTCGTTGTTATTGTCTGCACCCTTCCCCCGAAACGCCGCTCAAGGTTGCATTGGTGCTATTTTGGCCCTCATCACCCCAACAGCCTCCCCTTCCTGCAATTATACACCCTTGTATCACTCCAGCCTTCTCCTCCTCCTCCTCCTCCTCCTCGAACAGCCTTTGCAGCTATTTTCCAATCCGCCTGACGCTCTTCCGATGGCTGGGACCCCCCCCACTGTGGGCCTCTGTTTCTGGCCGCTCGCTTTTGCTCTTGACATATCACATGCATAAGCGCCTGTCGTTGTTTTCGCGTCGACCAAGGCTGACCAGACGTTGCTTTTTAACAGACCACGGTCAAGACGCTGCCGGTGATTAAGCCGACACCCGACCTGCGCACCCGCCTCCAAGCTGCATCTGTGGGCATGAGTGACGCCGAGGCCAAGGAGCTCAGCCTGTTCCACGACCTGCTAGACCGCTGCTTGAATCTGAACCCGGACAAGCGAATCCTGCCCAGCGATGCGCTCAAGCACCCCTTCTTCACAACCCACGCAGGACACTAATTGCCTGGTAGAGTGACGGTTGGTGACGAGGGGACGGGAGTGCCACAAGAGAGGAGCATCCTGTAACCGCCGACCAGGATGGGTAGTTACAAGCAGTTTCTTTGTTGAGCCTTACATTTTCAAAGCATTTTGTGGAGGAGCAGGGATAGAAACGGGGATATTTCTGGAAGTAAACTTGAAAATATAGTATCTTTATCGTGGAAGAGGTCACCGGCCACTTTAGATTTGTTTGGACAAACAGAAAGAAGCCAGTCACGTCTCAACGACGCGGGAATAGGACCTTGCACAGGGTGCACTGAGTCGACGGACTGTTTTGTTTTCTTTTCCTGTCCCTCGTTCGGCCTCACTAAACACCGTTCCTTGTGCACCCGGACGTGCAGGCCGGTCGTCCCATGTGACCCGTCATGTCTGTTTATCGTGGTGATTTTCTCTCTCTGTCTCTCGCACAAGAGGAGGGAGCTTCACTCCTTCCTTGCAGTGTGCTCTTTCCGTATCCAGTCGTACGGAGGGCATCCGTGCTTTCGACACTCTCAAGTGTGCACGCGCTCGTGTCTTGTTGCCCTTCTTGGTCGACCGAGTCGTTTCGCCTCCTCTTTCGTTTCGCCGTGTCTCCCGGAACAGAAAGTCTAGCCGCTGAGCACAGAAGTGAGCACAGCGTACATGGAGAAGGTACCCTTGTCTGGAGAAGCACGGCTCGCCACGTCGCATGTCTTTCGGCCTGTCTACGTCTGTTTTGGCCTTCTTGTTTCCTGGTGCCTTTCTGCGATCCATGTCGTACAGCGAGCTGTGGCTCTCTTGAGTCATCCTCCAACCCAGACGCTGCCTACAGCCAACGTCAGCACAGGGTACAGGCACGCCTATATGTACTGCCATCGTCAGCCTGTTTTGCATGGACGGCCGCACATGACTTGTTTTTGTGTCTCCCTTCTCTCGTCGTGTTCCACTCGTCAACAAAGTCGTCCCACTCCTTTCAACCGGGAGCAAGGAGTGGCAAAGTGCAGGGGGGAGGACAAGAATACTGACAGCTCACGCTACATGCAATCTATATTTCGGAGAGTGAGGAGGCAAGAGAAGAAGAAAAGGCAACAAGAAACAAAGAGTCTCAGGGTCTCACCAGACCCGGGAAAAGAGGGTGTGAGGCGGTTAGCGACACATTTCGTTGCATCTCTTCCTCCGCCCTCCTTTTCTCTTCCAGGACGACCACGGCTCCGCCGTAGGGCAGAAGACGTCTGTCAAACGAGGCGTGCAAAACACTGTGTGGTTATCTGTGTCTCTCTCTCGGCTGTGTGAGACAGAGAGAAGGGCCAGGGAGGATGCCCGCATGCCGCCGAGCCTTGAGGGTAAAGATGCAGACGTTTCAAGAACACTCTCGTGACACGATGAAGGACGACGAGAAGGGAAAAGGAACGAAGAAAGATGAATTTATAAAAGATGAAAACTTTCCGGCCGGATCTCTGTGCGTCCTCACCCTCGCCCTTCGTGTCCCTTTTGTGTCTCAGAGAGAGAGAGAGAGAGAGAGAGAGAGAGAGAGAGAGAGAGAGAGAGAAACAAGGAAGAAACACGTACTCAAGGTTACACAACAAATCGAGGGGTGAGGCCCCTGTTCTGGCTGTCTGCATTTACTCATTCTCACCGTCGCCGAGACTTGCGAGAAAGCAGCTCCGGCTGCCGGTATGCCCGTTGCCGGACCAGACACGGGGGCACTCGGAGGCAACGCCACCTCCGTCCCGGACGTTGGGACATTACGTATTAGTGAATACCGCTTTCCGCATGCGGACTTTGCATGCGGAAAGTCCGCATGCGGAACGACGCAATAGGCAACCGAGGGATGGGTCTCAGTCAGGTTCTTGCAATCAAAACGGCAAGGAGATCCGGCAGGCTACCTAGGGGGCGACTAGCACAACAACAAAGGAAACGAGGTGGGGAGACATCAACAGAACAAAGGAGAGAGAGAGCGCAGCTGTTGTGCCACTTGCTTGTTCACTTTTGTCAATGGTGGGAAGGGGTGAAAAGGGGGGGAATAGGGACTATCCCAGCGAGAGCAAAGTTCTACAAACAACAATAGAGGTCTAGGTCTCCTCGCCAACAGGCGAAGGGGGGGCGTTGTCCTGACCGCTTCCGGCGCAGCTCGATTTGCAGCCTTGTTGGCGATGAGAGCAGCAGTTTGCCCGCCAGGATGATGCGCACATGGCTGAAAACAGACAGACGGAAGCGGAAGTAGGACCGATGAGGGGTTTAGTCTGTTGGCAGGTTGGAGCACTTGGAGTTAGGAGGAGGGGTGAGAAGATATCTGAACCGAGGCGTGAAGAAAATTCTTCAATAGACCAAAGAAGTCTTCCTACCAACACAACAGTCCAACGGGCGGAGGCAAGGGGGGAGCTTGGTTTAGTCGAACCCCTCTGTCGGAGTAGGAAAGCGAGGCCAACGAGGTTGGAGAGGCGGCGAATGGAAGGACGACAACAAGCAACAGACAAAGTAACGAGTAAGCAACGGGCGTAAGCTGCGGTTGTGAAGATGAAAACGGCGAGAGGCGAGCGAAAGCACGCCGTCTGTTGGGAAGATTCTGCAACAAGCAAAGAAGTCTGATGCCAAGGCTCGCCTACATTCAGTTTTTCCTATTGATTCTTTTTACTTTCTTTGTCCCATCCTATCATCTCTTCCCGCTCGTGTAATCAACAACATGCCCAACAAGCGGCAAAGAAAAAGCGCGGAATCTGGGGGAGGAGATTCACTGCAGACGTCATGCGATTACGAAAACAGCATCTGCAAGGGCGAAAACACTTGGTAGTCTTTGTCTACGCGGGGGCATGTTTGATTTCCAGGCCGGCATCATCAAGTGATGAAGGTGGCGAGACGAAGAGAGATACGGTAGCCTTGTTGTCTCTGGGCGACCTTGGGACGACCTACAACGACGGAGGGCTGCGGCTCGAAGGAAAGAGGGCAAAGCCTGGGATCCGTGAAACGAGGCGGAAGGAAGAAGCAACGAAGTAAGAAGAAGAAGGAAGAAGGAGAAAAACAAAAAGCTGAAAACTTCCGTTATCGGTCATCCCTCCTCGCCGCCCAGCCGCACTTTGCGTAAATCATGGCAAAAAGAACAGCCTTTAAAGAGAGAAGAGGAGAGGAACAGCCAAAGTATGACACAGACGGGATCGTCGGTAGATCACGAAAGATATGCATGTGCTAAGTTTATTTTTTCTTTGATTTTCTGCTTCTGCTTCAATCTTCGTTTCATCTTCGTTCAAGGCGTGGGGGACTAGGGACTCCAGGGAGGTGACAATCCCAGACAGGGGTGCAAGAACATCACGTCAGAGGTCCTGTCTCTTTCTTTTTTGCTTTCCCGTTCGTCCCTTGTCCAGTCCTTTATCGTCCTCGCCGTCTTCCAGACGATCGCCTGACGTTGCACGTCTGACGACCGTCTGTCGACCCTCTGTCGATGGCAGCCTCATCATGGACTGTTCATGTGCTGCAGGGGGACGGAAGTCGTTATCAGGAACACTTGGTGAGCAGATATTGAAACCAACAAGATAATCAAAGAAGGAAAGTAAAAAAAAGGCACACACGGTGATCAACGTCCCTGCGAGCCTTCTCGATATTGGACCCCCTGCGTCGGTGGTTGATTTTCTGGAATCAGGAAAAACGTAGGATTGGCTGCACACTACTCTCGGTGCCGACCGAAAGAGAGACACAAGACGAGGCCGAGGAGGTGAAGGGAAAATAAAGTAAATAAAACGTAAATAAAAATACATTGACTTCACACACACGCTTTCAGGACGCACAGACATTATCGAGGCGCTTCAACAAATCAAAACCGATCGCGACGACCCGTTGAGTGAGATTCTGGTGAAATAGATTGGAAGGCAGAAGAAGAAACAATCTACGTAGGTTCTTTACGCTTATTCCAGTGACGACAGAAACACGGAACACAAAGCAAACGCTCACGTCACAGCCACGCAACTGTAAGCAGCACTTTCATTCTGTCTATTTTGATTGCTTTTGGGAAGATAGATTAATTGCGAGAAGAGAGCGACCTGGCAGCCTAATTCTCCCTTTTCTTTCCGGCATATGCAGTTGGGACTGTGCTTTGCATTTACGCCTTGTGCTTCCCGCGCGCTTGTGGCACAAGCGGGAGGAAGAGGACGAGAAAGGGGAAAAGGAGGATGAAGGGAGAGTGGGAGACAAAAAGATGAAATGAAAAGAATAGAAAAATTGGAAGAAGAGAGTCTGCTCATACGAGCTCGAGACCGGGATCAGCAGGCGTGATTGACAGAACCGCAAGCGTTTGTGAGGAGCCTTACTCTCTTCGCCTTATTTTTCATGCTCTCTATTGACAATCTTGCTCAATATCGATGCAGACACTCTATTGTTCGTGTCGTCTGTTTTCACAAAGGCTTCAATCTATAGAGAGATCAAACAGGTGATGTTGCACCCTGAAGAAAAGAGAGGAAAGAGAGAAGAAAAGAAAGGACAAACAAAAGTAGGGAGCACTCTATCAGTGCATCGGGTTAGAGAGTGCAGACAGAGAAGAAGAGAGAAATGTTCCAGATCGCACCCATCCTGGCAGAGAGGGAAAGCAATCTATCTGAAGAAGGGATGGGCAGGACGGCATGCTGCTGTTCATTCGTTTCTCTTCTGCTTCGCGGTTTGGACGCGATCATCCGATGATTTTTTTCGCATTTTATCATTCAACGGCAGTCTGTCTTTCCCTCTTTCTTCTTAATTTATTATTGTTGATTCAGTGCAGCACGACCCGAGGATGGCACTGAGTTTTGTGATTGTGTTTTGATTATGTCCCATCTTTTCATCTTTTCTTTTCAAAGCAGTCTCATTCCTCCAGTGTTCTGGAACTCGCCGTGCCTCGAAGGATGACGTGTTAACTATGTTTCTATCCTCAGTCTGGCCGACAGAATATAAGGGGTATTCCTAACGACAAAACAAACGGTTTCAAGATAATTTCGCTTTCGACTTTTTCCCGTCTCGAAGAATCTCACTTTCTCAGCCACCGCCTTGCTTTGACTTGTCTCACTGGCTAGGGCGAGCCAGTGTCAAGCTTCCCTTGACAAGGACGTGGCATGTGGGCTTTGTGGAACATGCCTTCGTATACATCTCCAGGGCGGTGGCAATGCAAAGCCCATCGCCTCCATAAAATGTAAACAGCATTAGCATGCTCCAAAATCATAACATGCTCAAAATAGCAGTGGAATGAAGAAACGCCTTGAAGAGGAGACACCGAGACCCGTTCTTTCTTTTAGGCTTCTCCTAATTCCAGTGGACGCGTTGACGACGCCGCCGATGAAGCCGTCCTAACGAAGAGAACAGGCTGTTCTCTATCTTGTTCTGGAAGGCACAGGCTCATAGCCACTCCGAGGCAGCCGTCCAGGCAGCCGCCCATGTGGAGGCAGCCTTCTCTCCGAGGCAGCCTACCGCAGCAGCCGTGTGGCCAGGCCAAGAGAAACCTGGGCATGGCTTGTGGCCGCAAACGAGGCCCTGGGATTTCCAAGGGAAGACTGTGTGTGTGACCTTACTGAGCCCAGCCTCGAAACAGCTGTTCCCAGCCTTGGAACCAGGATTATCTTTTCTTCTTCCGGTTTACATTGTCCTTTTGGTTGCTGGTTGCAGAGAGAAAGTAGAGAGAAAAGAAAAAGAAAAAGATTCTCACTCTGTCTCTTGCTTCTCCGACAGTGAGGTTCTAGCTAGGTAGTTGCAACAGACGGCCCTAGAGACGTGATTACTATGGGCAGCGCGTTTCACGCACGTTTTGCTGTTGGGTTGGCGACTGTTGTCCGCAACCGTACAAGCGTAGGTATCTTGGCGTGGCGAGGCTCGACTCTGGCGGTAACCAGTCGTACGTGGCCACCACCGCCACCAACTCATGACGTTGGAGAGTACGGAAGGGGAAAGCGCATGAATAATGAATAGCGGTACTTTGAACGCACGAGCAGTTGCACGAGGAATCGCGCGATCGTCGCCTTGCCTTTGTATCGAGACGGCTCTCTCGGCACCATGCAAATCTTCAGTACTTTTTGTCTATTGAGGCTTAGCCGCCGATCTTCAAAGTACCGCGAGTACAGTACATTCATGTATTCGCGTTGTGTAGCAAAGGGATAGGAGTACTCCGTACATACCTCTGTGCTCTCGTTCTTTGATGACGAAGGCGCCGGGTGATCGGCCACTTCATTGTTAGAAAAGCACCTGGTGATGGACGAAAACGTACAATTAGAAAAGAAGAAAAGTCAGGACACCTGACGACGACAATCACTGTCCAAGCGTTGTCGATCGTGTGTGCTGAGTGGACTTCTCCTTGTCCGTTATCTCTCAACCGCGGGGAACCACCAAGAAACCAACAGTCGTCCTCTCCAACAGGCCAAATCGTCGTTTTCCTTTTCAAGTCTGCACAAAGAAAACGTGCTGCGCCCAGGACCAAGTCCTCGGCGTGCATTGGCGTTCTTGGGCCCTCTGTGCGCTGCAATCGTACCAACAGCGAAGTCTGGTCGTGCTGTTGGTTCTTCTTGATCACGATCCCAGCGGTCTGGCCAGGCGCCAGCGTCCTTTCCCTGGTCGAGTTCGGCGAATTCGTGTCGACTAGTGCAACTATTCTTTTACCATTGTTCTCACGAAGTAGCATTGTAATGTCAGTGATTCGAGATCTCTCTGGTCGTCCTTCTGTTCCTTTCCGCTTTCGTTTCCTCTAAACTCCGTATCTCCCCCTCTTTTTTCTTTTCTTTTTCTCTCTGCGGAGATTTTCTCCCCATCATGCCAGGAACACCTGACGCTTCGTAGCATGATCCCCGCTGAAACCTGGGCTATTCTAAGACAATACAGGGCTCTGTTTTGCGGCCGGGAGTGCTGACAGGGGCCGCCCAGGCCACCCGTCGCCCAGAGCACCCCAGGATAGACCACGCGCCATGCGCCAGCTTCAGGGCGTTCGCAGTTCATCTCGGCACTAGCATTGTCTTGCCACTCCTCAGTGTGGAGCACTGTGCCGACAGTGGCCGGGTGTCAAGGGGTGGTTTCTTTTTTACAAGGGTCACGGAGTCAGCAATGATGGCGCTATTGGCGTCTTCAGGGGCAAACCTGGGGTCGGAACGCGGCGCACTCGTAAGACGGACGAGGAGGACAAGACAGCAGAAAACATGTCAGGAATGGAGAGTCTGGTCATTTCCAAAGAAAAGAAAGCAAAAAAGAAACAAAAGAAGTAAAAGAAAAAAAATAATAAAAAGAGGAAATAAAGAAATAAAGAACAACACTCATTTCTTCTCACAACCAAGACACACAAGCTGTGGTTCGGCTTCGGCTCACCTGGCCAGCTCAGTGTCTTGCTCATCTCTCCCTTGTCACGTTCGCCGCGTGGCTTTGCCACCGTAGCTGATGACGAACGAGACATTTACGAGGCTGTGAAAAGAAATCACCCATGCTCTCTTTTTGCAGGAGAATATGAGACTATCGAATTCCCAGTCTCGATGGAACGCTCGGGATCGGCCTTTTCCCTTTTTCTTTTGGTCTTCCCCAATCTAATTTTATTCCGCAGCAGGACCGTGCGTTGTGCTAGTGATAGTGAACACGACTTTGTTCCTGTTTCCTTCGTCTTCCTTCTTCGTATCGTCGGAGGCAGAGAGCATGCCACGGGCGGCCGTCGCAATTTCTCAACGCCTGCAGGTGTGGGTGGGCCAATTTCGTTCTGTTATCAGAGAGCATGTGTGCCGCTGTCCTCCTCTTGCTTGCCGCCAGTGGCCCGCTGGCAAAGCTGCTGAAACAAGTCCAGATCCCGGCAGAAGAAAAGAGAACAAGTGAGAGAATGCACAGCATAAACTGTGCACGTGTTTTGTGCATGCCAGGCTTCTAGACTTTGTTTCGATTTCGTCCTGCAACATGAAACCAATGCCTCTCTCTCTTTTCCCATTGATTTTCATAAGACCAGCCCACGACGACACGCTATGCTTATGGCCCCCTACCAGGCCGAAACCGTACGAGGCAGGATCTTGAGGCAGACACGTTTCGATTCATGAGGGCGAGAGAAGAGCACAAAGGAAAGGAAGAAACAGGGCGATTATGCAGCAACCATGACGCCAAGATAAGCCCTGACCCTGAGGCGCCAATCAAGTGCAGGTCTCCGCTCTGCAAAATCACGCAGCCGCGTCCTGCGTGCGTTCGATAGTTTGTCGCCTCTGGCTCGAAAGTCAGCCGCAGCGTGGCTTTTCGTCTGGCGTTTTCAGTCTGGCGGCCTTTTGGCTGTTTCCGGCCTTTTCTGTCCTTTTTCTGGTTCTTTTCTTTTCCTTGCCTCCTCTCCCTCGCTTCATGATCGCATGACCGCCTGCGCCGATCAGCGATGGTCGAAACGTGGCTGAAGGAGCAGAAGAAAGAAAAGGACAACTAAATCAAAGGTTGCTGACCACTGTCTTCTGTTTTCATCTTCAACAATTCTTTAGAAGTGCTTAGTGTCGCGGATCGTGCACTGTGAAGTCATACCGGTTTGTGGTACCAAAGCAGACCGCCTCTCTGTTCTTTTCTTCTGTTCTTTCTTCCCTTTTCTTGTCCTCGTCTCTCTCCACGAATCGCTCTCGCGCCCTGGTGGGTCGTCATTTCGGGTGTGTCAGACAAACCCCATGCTCGGCCTCTGACTCGTCCATCTCGCCTCTCTCCTGCTGACGCCCTCCTCCGCCCCGTTCAGCGTTGCCTTCGTCGTCACCCACACCACCCACACTCCAAGCCCATCGCGCGTTGCCATGTTGGCTCTAGCCTTCTCCACCCGGGCGTCTGTGACTGGAAGACGAAGAAGCCAGAGAAAGAAAACGAACCTGGACTTAAAATTAATTCAAACTTTAACTCGTAAATTCCAAGACCGCCCCATTCCCACCCTCCATCTTTCTGCGTCTCTTCCTGCTGCTCGCCCTCGCCGATTCCTTTCTCAGATTAGCCCGTGACTCTCCTCCCCTCTCTTCCTTCCACCTCCTCCCTTTCCTCCTATCTGCTCATGTATCGCCCTGCCACCTGCAGGCACACCTTCTTTTTTCACATTTCTTTTTCGGTTTTCTTTTATTCTTCCCAACGCCTAATGCAACACTGTGCATGTGGGCCTTTGAACAGGGGGGTGGATGTGTGCGGCCGTTTTCATAAGCCCGTTTTCATAAGCCTGCTTTTGCCCTCGCCCTTGTCTTAGGACTTTTTTTCTTTTTATTTATCTCTTTTTTATTCTTGCCTCCCATCCTAGTCCGAGGCGTGCGTACCCCCCCTAGCCCCAAACGATACTCCCCCCTTTGCCCACCCCCATAATAAACTAGTGTTCGCACTACCCGTAGCGGGCGCGGCAAGAGTGCAGACCTTCACGCCCGTTGTTACTTTGTACCTTTGTTCTCTCTCCAACACCATAGCTCCAACACCGACCTAACCAAAACCGCCCTGTGCCCAGGTTTCTTACCTGGCTATTGCTGGTATTCAAAGAGCTGCCCGCCCCCCTCCTAATCCGTGTTGCTCCTTCTGGCAAGATATCAATATCAACGACCTCACTCCCTCCTCCATCCTCTCCCTCCGTCTGTCGTTCCTTTCCTCTCTCTTCTCTTCACCTTTTGTCTTCTCTCCACAACCGTCTCTCCCTCTTCTTCTCTTCTAACGTTTTACACTTTCACCACCTTTTCTCTTCAAAGACTTTCTCTCACTCCCATCCTCCTCTGCACTACTACGTTGTTCCTCTTCGTCTATTGACTCGTTAAGTCGAAGCTCAAGACGTCTTGCTACCTCTTCTCCTTTCTCTCTCGCCGACCTTCCTGGACACGGACTCTCACCCTCTCCGCCCATCATTGCTTGAGTGGACCAACCTAGGACTCGATGAGGATCTAACTTCCTGGAAGCTTTCCTCTCTCTTGTCTCTCCGCGGACTCTCCGCCGGGTTTCCATTTCTCTATTCTCGCAGTAGAAACACCAAACGGACGACACTGGAACAGCAGCCCTGGCAGTTTTGATTCTTCAATTCTCCTCGACTTGACTCTTTCGTTTGTATTCACTAGGAATATCCAGGGAACGGGGACTCGCCTTTGCTTCTCTCTTTCTCTCCAAGACTCGATATCATGCAGCATGTCATCGTTCCGGCCGGACTCCCGACTCCTCCCGCGTCGCCCTTGTCCTTTGACCGGTCCAGGTGCGCGCCCCAGCATGTCTTCCCGCAGCAGCAACCATTCTTCGCGGCTGCGCCATCCACACCGTCAGGGTCACAGCAACAGCAACAACCACAATATGTCCCGGTCGCACCCGAGGAGCGGATAGGCATGTTCCTAGGCATCTCGCTGCAGCTGACGGGCATCATCGGGACGGGAGCTTACGGCGTTGTCTACGAGGCCGTGGACGTCAAGACGCACATGCGCTATGCCGTCAAGTGTCTCAGCAAGTTCAACGCAGACGGCACTCCTCTGGAGGCGCGGCAGGTTGAGTACCAGACGCGCGAGATCCGGCTGCACTACATGGCGTCGGGGCACCCTAACGTGGTGGCGATTCACAAGATCATCGATGCCTACCCGGATTGCCTGTTTGTCGTTCTGGAGTACTGCCCTGAAGGCGACCTGTTCTACAACATCACCGAGCGCGGCCAATATGTCGGCAATGACGAGGTCGCGCGGAAGATGTTCTTGCAGATTGTGGACGCCGTCCAGTACCTGCACCAGTCGGGCGTCTACCACCGGGACCTCAAGCCGGAGAACATCCTGGTTGCGAACGGCGGCGAGACCGTGAAGATTGCTGACTTTGGCCTGGCCACCTCTTCGGACCGGTCGGAGGACTTCGGCTGCGGCTCGACCTTTTACATGTCGCCAGGTAGGCCTTTCTCTTTTCCATCCTTTTCGTTCCTTTCCTCGTCTGTCCCTACTAACAAGTCAGAATGTCTTGGCCAAGACCAAACGCGCCCTTTCTACTACTGTGCGCCGAATGACGTCTGGAGCCTGGGCGTCGTCCTGGTGAACCTGACCTGTGGACGCAACCCTTGGAAGCAGGCCTCGGTCGAGGACTCGACCTACCGCGCCTACTCGCACATGCCCGAGTTTCTCAAAACCATCTTGCCGGTGACGGACGAGATGAACGACATCCTGGCCCGCATCTTCACTCCCAACCCCGACCAGCGCATCACGCTGGCCGAGCTGAAGGAGCTCATTCTGGGCTGCCCGCACTTTACGTTGCCGCAGCAGCCGCCGACGCCACCCTACGATGGCGATGGTCCCAGTCCCAATTGTCTGGCCATTTCGTCTGCAAACTGTGCCGTCTTTGACGACGACGAGGAAGAAGAGCGAGAGCAGCAGCTGCTGCAAGTCAACAACAACAACAACCTGGGCATTCTTGTCGGGGACGCCATGGAGGACGCTGTCATGGCGATTGCCGCGACGCCTCTGTCACCAGCGCCGTCGTCGCCATCATCGCCGACTGCAACGGTCATGAGTGACGACTCGGGCTGCTCATCCCTGGTTGAGGACAACGGCAGCGATGCCGATGGCGACCTCTACTACCAGTGCCAGCCGGACCTGCCTGAGATCACTACGCCGCCGCCGCTATCCATGGCAGTGCACCAGCCGCCTGCGAACACTTTCCTGCAGCAGCAGCAGCAAGAACAGGCCGCAGCTGCTGCGGCGGTTGCCTGCTCTCCGCCGTCGTTTGTGTCTCTCGAGGATGCGGCCATGCTCGGGTGCATCGACATCGTGCCGGTCTACCAGCAGCAGCAGCAACAGGCGCCCGTCTACCAGTTCCAGCAGGTGCCCAGCTTTGTGCCCAGTAACGCCTCGTACCAGCAACTGCCTCCCACACCCTCTCCTTCTGCCCAGCTGCAAAGGCAGCAGCAACAACAACAATTACTACAACAACCACAGCAGCAGGCGTGCCCTGGCGTGACGACAGCGCCGCGGCTCATCCTGCCTGCTGTCTGGGACCTGATGGTCGGTGGCAACAAGAACGTGCAACAACAGCAGCACCTTCATCACCAGCAGCAGCAACATAACCACCATCACCCTCCGGCTGCCATCCAGGTGCCTCACTACCAGATGCTCCACCACTATACGCACATGCCCGCGTTTCAAATTCCTACGTTCTTCCAAAGCTGCTACTGAAAAAAAGCTTACGTTTTTTCTAATTCTCTTAACCGGAAAAAGGAGAATGTCCTCCTAAAAAAAAGGTTTTTTTGTTCTCTTTGTTATAACGTCTCACGTCTTTTCTTTCTTTTGTCAAGCGAGGAGTCTCTTTTTTCTTTTCAAACTTATGAAGGGCGCTTTTAGGAGGGGGAATATCTTGTCGTTGGTTCTTGTTATCAACCATCTTTCTTGTCTTTCACTTTTTCTTCTCTACTTGTCTTACAAAAAGCCTCTTTCAAAAGAGCATCTACGTTATTTCTTCTCTCTTCCACCGGCGCTCAATGGGAAAGGATCGGGGTGAAGGTGTTTACGCTTCTTCAGGAGTGAGGGTCAGCAGGGGCTTTGGCAAATCGTTGATAGAGAACCACACTATTATCTGTCCACTTCTGCTTTGCACTTAACGTGACGACATGAAAGGTAAAAGGTAAGGATCATGGCCTCAACATGCCAAAGCTATCCACTGCCAGTTCGGTCACGTTCCCAATCTCATAGGCAAAGAAAAAACAAGTCACTTTCTGGAGTTCTCCGATGCAAGGGATTTACGATTGTCTCCTTGCGTCCTGTCTCCAAGCAAGCGAAAGGCCTGCAAGGAGAATAGTGGTTCTCTATGGAGTAGCTTTCGTCGTCATGTGCAGTGACGACGTCTTCCACACCACCTCGTTTATGCGACAACCGTGCACTCTTCACATGCAGCCTGCCAATCGGAGTTTGCTTGTGGATAAGAAATTAAAAACGAGGCGGGTTTTATTTTTTTATTGATGCAGGTCGTTGTCACATTGCAGTGATGGAAGAAAAAGAATGAGAAAGAAGGGACTGAAAAGTGAGGCGGACAAAATACTCTGCATGGGCAAGAGACAGCCAATCATTCACGATGAGCGGTTTCTCTTCTGAATTCTCCCGCGCTAACGACGAAAAGGTGGGACCGACAGGCGGGAAGCAACCTCCATTGAAAACGAGCTGTCGTGGTCTCTGATTGGCTAACGAAAGAGTCGGTGAGACGACCGTCGAATATGATTGGCCGCTCTTGTGAAACGAAAAGTGGAACCGTCCTTCGACAGGAATGTCCATCGACGATCACCTGCATTCCCAGTGGAATTCCAGTGAAAATGTTTCACGACCACTGGTGTAGGGACAGCATACCAGAGCAGCTCGGCTCAAACAACGACCGTTCTTGTCTTCCGTTTTCCGAATGTTGGAAGAAAAGAACAGTCAATGGGGAGTCGATGGGGAGTTGACGAGGACATCGTCTGCATGTGCATGAGCGTACGGCATACCCGTACATAGCAGTCCATGACTCCATATGACGACGGCCCAGGAGAGCCCGAGTCGTTGTCCGCAGCATCATGCCGTCGGCGGGGAGAAAGAAGACGGACGCACCGTTCGGAAGGACTGCACTTTCAACGATGTGAGTAGTGGTCCTGTCAGCCTGCATACGCCTAGAAGAGAGCTGCACACAGCGCCACGCAGCAGTCTTTTGTCTCTGCCAGTTGCTGTAAGGTAGTGAGTATCCTTGCAGTTCCGCAAGCCGACGAGACTGGAGCACTCCGTACTCCGTACATGTACATGTATACTCTGCTGCAGGATGAGTATGTAGTGACCAAGTCACTCACGACTCCTTTTTCCTGCGCTCCCTTGCGTTCTGGCCAGATGTGAAGGGGTTGGTTGCATCCAACAGGCCGCTGCCCAAACAAACTGGGGGAGGGGCGACAGAGTCTCGACCCTGTCTTGTCTCTCTTTACATTCTGCACGTGTCCAATCACCGGCCACAAGCACACTGTTGGTGGCTGGCTGGGCAACCTCTCCATTGGAACAAGCGACTGTGCCTAGCTGTCTCCAAGACAATCCCCACCTGGCGTCCTCGTGTGATTGCTCCGACGTCTTGCTCTGACGCCTTGCAGCACCCCACCAGCCACCAGCTGTATCTCACCGCTCCCACCTGGCCCACTGTCGGCTGCTCTTGTCGTTCTTGTCGTTTGCCTTACCCAGCCTGATCCTCCTTGCTTGCCTCCTGCCTCTCCACTGCATTTTGCCACCTCCTAAAAAGCGAGGTGGATGGTTCGTGATCCTTGCTAGGCCAGCGGACCCCTGCTTCAGCTTCATCATCCTCGGCGTAGGAACATTCGGAGCATACCGTACTCCGCACACGAACGGGTAAGCTACGGAGTACGGTGGCAAAATCAAGGGGGAGATCTGGGGGAGAGAGAGCCTCTCCAGTTGCCTGTTGCGCTTAAGACACTCATTGATCACCTTGTCTTTTCTCTGGGTTTCTCTTCCGTTCCATGGCTTCCGTGATGGGAAAACGAATGCACAATGGTCGCTGCGAATGTGCTAGCATGAGTGTATGTCTACCTATATACAGAGCTCGGAGGACGGAGGACGGAGTGCGCACGCACATTGCCCAGCGACATGGGATATGGGAAGATGGCGGGAGGAAGACAAAGCGAGAAGGCAGAGTGAGTGGGCCCCAAGTGGCTGGGGACTAGCACTAAAGCACAGAGAGAGCTGAAAGATGCGCCTTCTGCACCTGCAGCGCTCGGTCAGTGCTGTGCATCCTGGACTTGTTCGCAAAGGGAAGCATCTTTCGCTAGCTTGGCTATTCGCCAGCCAGCCTAAAAGTTAGGGGATAGCGGTCAAGCTACTCGCAATGCTTTCACACGCAACAACGTCTGTCCCGATCGTGCGTGAATTATGGGATGCCCCTGCACGATGCACACATATTACGGAGTATACATGTGCTCGAATCCTTTACGGAGTACTCCGTAGGAAGGCCAATTCTTGGCGAACGATAAGACCGTGTTCTCGGCGGCTAGGCAAATGCACAAAGACCAACGGGGAAAGTCGTCGGCCATGCGTTCGCCGATGGTATGCGTCTGGCCGCGATGGCCTAGGAGTGAGGAAGGGAACAGAAGGAGAAAATAGGACCGTTGCTTTCTTCGTTGCTCTCCCTTACCTCTCTCCCTAGCGTCACGTCCCTCCCACATCTCGTGATTCACCCCTTGCTTTAAAGGATGAGTGGATGCTCGCGTGTTAAAGACAAGCGCCATCAACAAAGAGGAAGCAAGGGATGGAAAAAGGAAGGACAGCCCACGGCGGGCATGCTTGTTTCTGAGACAGCCGCTAGAACGTTACCATGAACGAGACAGCCCCATCGGACGCAAGGAGGTCAACTAAAGTGAGACAAGACACGTAGCCCTGGTTCAGAACGAAACAGCGTGGCAATGACGATGGTTGTCGTGGGCATACTCCGTACTCCGTAGACGAGAAAGATAAAAACAAAAAAGAGCCACTTGTCGCTTGGGAACTTGAGAGGGGGAAGAGGGGAGAGAGGCCATGCCGCGGAACATTGATACTGGTGTCCTCTTCCTGTGAACAGAATCCTTTTTTGGGATTTTTTGAATACGCTTATGCTTGCATACCGAATGCTATGAAAACAAACTGACCGTTGTGCAGAGATACAATGCACCTTTGGTAATAATACAGCCGCATGGCCTCACCCCGTAGCGCCGTAGAGCGGACTCTCGATCGTAGAAGCACATTGCTATTGATCATGAGGCATAGTTTCAACTCCATCCTCGTTTGCTTCTCTGTGGCTAGGTGACCGGGTTCTTTGGCGGCGGCTGCTGCTGCTGCTGCTGGACCCGCCGGATGACGACGGCGTCGCCGTCGCGCTCCCAGCCCACACCGTACTGGCTGGTGAGCGCCGGCCAATCGAGCCCCGTGACCTCCTCGAGATAGCGCACGTCGTCGAGACGCAGGTATGCGCGGCCGAAGCACTTGAGCGTGTGTACGCGCAAGTCATGGGCGGCGTACTCGAGCAGCTTGGCCTGGTGGCCGTCGCCACCATGGCGCCGTTGCAGCAGGCGCTGCAGCGTGACCCAGTCGTCGTGCGCCAGCGCGGCCAGCGCAGCGTCGACGGTGGTGTTGCGCAGCCGGTACCGGCAGCGCAGGTGGTAGGCTTCGGCGAGGTCACCGCGGCGGCAGGCGGCGTCGAGCACGCGGTAGCCGGCCACCTCGTGCAGCTCGACCGTGGCGAGCGGGCGGCGGCGGTGGATGTGCCGCAGCAGGTGCAGGATGGCCGGGTGGTACGACTGCGGGTGCTTGGCCAGGATGGCGAGGCGGATGCAGAAGAGATAGACCTGTGTCGCGAACGCGTCGATGCGGTCTGTCGCCACAATCGCTTCGCGCAGCTTACGCAGCGCCATGAGCACCAGTGAGAGGTCTTTGGACGCGGCCACCAGCGCGGCCGTTGGCGCCGGCACCGGCGGAGAGGAGGAGGAAGAAGGAGATGAAGACGAATGTGCTGCCGCCCGTTCCGTCAGCTCCAACGACGCAAAGCGCTCGACCAGGCCCTCGCGCCCATTGGCGTCGGAGCAAAAGGCGAGATAGCGCTCGACAATCTTGCCGTAGTAGCGCTCCTGGGTCTTGAAATCGGAGAGCCTACCATGCCAACAGTCAGAAAGAGATAGCAGAAAGGAAGCGCGCAAAAGAAAGCAGCACAAACCTACCGTGTCTCGCCCTTGGACGGCAAGCCGTAGACCTCGAGCGGGTCGACGTCAACTGGCCGCAACCGGCTCCACGCGCCCCTGGTCGGTCCACGGAGGGGAGACATGGCGTGGCAGCAAATGGGGCGTGCTTATGTGCCCATACTATCACGAGGAGGAGAAAAAGCAGTGCGGTACTGCGCAACGTGGTGGTGAACTGGTTTGTCGCGAGGCTCTTTGTTTTGGCAATTGCATATCAACCGACGTTCTGGGAAGGTGCACCGCCACACCCAGCAGTGGCCTACAGTGGCGCATTCACATTACTCTGCGCCAGCGAGACATCACGAACCGCCAGCACAATCAGTCTCAGTCTCAATCAATGTGGGTTTAGATTTAGATTTGTCCATGTCTTAGAGTGCCGTTTATCTATCCCTGCCGACACCTGCCGGGCAATAAAACGGGCATGCGCGTGCCGAGCAGCTGCCTTTCCGCCTCGTCTCACCTCAACAGCCCCGGCCGCGACGGCTCCGGATCCCACGGAGCCAGCGCATTGGACGGTGAGTCCGCCTCGTAGTTGTTCCAAAGGCCCACCATGAGGCGCCGCTCTGTCTCCTGCGAGGCCCGGGCCAGCCACTCGCCCGTGATGCTGCCCAAGAACGACCTGTGCATCAGTGGCAGGGAGCGGATGTTGCTGGCGCAGTATGCAAGAGCGTGCCTCGTCAGTGGCCGCACCAGAAAGAACAGTATCTCGCCTCCCGCGTATGCGCGCCGTCTGAGAACACGCCGCCGCAGCCTCGCGTCCTCCCGGCGCTCGTGCGCGAACAGGCGCGGATCGCGCACCAGGGCTGTCTCCAGGGAGGAGACGTAGGTCCTGTCGGCATTTCGCGGGCGGCTGGCAATCTCGAGCAGCTGCAGGTCGACGACACCTCGGAGGCAGATGCGGTGGTGGGCCCACAGCGCGTCGGCAGCGGGACGCACGTCCCAGATGCACTTGCGCATGGCAGGGTTCTCCAGGATGGCGGCGAGTGTCAGCCCAAAGACGGAGGAGTGGGTGAATGCCTCCTGGCCGAGCACGTGGATGTCGATGATGTAGATCTCATGGCGTGGGTAACAGCGGATGGCCACAAGGGCGAGCAGGCCGTGGCGGCCCAGGTACGGGCCCTGGAAGTCGATGTAGAGTCTGGACGCCGAGCAGGCGCCGGCCAAGAAGACCCGGAGGCTGGCAGTGGTAGAGATGACGCTGACAAGCGACGTCACTTCTGGCAAATCACAGCTATCTTCTGACTCGAACGTGGTCGAGATGTTGGGAGACATGGTCGAGGACTCGAGATGTTGGACGGGTGAAGCAATCTAAACATGATGAGAGAAGCAAGTCTACCTTTTCGTAGGTTTTCGACTCTGCGTGTTTGAATAGACGACTGCATATTCCCCTACCCAGGCTTCCTCTTCTCCTGCTAGAAGGAAGCTTGGTGACATCACTTGAGGCCAATCTGATGATGAGGTGAGAGCAACGACAGGTTCTCAGATGACAGAGAAGTGACTTTCAGCCATTGTTTCCAACGTTGCCAGAATGTCGTCAGAAACCATGCTCGCACTGCCGTGAACGTATTTGTATCTACCTAGGCAGGAACAGAGCAATGACGACCGCAACTACTTCGTATATGAGGAAATCGACGAGGCTGCGCTAGCGGGATGACCTCTGGGGAAGGCGCTGGCGGCTCATTAGGCGGCCTGCTGTGCGGGGAGACACTAGCAGCCTGCTTTTAGGTATTCACAGCGTCTCGTACCTCGGCAGCTTGCGGTTGCGACTTGGAACGGCAGGGCTGGCAAGATGCGACAGTCGACTGGCCAGCGGAATACCTCGGCCGACAGGTCACGGTTATATGTCTTGACTTTCTCTTTCCTCGACCGCATCTGACCAACTCTGCATATCACCATCTCATCACCTCCTCACCCCCTCTCGACAGCAGAAAACACCACCTCCTCCACCAATGGCTGATCGGCTCTCACAGATCGCTGGCCACCTCAAGGGCGGCAGCTTCTCCAACGGCGGTTTGCTTCAAGGCCAGGTGGCCATCGTCACAGGCGCGGCCCAGGGCATCGGCGCCGAGTGCGCGCGCCTGTTTGCCGAGCAGGGCGCCAAGGTGGTCGTGTCGGACATTGACGCGGTCAAATCACAGGCCACCGTCGATGCTATCAACAAGGCCGGCGGCCAGGCCGTCGCCGTCCCTGGCGACCTGCTCAAGCAGGAGTACATTGACGAGCTGGTTAAGAAGGCGGCGGCGTTTGGCGGCGGCAAGATCCACATCATCGTCAACAACGCCGGCTACACCTGGGACGGCGTCATCCACAAGATGAGCGACAAGCAGTGGGACAACATCCTCGACCTGCACACCAAGGCACCCTTCCGCCTCATTCGCGCAGCCGCCCCCTACTTCCGCGTCACCGACGGCGAGCGCCGCAACATTATCAACATCAGTTCCACCTCCGGCATCAACGGCAACGCTGGCCAGGCCAACTACTCCCTTGCCAAGGCCGGCGTCACCGGCCTGACCAAAACCCTGGCCAAAGAATGGGGCCCCAAGTTCGGCGTGCGCGTCAACACCATCGCCTTTGGCCACATCCTCACCCGCCTCACCCAGGCCAAGGAGAAGGGCGCCTTTGTCCTCGGCCCGGACGGCGAGAAGATCGCCATCGGCATCCCCACCGCCGCCAACGCCACTGCCGCCGCTGCCGCCGAGCAGGCTGCTAACGCAGACATTGCTCTGCGCCGTCCCGGCACCGCCACCGAGGCCGCCAGTGCCGTGCTCGCCGTCGCTAGCCCGCTCTTTGACTACGTCACGGGCCAGACCATCATGGTCACCGGCGGCCGCAACATGTGAGATGGGGTGGAGGTGTTAAAGAGGTAGGAAACAATTCTGTACATATATACCTGGGTAGATAAAGTCGCATGTATTCTGGCCAATTGATCTTCTTTCTCCTATTTGATCCCGTTGCTGTCTGCACAGCCTGGTATAAACGCCGTGCCTGCAGTCACTTGACGTCCAGTGCTGTCACCCATCCGCCTCTGCCATTGTGACGTCCAGCAGATCCTCAAACTCCCCAATGCGCCCGTCATTGGCATCCACCACCCACACCAGCCCAGACGCTTGGCCGGCAGCGCACCATGTGCCGAAAATGTTGCTCGGGTTCCACGCAACAGCGGTGAAGCGAGCTTCGTCCGGGTTGATAATGACACGGCCATGCCTGATATCGCCGCCGCCGCTCCCGGCCTCCGAGGTCCTACTTCGAGAGGCGTCGTCGTCGTCGTTGTCATCGTCGTCATCGTCGTCGTCGTTGTCGTCGCCCTCGTCACCTCCGTGCTCCAATTCCTCCTCTTTCTCTTGTTGCACGTCTTCAGTGCCCTCTTCTCCTTCCCATTCCACCCCGTCCTCCTCCTCCCCTGCCTCCTCTCCTTTCAGGCCGTCTCCGACGACGCTGTATTTGAAGAATGCCACGCCCAACACCGCCTCCGTGTCATTGGCATTGAGGCCCGGCTCTGGTACGGCATACTTGGTTCTCAACACGGCAGTAGGCAGCCTCCCCTCGCCCTCGTTCACAAACGCCCTTTCGATCATGTTGCACACGTACAGCGTGCCGTCTGACAGGCCGACGAGGACGTACGGATGAACCTTGCCCACATCCAGGCAGGTCGGAAACCCTTCCTCCTCCTTGGCGGAGAAGAACGGCCGCGAGTTCGGGAAATGCTGGATGTGCAAGAGATCGATTCTGCTGGCGGCGGGGTCGTTGGACGGCGCCGCTGACGCAAAGCCTTGCAGATGCTCGCTCCATGACAGCATGTTCCACTGGAAGCTGGCCACGGGGTTTGGGTGGAACGTGTGTTGGCTGCTAGGCTGCGCAAGGTCGAGCAAGCGCATGACACCGCCCGCCGGCCGCGATGCCACCATGTACGGATGCGACGGGTAGCCGGAGCAGATGTCGAGCACATGCGTCGTGTGTGCTTGGTGGCGCAGAAGCAGCATCTGCGGCCGGATCGACCACAGCGTGATGGAGCCATCGCTGTGGCCGAGGACGAGGCGGTTTATGCCCACCCACGAGAAGCATGTCGCTGGTGCGGCAGGCCGATCCGGGAGGCCCAGCACGGCCACTGGGCGTTCGATCAACTCTGGTGGAGGCATGAGTAGGCTGCAGTCTATCACAGAATCGTGGGCATGGACACTCACCGTGCTTTGTTTTCCGCTTGGACGACTGTTGCACTTCAACCACACGCACGACGCCGTCTTCGGCCAGGATGGCCAGCAGGCCGTTCAGCCATGGCGGACTCGACGTGTCCTCCGGGAATGGTACTGGGCACCACCGCATCCGCTTCGGCCGGGCCCAGTCGAAGCATAGCAGGCGGTCTAGCCGCGGCAGCCGGTTGCCCGGGTGCTTCGTCTGCCGCGTCTTGTCGCTAAAGGGCATACTCCAGAGCTGAATGCTGGCAGGCTTGGAATCTTCGCGGACGGAGCCCCCGGGCCGCGAGGTGCCGGAGCGTGGAATGACTGCCACTGCCAGCAGCTGGTCTGTCTTGAACATCGACGGCGCCCAGGCCAAGTCGACCACCTCGCCCCCAGAGTTAAACAGGAACAGGCCCGGCAGCGGCTGATGCCCGCCGTCTGAAGACTCTGTTTCGGACGTCGTGTGCGCGAGCAGGCCGGTTCCGCCCCACAGCCCGCCAAAGGGGTCAAAGGCGAAGCTGCTGCCGATGCGGGACGCCAGGCACTGGTGGGCTATCCCGCCTCGGCCGTTGCTCGGCGGCCGAATGTCCAAGCGGTCGTTTGCGTGGTCGGGAAGATAGGGCTCGGCTTCGTTTGGCTTGATGACGTGCGAGAGCTGGGTCTTGGCCTCCGTCGCCTCGTCGCGGTACCAGCGGCGTAGCGCTTCGACCTGGGCCGCCTCAAAGCCCAGCGGCAGCCAGGGGCTCCCCATAACCCTCCCTTTCCCTTTCCCGTTCCCGTTCCCCTTCCCGTTTTCGGCCTCACCGTAGTCTGAAGCGCCTAGATCGGCGCGGTCAAGTGCCAGGGGCAAGCGAAAGTCCATCCACCGGTCCCGCATCTGCTCGATGACGCGGACGGAAGCGTCCGTGCCGTAGATGGCACGTACAAACTGCCGCTTACGGCTCCACTTTTGCAAGGGCCCCGTGTAAACGCGTGTGTTGCGGCCGCCGTGCGGATAGGGAGGAATCTTGAAGATGTCGCAACCCGGTGCAGCCTGTGGTGCCTGTGGACGGTCGCTTATATCGCCATCGTCGTCGTCGTCGTCGTCCACATATACATCTGGGTCGCTCTCGGTGCTGCCGAGGTCGCCGGAGTCGATCATGCGCACGTCGCCGTCGCCGTCGCCGTCGTCGTCGCCGCTGTCGTCGTCGGATCCTCCGATCTGCCTCGACGTCCGAGCAACCGCTACTCTTGCCGATGCACGCCGAGGAGGCATGATGCTTCTGCAGGCAGGCCCGAAATATGCTGTTCTAGTTCATGTGCCATTTGAGAAGGGCGGCGTTGTGCGCTTGGAACGCGGCGTCGTGTCTTGGGAGCTGCAGCTGTGGGCTCATCGCGCCCCGCGTTTATTAGTGCAACAATTTATGGGAAGCTCTTTATGGGTGGGTTCGTGAATCGGTTTCGTGTGGCAAAGAGCGCAACTTCGTCGCCATTCGCTTTACCGGTTAATATGATGTGAGGCTGCCAATATAACTTTATCTCGACGTTTGCTTTTTCCCTTCTTTTCCTTCGCCGTAAGCTATATTTATGGTGTGACTCCGCCCACGCCAGGGCCTGGCAAGACGTAGCCAGCAGTCATGCCAACTTCGACCCCAATGGAGAAGTCCTTTGTTGATTACTTCCGGAGGGTATTGGATGCCGGCTGCCAAAGCTCTAGGCAGCTAAGATGTCCCGGTGCGCGCTCTCGATTCTCGCCTCGATCGTATTGGTTCGTAGCTTTTTCTTGAGATCGCTGAGGAAACATGCAGACGTTACCGAGTTGGCCTGTCCGTATACAAAACTGGCTCCTTGATATTATGCGAGGTGGTGAGTTACACAACGATGTACATGGATGGGAAGGACGCCGCCCTGAGACAACCGCCAAGACAGCCACTAAGACAGCGAGACAGCCAGAGACAGCGAGACAGCCACTGAAACTGCGAGACAGCCACTGAGACTGCGAGACAGCCTCCAAGACAGCACAAGACAGCCACAAGACAGGCCAGGAACAGGCACCTATCGCTCATCACCACGCTTCCCCAGACTCTCCCCCGCATCCCTCGCGCGTCTTACAACAGGGCCAGCGCACCGAGAAGACCGCCGAAGAGGCCCGCAGCCGCACCCGCGGACTGGTGCGCCGCCCCAGCCGAGGAGACGCTCGTGCTGGCTGTCGTGGCAGCCGTCGCCGTCGCAGCGGTGGTCGAGGTCGTCTTGCCTGTGGCGGTGGCAGTGGCGGTGGCAGTGGCGTCCGTCGTGGTGGCGGTGGCCGCGGTGTTGGTGCCGGTGCTGGTGGCGGCGGCCGTCGACGTGCAAGTCACGGCCGAGGGCACGGTCACGCCGTTTGCTGCGCAGAGCTGCGACGCGAACGCAACAGCGGAGCTCTGGTCAGCAGTGCCGCAGCCGCCGGGCTCGGCCAGGCAGCAGGCAATGTCGCCGAGGAAATTCTTATCGGAGCAGATGCACTTGGGATCCGAGCCGCAGTTGCCAATGCCGCCCGCGAGGAACTTGTTGGCACACGATTGCTGTCGAGAAGCGACAAGGCGCGTGTTAGTGTGACTGGTCAGGAACAAGAAACGGGGTGACACAGAAGAGGAAGCGTACAGCGCAGGTCGGCAGCTGGTTGAATTGCGCCGCGGCCAGGCCAGCCAGTGCGAGAAGGGCAAAGGACTTCATTGCGGACGAAGAAACGGAGCGAGCGGAGGGCAATTGAGCGCGATGCGAAACGGTCGAGCTGCAGATGCGGTACTGGGGCGAATAGAAGAGCAAAAAAGGGGTTGAGGAGAAGCACTTTCACTGTCAGGAAAAGAGGAGTCCCAGCCCATGGATTTAGGCGTATGTGGGTCTACTCCGTACCTAGGTACGATTCAGATAGGAGCAGTTGCCCAAGCAGCTCTATGCTCCGTACTCCAGTGTTTGCTGTCCGCGTCATAAACAGACCGAACCACTGTTCAGGTGGTCTGTTTGGAGAGGTAGCTTACGGTTTTGCATAACTGTCTTCGCTGCCCTTCGGATGCGCATTGCGGCCAACTGTGAAAACCGTACTCCATACAGCACTCGGACGCGATACTTGGTAAAGAGTACTTTCATGAAAGAGTGGACCAGGCCAGCCAGCATGTACATACAGTCTCGCACTAGGTGATATACACGTGGTACGGAGCTCGTACAGTAAAAGCTACTAAACAAATGACAGTACGGAGTACTCCGTACTGCGGTAGAACATGTACTATACAGTACGAATAATATGGTGGCCGGGGTTTTATGCTGCCAGCCGGTGGCACGCAGTACTCCGTCCATATCTTGTGTCCACTCCGAGCTACCCGGATCCGTCGGGCAGATATTCGGGGCAGGACGAACAGGTAGGTACCTACCTACCTAGGTAGGTAGTAAAGAGACCTCCTAGTTATCTGCTGAAAGAGTACCGTACGTACGGAGTACGCTGAAGAGAATCCCGTGTCCCAGGGCAGCCCAGGAGACGGACAGTTCGGAATATTCGAAATGTCCCCGATCCTCGCGCCAACCACAGCCACCCAAGAAGATGGGCCGTTCTCGTCCAAGTCGGGTCTAGCAAGTTATGGCCATGGCGCCTTCCAATCTTTCTCCCAACTCCCGCCGGCCATATCCTAATAGGCCAGACCGCCGATCGTTGTCTGTCTGCTATTTTGATACCAGCCCAGGCCTGTCGTTTTTTGGGGGGTTTTCTCAAAGCTCATGCCGGCTTTGTGGTCCCTGCTTCCTCCTCGCTTGACTACTCGCCTCCAAAGACAAGGCCGACGACTACACGTTTTCCCTCTCCCACCAGACGCCCGCCGCCTCCATCCGCCATGGGATTGGGCGTTCTCGAGGACCGGGCTCTCTCGCATGTGCCCGGTATGTGGTTTGCTCACCGTCGTTCCAGGACGGCTCTGCTAACGACTCGTCTCCCCAGGCACCACTCGGTATTTCGACGATCCTGAACGGCCTCAAGTCGCCCACGACCGGTACGCCGGCCTCAAGTGTGACACCAGCGGCCCCGTCCCCATCATTCTCGTGCCCCAGCCGTCCGATGACCCAAACGATCCTCTCAACTGGCCGCTCTGGAAGCGCGACCTCATCTGTTTTGTGCTGTCCGTGACAGCTATCTTCGCTACCGCGCTCGGTCCCATCCTGGCCGCGAATACCATCACGCTGTCGCTGTGGTTCTTTCGGAACTTCACAAAGGTTGCCCTGCTGACCGGCTTCTATCTGCTCGGCGTTGGTGTCGCCAGCATCATCTTCGTGCCGTCCAGTCGCATCTGGGGCAAGCGCCATGCATTCGTGATTGGCACATGCATTCTCATCGCCACCAGTGCCTGGGCAGGCGCTGTTGACCGCAACTACAAGAGTATGGTCTGGGCGCGCGTGTTCCAGGGCGTCGGTACCGCGCCGTTTGAGGCTCTTGTCAATGCCGCCGTGGGCGACTTGTACTTTGTTCATGTATGTGCCGTCGTGTTGTTCTTTTCCCACAGGCGCTTCCCGCAGGAGCCTTGCTGACCACAACTTCGCAGCAACGTGGCAAGCGTATGGCCTTTACGAACCTCGCCGTCTTCGGCGGCTCGTTCTTCACGCCTATTGTCGTCGGCAAGATCACCCACACCGTCAAGTGGTGGTGGACCTTTAACCTTGTCGCCATCTTCTGCGCGGTGTCCTTGTTGGGCATCATCTTCCTCTGTCCCGAAACCGCGTTCCGCCGCGACCAGGCCCTGAACCTGGACATGCTCGCCACGGACTATACGCCACCGCCGTCCGCCGGCCAGCCTGCTGCTGCTGCTGTGAACACCGCCGAGCGCAATTCGTCTGGTAATGACGAGGAAAAAGCCAACAGCCCGGCCACCGTCGCCCCCGCCGGCGCCACGTCCGAGGCTGCGCGTCTCATCCCAGAGAAGGTGTCGTACTGGCGCAGTCTCGCGCTTTTCAACGGGCGCAAGACGGACGAGAACTTTTTCAAGCTGCTGCTGCGCCCATTCGTCCTCTTTCTGCAGCCGGCTTTCCTCTGGGCCAGCGTGACCCAGGGTGCTCTGATCGGATGGACCGTCTTCATCGGCGTCATCCTGGCGGAGTTCTTCCTGGGCTACCCCAACTGGTGGGACGAGGTCAAGACCGGCTACGCCTACACCGGCGCCTTTGTCGGGGCCATTGGCGGCTTCCTCATCGCTGGCATCCTGGCCGACTGGAGCGCCAAGAAACTCACGCGGCTGAATAAGGGCATCTACGAACCCGAATTTCGCCTCGTGCTCATCATCCCGATGCTGGTCTTTGGCGTCATGGGCCTCTACGGCTTCGGCATCACGATTGACGGCATGCAAAAGGGAAAGTTTCACTGGGCCGTGCCGCTCGTGTTCTTTGGCTTCGAGGTGTGCGGCATGGTCATTGGCGCCGTGGCCAGCAGCCTGTACATTGTCGACGCGTACCGCGACCTTGCCATTGAGGGCTTCACATGCCTCATCATCTTCAAGAACTTTTTCAGCTACGGCCTGACGTACAAGGCGTACGACTGGCTGGTCCAGAACGGCAGCAAGGCAACGCCCGTGTTCAATGCGCTGGGCAGTGTGCAACTGGTCATTTGCCTGCTGGCGATTCCCATGTGTAGGTTTACTTCCCTTTTCGGTCCGTCTGGCGTTTCTCACGGTTGCCGTGTGTGTCTAACCCATCCTTTCCAGACGTCTTTGGGAAGCGCAACCGTAGCTTCTTCTACCGCCATGACATCCTCGCGCTGCTGGGCCTGCGATGACAGCGCATTGCGTGTCGTACTCTTTAATGTCTAATTTTGCTCCCGTTCTTGTGTGGTCACTGCCAGAAGCGGGCTTTTTGGGTCCTTTTGTCACTTTAAATACGGTCTTCTTGGAAACAACGGTACGGAGTATTGGAGCAACAGTTTGACTTATCGATCTCCCTTTCCTTTCTTCTTGTAGCACATCTGGTCTTTCCTTTCTTCGTGTAGCACACTGGTACCCTGGAACTCCAAACTCGCAGATTTCTTTGCCTGTTACGAAACAAAACCTACGCTCCGTTGGACGCGGCCTTGCCGGCTGCGGCAACCTTCTTCTTCACGATGCGCAGACCACCAAGAAGCAGGAAGAGAGCCTCGAGACCGAGGATCACGGCAAGAGTGACCATGGCACCGATGACACCGGCGACGGCGCGGGAAACGCCGTGGCTGCTGCCGCTGTTGCTGCTGGAGCTGGCGGTGCTGTTGGCGCCGGCGGTGCCGAGCAGGGTGGGATCACAGACGCCGGTGGAGTTTCCGCAGACGTTGCACCACTGGGCAGTGCTACTGACGGAGATCTTGTGCATCTCGGAGGCGAAGGTGTTCCACGGCAGTGGGCTGGCCGTCTGGCCAAAGAGCGGGAACTCGGTGAGGCCGCCGGTGAGGCCGGCGGAGCCGTTGGACATGAGGAAGCGCACCGAAATGTCACTGGGGTCGAGGGCCTTGGTGGCGTCCGTCAGCGTGGCGTTGGTGACCAGCTCAAAGACAATGGCCGAAGCGTAGTCGACGACGCCGCGGAAATCGGGGCTGGCGGCCGTCAGGTTGGCCAGGCCGAAGAAGCTCATAAAGGTGCCGTAGGCGCCGAACTGGAAGACCAGGCGGGACGCGGAGCTCTTGTTGGGTGGCGCTTGCACGGTGGTGTTGAGGCCCTGCATGATCTCGCCGGCCAGGACGGCACCGGCAATGGCGCGGGCAGACTCGCTCTCGTTGTAGGCGAGGCCCCACTCATGCTGGTCGGCACGGGTCTGCAGCTGGAAGAGCGTGTCGTCGGTGAGCAGATCGGAGCTGGGGATGGTGGTGTTGTGGATCTTCGAGACATGGATGTAGTCATAGACTGGTCCCCGGGATCAGCACATGGGGTCTAGATGGGGGTTTCCCAGACGGGGAGAAAGAAGGGCGACTCACTCGTATACGCATTCTTGAAAGAGTCTTTCTCGCCCGTAAAGGTCGAGTTGATGACGGGCAGCAGACCCTGGTAGAAGGCCTTGGTGCTGTTGAGTGTGCTCAGGTACTCGTCGCTGAGGAAGAAGTTGTTGCTGCTGATGATGGCGTTGTTGCAGCCGCTATTGCCCTGCAGCCAACCGCTGTCCTCGCTGCCGGCGGCGCTGGAGGCAGACGACACGATGTTGACCGGGACGTACTGGTAGCCGCCAAGGGGAGCTTCAGTGATGCTGCCGTTGGCGAGCTTCTGCTGCGCTGCGGCACCGGCGGGCGGGTACAAGGCCTGCGTGAAGACATTGGCCGAGGCCTGCAGCACGTTGTCGATGGGTGCGGTCACGCTGATCTGCGAGAGAACGGCCAGGTCGGCCGACACAGCGCCAATGCGAGAGGTGGCGTTGCTGGCAACGTAGCGGTCACGGAAGTAGCCGCCGGAGACGTACACCTGCTGGGCGCCGAGAGCCGTCAGCGAGGTGGGTGGCGTCGACTTTGAGGTGCGGTCGCCGTGGCGGTGGAAGACGTAGATGCCGATGACTGACTCCTCGGCTGTGGCATACTGGGGGACAGCAGTCAGAGCGAGGAGGGCGGCGGCGGCGTTGCGGAGCGAGGACGGCATCCTTGGATATTTGTGAGATTTATGGGGGTGATAAGATACGAGAGAAGGAGGGAGGTTTTGAGGGAGGAGAAGGCTTATGTGGTGGCTTACACCAGAGACAGCTGCAGCACAGAGTAATCAAACGAGAAGAAATGAGCAATGGCCACGAGAAAAAAAGGAACAGCGAGGAGACGAAGAGAAGAAGGGAAAATAAGAATAAAAGCTGTGGGGACAGCTGGGAGATAGACAAAGACGCACCAGTCGAGGAGCTACCCGATGGGGTCTAGAAAACGACGATTACCGTCAAGAGTGACGAGTGGTCTGTTCCGGGAACGACTCTGGTGCTCTCGTCGGCCTTCTTCTCTTTCTTTGCCATTTTTGTCGTCTTATCTTCATCTCGCCCGCCTCACCCGCAGCCGCCAGAGGTCTCTTGCAACCTCATCCCATGCACCTGCCTAAACCTAGCGGGGTGCCAAGAGCGGAAAATGGCCCTAGTGGATGCTCCTGCGGGGACAGCTCAGGTGTGGTGCGGGTGTGATGAGTCGTGACATGCGGAGAAGGAGCGGAACAGAGTCGTCTTGCGGACCACAAATTTGCTCGGGCCGCAGCTGCAAGACCTGCCTGGGCGGATGTGACCGACCTGAGAGGGCTAGGCTGTCGGGTTCGAGTCATGGTTTTGAGCCCAGTCAGCGACGAGCATCGATGCCTGACTGACACCAAACAACATTTTCTCGTGCACGATTTTGAGCATTCGGGACTATCTCCTTGACTACGAAAATACACCGTAAAAGAAACCACGTCAAGGTAGTTGAAGAACTTCCATCGTCACAGCTTGCTCGTCTTCCGCCCGCCCTTGACGTTGAACGACACATTGTCCGCCAGCAGAAACCCTGGATACTGCATTCCTGGTCCCAACCCCACGCCCAGCGACGAGCCCTGCCGCCGCCATGCACCGCCGTCCACCACCAGCACGTGCCCGGTGATGTTGTCTGCCGCGGCGCTGAAGAGGAAGACTGTCGCGTCCGCAATGTCCCGCACCGTGCCCCAGCGCCCGCTGGGGATGCCTGGCGAGCTGCCGCGCGCGCCGCGCTGTCTTCCTGCCGCCTCCGCCTCCGCCGCGACGGCCTCCGGGTCCGACAGCCGCGACATGCCCTCGGTGCCTTCGATGGGGCCTGGCGCAATCACATTGGCCAGCACGCCGCGTGGGCTGTACTCGAGCGCCACCGAGGCAACAATGCTGTCTACGCCGGCCTTGGCCGCCGCGACGTGGGCCTGCAGCGGAAGGCCTGTGTAGTGGAAGGTGGCCGAGATGGCCAGGAAGCGGCCGCCGGGCGGCGTGTTCTGTGCGTTGGGGCTCGGGTGGCGTTCCGCCGACGCGACCAGGTGGTCGACGGTGGCCTTGACCGTGTTGAATGTGCCGAGAGTATCAATGTCGATGACGGCCTTGAAGGCGTTGGGCGAGAGGCCGGCCAGCGGCGCCACAAAGTTGCCGGCCGCGCCAGCGCTGCAGATTGGTTAGAGAGAGAAAAGGATAGAGGAAAAGGAGAGGAAAAGAAGAGGAAGAGAGAGGAAAAGAGAGGAAAAGAGAGGAAGAGAGGAAGAGAGGAAGAGAGGAAAAGAGAGGAAAAAGAAAGGAAAAGGAGAGAAAGGAGAGAAGGAGAGAAAGGAGAGGAAGAGAGGAAAAGAGAGGAAAAAGAAAGGAAAAGGAGAGAAAAGAGAGAAGAGATCGTACATAACAAAGTCGATGCTGCCGAGCTCGGCGACGCACCGATCGGCGGCCGACTTGAGGTTGTCAAACTATGTAGTCAGCAAGGCCGGTCGCACGTGGGAGCAGTCAGGACAACGCACATTTCGAACGTCTACATTGCCAATACCAATGACCTTGGCGCCTTTGCGGACCTTGGCAATGTCGGCCGCCACCCTCTGCGTTTTCTCGGCGTTCCGGCCGATGATGCAGGCGTTGGCACCCAAGTACACCAAAGCCCGGGTCTGTGCACTGCAGATGTCGCCGGCACCACCCGTCACAAACACGACGCGGCCATCTAGAAGAGAAGGGTTAGTTTTGGCGCCGCTGGATGGGATGATCCTTTATGAGCCGTTCAGGGGAAAATCGTACTGAAGATGCCCTCTCGCCAAACTGGGCTCAGATACTCTGATAGTTCCTTGACCATATTGGGTGCTGATCCAGGAAAAAAAGGGGGGAATGGGTGGGCGCCTCTTTGTCGACGAATGCTGTGAAGCCTGTGATGGCCTTTGATGCTGGTCGTGGGAACGGTAGGTGCCAAAGCTTCACCAAAGCTTCAGCCGCGTCTGATCTGTCTGAAAAGCAGCGGGATTTGCTCTGTCGGCGCAACTGCTGGAGCGAGACAAGACGAAACGAACGACACGAGCGGAGGTGAAGAATCTCGTCTGCGCGCGGGTATGCTAATTCTTGTCTTGTCTTTTCTGAGTGCAACAACCTCGACCTCGGCATCCAATGGGTCTCGCCTGGTTGTCCGTTGGCCTGACTGCTTATATAACACGGCTTAATGCGGAGAATGCCACGAGGCTGCGGCGCAACGCCGATCCCTGTTTAGTCATTTCGTGCCGCATTTTTCCCTGTATTTCACAATCTAAGCCATCGCAACGCTCACGGTAAAGTTCACGCCTCTCACAACAACGTGCTCCCAGCTGCGACCGCCCTCCCAACCATGTCCACGGGGCCCGCGCCCCCGAAGAAGAAACCGCTCTTCTTCAAGCACCGCGCCGTCCCCCGCCCGATCCCCGCAGCCTCCACTATTGACAACGCCCCTCCTCCTCCTGCGCACCTCGCCCAAGCCCACAGCTCGGGACTGTCCCATACCAGCGGCAACACAGAGTCCGACTCGTGCCCACCGCCATCTACCAACTCCCAAGAGAACAGCGTCGATCTTTTCCGCCGCGCCAAGCGCTTCTACCCCAAGGCCCTCGAGGACTATCGGCGCGATGCCGGGGTGCAACAGCAGAACGAGAGCAGGAGCGATTATCAGAAGCCGACGGAGAAGCAGGTGACACCCGATTGGCCGATACTATCAACGTCTGACGGTAGTCTGGACGACCCACAACACGGACGGAAGCGGCGCAAGGTGTCTGTTGAGACGGAGGAGGACGCAAACGGCGGCGACGACCAGGACATGGAAATTTTGGCACACTCTCGGGGCGGCTCACTGGAAATCAAGAGGAACGCAAACCCGGGTCCGAACTCGCCACACGGGACAGATTCTCTACGAAGCACAAGCATCAGTGCGTCTCCGTCTCCGAGCCCGAGGCAGGCCAACGCGAAGGGGAAGGGCCTCGCCGGACACCATCGCGTCAATGCCAACGTCGTCTTTGCCAACGCACCCGTTGCGGCAGCTGCTGGTGACGAGGACGCTTCCATTGTTGTCCTTGATGACAGCAGCGACAGTTTGGAAGACTTGACACCGTCCGCGGCGCAAGCCCAGACAGACAGGCCGGCCGACAATGGCGGCGATAGTGGCAACAATGATATTGCCGAGACGACCGACCACGAGTTTTCGGAGTACATCATTCGCGCGCGCGCGCGCGACGCGGCGGCTCGGGCAGCGCTGGCGGCGCAGGAAATAGCCAACGGCGCAGTACGCGCGTCGCCAGCGGCTGATGGGTACACGGCCGTTGCGTCCGGCACCAAGCCGGCTGCCTTGGTGCGGTCTGACTCCTCCGTGACCGTGCCCGGGGACCCAGGTGGTGGCGGTGAAGGTGGTACAGTCTTTGGTCCTCAGCCGGGACTCTCACCACCGCTGCCGTCGCTAAGTGGGCAGACCTACCGCATTTTCATCACGCCTCACCTCCCCGAGCCTGTGCCGCCGCTGATCGCCCACGTACGCATGGACCAGGAGATGCGCCACGTCAAAAACGCCTTCTTGAACCACGCTCGCGACAAGGGCTTCCCACTGGCCGACGAGCAGGCCGAGACCGTGCTGCTGTCATGGAAGGGCAGCAAAATCTACGACTGGACGACCGGCCAGCTGCTCAAAATCCAACCGGACGCCCGGGGCCGTTTCCACGACGACCATCTGGACGGCCTTGGCGGTGTCGGGCGTAGCGGTTGGACAGGCGGCAGCAGCGACCATGCGCCTGGCTACTTGTCAGGTGGCCTGCACCTGGAAATCTGGACCGCAGAACTGTACGAGCAGTACCTGCGCGAGCAGGAGCGGCGGCGGCGGCGCAACCTAGGCGAGGTGGTGGAGGAGGATCTTGTCAGTAGCGATGACGAGATGCTCGAGGGGATGGAGGGTGGAGGAACTTGGAGCGCAGGCGCCGCAGGGCGAAACCATGAGCAGCAGCAACCGCCACAGAAGATCAAGCTCGTGCTCAAGTCACGCGAGTACGATGACGTGAAGGTCACGGCACATGGCGACACGACCGTGGACAAGCTGGTCGAGGCGTTCCGTAATCAGCGGCGGATCGATGGCGGCCGCACCGTGGCCATCCACTTTGACGGCGAGCAGCTGGAGGGCAACATGACTGTGGAAGACGCCGACATCCAAGACATGGACAGCCTAGAGGTATATGTACATTAGGGCGTTCGCTTTTGTTTGGATCCGTATTGTTTTAGAGAGACGCGGCTATGATATTCCCCATCTTCTGTCAAAAGCACGCATTTGAACGCCAACCCTGAAATAAGTCAAAAAGAAACAAACATGTAGGTCGTTTCGCCGTGCCCAAGCCCCTTTTCCTCAGAACCGTTCCTTCATGCGGGCACTGATCGTCCGCAGGTTGCCGTATACCTTGCCTGGTGGCTTTCCGAGACTGGGCAGGTCAGTAGATGGACGGGAGAAAGGCAAGGCGCCGGGGAAAAGAAAACCAGGAGAAAACATACATCAAGCTAACAACACTTTCCCGGGCCATTCCGATCTGCACGCGTTAGTTGTTCGGCAGGGAGCTGTAGCGAGACAGAACACAGGCAGACAGATAGCACGCACCTCTTTGAAGCCCCCAAGAATGTGAATCTTGGAGCCGCCCGCCACAACAATGCGCGTCTTGGTCGTGTTCTCGATGGCGTACTTGGTACGGCCATCCTTGCCGACGATGCGGCCGACGGCGCGCGCCAGATGGTCGCCTTCGAGCGTCTTGACGTCCTTGATCTCAAAGGACTGGATGTAAATGCCGTCCAGCCGCAGGATGGCCACGGCGTCCTCGACGTCAAAGCCCATGGCGTACGCCCGCACAAAGTCCTCGCCCTTTTGGATCGCGCCCGTGTCAGCCGTGCTGCGCGATGTGCGCAGCTCCACGGCCTTGGTCTTAACGTTCATCCGCACCTGCAGCTTCAGGTTTTCCACCAGCGGCGTATATCTGACGGTCAGCATATGCGAGACAGGGGAGAAGAGGAAAAAAAACGTACATCTTGCTCCAGGACGCCTTGAGAGGTGACAGGCGGTGTGGGGGGATCGGAATCTTGCGCACTTCGCGGCGCACCGCGGTCTCGACATCCTTGGCTGCGGCAAACTGCGGCCGCGACTCCTCGTCCACTTCCATGCCGTCCGCACCCTCGCCGTGCTCGTCCGCCTGTGCTTGTGTTGTCGATTCCGCCGGCAGCTCCGTCAGCGTCAGCGAGCCGGCGGCCGCGGCGGCGTCCAAAAGAACCTCGATCTCATCCTGCGAGGCGACTATTTTGGCCAGACAGCCGGTGTCAGTCACACGTCCAGTTTCTTCCCACACCCCGCAGCAAAGGCACCGCGTCCCGACGACATACCCTGGGAAGCCACCTCGTCGGCCACCGGCGCAGCAGCCGTCTTCTTAACGGCGGTTGGCGCAGGCATTGTTTTTCCTTCGAGCTGTGCGGTGGGAAACCAGAGTGTAGGGCCGTCGTTGTGTCTAGAGAAAGTCCAGTTGGCTGCTCTTCGCGGGCGCTGTCGTCGAAGGATGTCGGAAATCGGGACTCGGTTCGTCCCTTTTTTTTCTACAATTCTTCTGAACTTTCTGTCTTTCTGCCTTAGTGGGATCTTATCGGACCTTATCGGCCTGACCGCCAACCAGAGTGCCCCAGCCTCTGCTAAATTTTTCATTCCAGTTTCGCCCCCCACCTTTTGGCACCATAGCGTCATTGTTAAAGAGGCTTTGCATTACGACCTTTCGTCAAGTCCTCTCGTCCACCGCCAGACTGCACAACGTCAGCAGCACGACGACAACGAGGAGCAACAAAACCAAGAAACTTTTAACGAGCTCCAGAGATTGAAGCGTTTCTCTATGGCGATGCAAATTGCTGCCGTTTCCTCGCATCCACTGTTAACGGCACCTTGACCTTTCTCCTCCAACCGTTCCTCACATTGCCTTCCGGCTCTACCTTGTGTCGAAGATGCTAAGATGACCTTGAGATCCGCTCCGACCCATCAACTGGGTCGCCGGTTCTGGGCGTCTGTTTGCGACTCGGCCGATCTGTGGATGCGGCGTACCCCGCGAACGCTGTCAACTCCGGGCATCGCCTATGCCGTTTTCGCGGCTGATGCGGCAGCAGCCCCGGCCGCAGCGGCCACAGTCAGGTCCGGCGGGCGTGTTAAAGCAGCAAGACTGTTTCCGTCGCCCATGTCGTTCTCCTTCCAGACCGGCCGGCGCATGTTTGCGTCTTCGACGTCCGGCACAACCGGACGTCTGTTCTGCTACCCACACCGCCGCAGCTTTTCAACAAGCAAGATATCGCCAAACAACGTCCGGCGGAGCTGCACGTCTGGTGGTCTGCTTCTCCTCGGGCTCAGCTCCCCGTCTGCGCAGTCGTCGACAGTCGTGGCTACCTGCCAAGCGGCGGCGGATTCGGCAATCCTCTCGGGCTCGGGCAGTGCTTGGTCGAAATTGGGGATCGGCCGCTTCGTCAGACAAGCTTGGCCACAGCAGCATGACTGCGATCTACAACAAGGGAGCGTTCCAATCCTTTGGAGTGGCTGGACCGGCATGGCCGGACAAAGGCGGATACGAATACACACTCTAGGGGCAGCGGGCTCAATCCGATACAAGAGCAGCTCAAGTCGTGCCAGCGCCAGCTACGGCGACAGGAATGGAATAACAAAAGAAAAACCCCTTCGGCCGCCACCATCTACTGATGATCAAAACGTAGCTGCGGGCCAGCACCAACAAAAACTACAAGCCCATCCACCGCCACACACCAAACCACCCCCGGAAGGTGAAGACGACGCCGCGTCCATCGCCAGCTCCATGTCAAAGTACCTGCAATCCCACCTACCCAAGATTCCGCACCGACCGACCAAGGAGGAGTTACTGGCCGCCGCCAACGGATTTTGGCAGCGGCTCAAGGTGCGCTTAAAGTGGTTCTCCATCCGCAGTATGCGGCCGTGGAACGCCGACGAATGGGGCGCCTTCTTGTCGTGGTTTATGCTGGGACACATCGTCTGGATTCTTGTTGGCACGACAACGTTTGTCTCTCTCCTCATCCTGACGATCAACACGGTCCTTGCACAGGGTAAGCTCCATTGCGCCAGCCTCGCCTTCCGGCGTAGACTTCTTCCATGCCTTGTCTAACACGCAGCAGAGAAACTTGCGAAATGGGTAGGCGACTATCTCACCCAATCGGCGGGCGTGACCGTCATCTTCGAGTCCGCCATTGTGCCAAAATGGAAGAACGGAGTCATCACCTTCCGCAACGTCTTTGTGTCCCGGCGCCCAGGCCAGCTCACCTCGTCTGTGACCAAAGGCTCGCCGTCGAGCGCAGCAGCCATCGCAGCCGCTGCCCGAAGTGCGCATGGTGACGACGCCGAGAGAGCTGTCGTCGAGGTTGACGACGGAAACTATACGCAGTTCGATGTGACGATCAACAGTGTCGATGTCACGCTGTCCTTTTACAAGTGGTGGAACGGCAAGGGCTTGCTCAAAGATGTAGAGGTCCGCGGCGTACGCGGTGTGGTCGACCGCACCTTTGTTCACTGGGCCGATGGGCCGCTTGACCCGTTTTCCTTCCGGCACGAGCACCAAGCAGGAGACTTTGAAATCGACCGCTTCAAGCTGGAGGACCTCCTGGTCACCGTGCACCAGCCAAACGGCTTCCGGCCTTTCTCGGCGTCGATTTTTTCGTGTGAGCTGCCGCAGCTGCGCAAGCAGTGGTTGTTTTACGACTTTTTGTGCGCCAACCATGTTTCCGGCTCCTTTGACGGCTCTCTCTTTACAATCCACCCGCGCCAGGTCCAGCAATCCACCGTGATCCCGGGTGTGGTGGACAGCAGCCACCACAACATCAACAACCCGACCATTGTTGAGCCCGTGTCTCAAGCACCCGAGTCGGCACTGGCCTGGAAGAAGTTTTCCCGACTCCGGATCGACGGACTCAAGATTGACCACCTGAACCGTGGCGACCCCGGCCCGTTTGGCTGGATCTACGAGGGCAATGTGGACATTGTGGCCGACGTGATGCTCCCAGCCGATCCGGACGAGAGCATCACAAAGGTGATGAGCGATTTCTATGACAAGATGGAGGAGGCGGTGACCAGCAACCGGTACATTCGCATCCTCGACGGCAACTATGGGAGCCGCCAGCCGCGCGCCATAGAGGAAGAGGCGACAGCAGGTGAAGCGACGCCGACGTCTGCCGACCAGTTGCTGACGGACGGCGTCGCATTGCCAGATGCCGCCGCTGCCACGCCAGCAGCGGCCATGTCAAAGACGGCCTCCAACGAACCGCCACCGCAGTACGTTGTCATGGACCTGCGGCTGCATCTGAACGACGTGCGGGCGGCGGTGCCGTTCTTCCCCGCCTCGGACGCGCTGGGCCGGACCCGCGCGCAGTCGTACGTCAACGCGGCGCTGATCCGGCCGATTGTGGCGTACATGAACGCAAAGCGCACGTACATTCCCATCAGCTGCCGGGTGGTCAAGCACTTGTCGGACTTTGACGGCAGCTGGACGACGTACGACTGCGGTCTGATGGACGACACGTCGGCCGAGGTGTACGCGGCGTTTGCGCACGACGTGGAGGACCAGCAGTCGCGGGTGCGGCGGCTGAAGAAGGTGGGCTTCTGGACGCTGAGTATGGTGGTGCACGCGCTGCTGGCGGGCGTGGCCGGCGATCTGATGTAGGAGGAGCAGGAAGAGAGAAAGGCTCTTGCGTGCCACCGCACACGAGTAACGACACACAACTCCACTCTACATACGGTCTCTTCTCATTCTGTCTGCGTGGCATTTTGGGACGCGGGACTGCAGGAGGGAACAGAGCAGGCAAAGCGAGCAGGGCGAGCAGGAAATGCTCCGTGGCTGTCGCAGAGCTGGTGCGTCTTATGACTTTTTTGTCTTCTTTTTGTCCTCTTTCTTCTTCCAACCTTTTGGCATTGAGCGAGCATCCGCTATGGGAGGTATCTTGTGGGTCTCATACCCCTGAACCAGGAAGTTTGGAGACTATCAAGAGCTGAGCGGTCTTCGATTATACGATTGGCGCAGTCTTCATAAAAAAGAAAAGGGAATGTTAGGACTCATGTCGTTGTTCTGGCGTTTGTCGTGGCGCGCCATGTTTTTTCAGTATCTGCCTCGCCTTGTTCAGGAATGATACGATGTTTCGTGGAGTCCTGCCCACGCAAGCAAGTCAACAACATGGGCGTTCTATTTTATCGCTCTGATGTATTGGTGGTTTGATATGATGTCTATTTTTTGGGGAGATTTTATCGTTGTACAGATAGATGTATACAAAACACCAGATATCCTCTACCAGCGAGGCACAGAGACCTTCAGACACGTCCCCGGTCTCAAGTACCCATTCCGTGAGAAACGGGAACATAATGTGGTCTCTTGCTTACCGTCGTGGGTGCATCGTGGCCTTGTCCGCGACGCGTGTCACCCTCTAAGCTATCCCAGCCTGCTCAAGAACTCCACCGCTTACGATCTTCGCGCGCCGCCGCTTCTTCAACGCGATCGCCTGTGACCATGTAAGTCACGCCGCCGGCCACGCAGTTGGCCGTACCCAGGGCGATGGCCGCAGCGCCGACAGCGCGGCGTGCCGGCGTGTCCAGCCGGCGCGACGACGTGCGCAGCGAGGCGGGTGTCCAGGACATGACGCCTTTGTGGCGGCGGCGGCCACGCAGCGACAGTAGCACATAGAGCCCGCTCCAGGCAGCCGAGATGCCGGCGGCATCAATGGTGTAGCCGGCCACGTTGACGTAGCTGGCAAAGAGCAGGGCGGGCGCGAACAGCAGGGGAAACGGCTGGAGGGGGCGGGTGTGGAGGGCGGTGACGAGTGTGGCAAGGCCCATGGGGGGTAGAGAAGAGGCTGTAGATGTTAGGGGGGAGAAGGCGAGAGAGAAAGAGTTAGAGAGGGAAAGAAACTCACATCCCCACGCATCAAGCTTCTGAATGAGAGACGTTGACGGGCTGGGAGCCTCCGGCGCCGCAGCCGGGGCTCCCAAGGGTCGTTCTGCAGCAGCTGTGTCGTCCTTGGGCGCCATTGCAGTGGCTCGGAAGTGGAGGGAGTCCAAAGTCAACAAGTCAGAGCGGTGGCTGTCACGGGCTTTCCGCTTGGCTTCCTCTCTGCTGGTCGAGGGAAAAAGAGTGACGTAGTTTTTATGCGACTCATTGAGCCTTGGTAAATGACTAATCAGACGGAAAAAATGGTCTGGTGGTGCGCTGTTTTTTAGCGTCTTGCCCCTAAACTACTGGTGACCAATTCGCCTAAAAAACGCCGTTGCAGTAGCCCGTTGTCCTGGCCAAGATTGGCTGCCAAAGAGAGTCCAGGCCCGGCAGAGCAAGCCGTGTCCTCTTCCCCAACGAGCATGGGCTGGCGTCCTCAAAAGTCGAAATCCACAGCTTGTTCGCGGATCGCTGTCAAACGAATAACGGCCACGACCCTTCCCTCCTTCGCCTCTCTCTCTCTACCCTGTGGCGGCTCAACCGCTGTCGACATCTGTACAGCGACGGGATCTTTGTCGAGAGATCTTCCCAGGTTTCAAGTAGTTGCCGACGGCATCGCAGCAAGTGATTGTCGCGACGTCTGGAAGTTTGCGCAGACACCCGTCAACAGCACTCCCGCATCCGAGTTGCCATCCGGACCGCCATCCGAACTGCGCTCCACCCCATCATCACCGGGCGGCCTTTCCGTCGCGACGAGCCTCACCTCTCACTCCCACTCTCACCCTCGTCCCCGTCCTCTAATCCTTTCCTGGAGCATCTTCACCACCCAGTCTTCTTCCGTCACAACTTGGGATGCCCAGCGCAGCAGCCTCCGGCGCGGACGCTGGTAAAGGCGGAAATGCCCGCAACCGCGAGCACAACCAGGGGAACCAGGAGCGCAAGTACACACCCGACCAGGCGGCGGCCGTCCTGCGGATCCGCCGCTGCGAAGCCACCGCCTTTTACGAGATCCTCGACATCCAAAAGACCAGCTCCGATGGCGAGGTGAAAAAGGCCTACCGCAAGCAGAGTCTGCTTACCCATCCCGACAAGAATGGCCACCAGCATGCCGACGAGGCCTTCAAGATGGTCTCGCGCGCCTTTGGCGTACTGGGCGACAAGGATAAGCGGTCCAAGTACGATCGATTCGGCACCGACCCAGATTCACGGTCCAACGCTGCTGGCGGTGGCGGCGGCGGCGGTGGCGCTGGTCCCGGCATGCAGAATCCCTTTGCACGGGCAGGCGGCTTCGGCGACGGGCCAGGCATGTGGGAGGAGGAGATGAGCCCCGAGGAGATGTTCCGGCGGTTCTTTGGCGGCGGCGGCGGGTTCGGGCCGTTTGGAGGTGAGCTACTGACACCTTCCCTTAACCTCTCCCTCTCATCGTCTCTTGTCTGCCCCTTTTGAATTATGTAACTTCTCTACTGACAACCCGACAGGATTCGACACAGGTCCACAGTTTGTCTTCAACATGGGCGGTGGTCCTGGATTCCGCGTGCACCAGTTCGGCGGCGCCCGGCCACGGACACGACCAAGGCCGGCTGCTGGTGCGGGCGGGCAGGCACAGCAGCAGGAGTCGAGCCTGCTGTCGACGATCCTGGGGCTGCTGCCGATCATCATCCTGTTCGTGCTGCCGCTGCTGACGTCACTCTTCAGCGGCGGGGGCAGCACGCAGCCGGCGATGCCTCGGATGATCTTTGACGCGCCGGAGCCGCCATGGACGCTGGGGCGGCGCACCAAGGGCAATGTCAAGTACTTTGTGGACCCCAAGGACAAGCTGTTTGCGCCCTTCAAGGACAACGCGCAGAAGCTGGCGCAGCTTGACAACTTTGCCGAGGTGACGCTGGTGCGCACGCTGCGGGCGCAGTGCGAGCGCGAGATGCAGCACAAGCAGCGGCTGACCGAGGAGGCACAGGGCTGGCTATTCCAGGACGCCGACAAGATGGAGATTGCCAACAACTTTGAGATGAAGTCGTGCAAGCGACTGGAGAAGATGAACTACGTGGTGCGGTAGTCTTGCCGTTGTCTGGAGCGCGTGTCGGTTTACGGCGTTTTCCGGTCAGCTTTTGATTTCGATCTCTGCAATGTCTGTTTGTTTGAGGGCAAGCTCCTCTCCGCAACCTCCTTGTTTCTCTTGTCTTTGGCTTTGATGGCATGGCATGTTGTATATAGCCTTAAGTCCGTATTTTTTTCTTTTATGTCGCTCGTATTGTCTGTCACCTTTGCTCGGTATCTTGGGTGATTGAAAAGCTGCACAAACACTCTGTTCAACCTCATCCCGGATCTGCCGCGTGGTCTACACGTGCAACGCCCTCTATTCTTCCACAATGCTTGCAAAGCGACCCCAGGTGCGTTTGCTGCTGCCTAACAACGTCAGCTGTTGGGCGGAAGACTCCGTTGGTTTCGGCGCCCTTTGCCCCCAAATAAGGCTGTGCCCGGTTCAGCTTGCAGGCGGCGTCTTACGCTATTGGACAGCTTTACCCGCTAAGTCGATAGCGCAGCTGCCTTGCCAATGCCCCAAGTCTGCGGCACAAAACTAGGCATCCTCTTCCAGCTTCTCTTGTCTGTTACTTCCTTTATGAGGTCCCAACTGACTTGCGACTGTACGCTCACCTTCTACTCCATACTCTCCTCCTTATTTACTCCAGTCTGTGGCGTTTTCTCGCCTTGACTACCGTCCCCCGTCTTCCGACCAACCCCGCTGAACCCCGCTGTGAGCGCTCTATTCGAAGTGACGCAATCAACAGTCCAGTTCGTTCCCCTCGACCATTCACTTCAGCCTCTTGCCGCCACACCGCCACACGACAGCTCTGCAACACAATCGTCGGCTTGTCGCTAGACAATTCGAGCGTGAGGGTCTCCTGCCCTGCTTCACGGCCTTCCTCGGTTGATGTGGCCAGACATCGGACCTTCCAACCGACGTCGCCATGGTCACTCGAAAGCCATTACCCCAAGACCTCGTCGGCAGTGGCAGTGATGTTCCCGATATCTTACGCCCGGGGCAGACTCGCAGCTCCAGGCCGCTCACATCAGAAACGGACCGATACTCGAACTTTGAGGATGAGGAAGAATCGGTCTGGAGGCAGCCGCAGTCGCCGCCCCCATCACAGCAGCAGCCGCTGGCAGGCATTCCCGCCATCATGCTTCAGCACGCGACCGGTAGCAGCACGGGCTCCGGTCTCTCTGAGACGAATCCATTCAAACGGAAGCCTACCACCGGCCGTACACCTTCCCCTGCCGCTGCTGCGGCTGCCGCGCCTCCTGCTCCGTCCAAACCCCCGCCAGCTCCACCGGCGGAGGACTTTGCTCAGCTGAGCATCGATGAACAAACCCGGAACCCGTGGCAGCCTGCGTATGATGAAGACAGAGCAGGCTTGTCCGCTTCCGTTCCGGTTGTTGCAGACATCTCCGCAGCACCGGAGGTTGGGGCCGCCAGCGAGAATGCCTGGGCGTCCCAAAACCCTTCTCAGCAGTCGTCTGCTAATCGGACGCCAAACACAAGGCAATCCGATTTGATTTCTTTTTCTCCCGAGGAAGAAGGCGATAATGCCGGCTGGGACGACGTTGCATCGCCCTCACGTCCGCCCAAGATAGACGAAGCACCCCCACCACGCCGCGCCTTCAGACCGCTAGACGCTCCAGAGGCGTCGGGTCAGAGCGCGGCGGTGTATGAGGACAGGCATGCATGGGACGAACTTGGCGGGAAGACCAACAGAAAGGACGAAAAAGCCTTAGGCGCTTCGTCTCCGCCAAATGCGTTGCCAACCGACTTTGTGACAGAAGCGCCAGGCGAAGGCTGGAATATCGTTGACGGTCAGCCTTCTCCAGGTCAGCTTTCTCGACAGAGCACGTGGGAAAACTTCACCGACGACGAGGACGAGAACGATGGGACAGGCCACGGCGAGAACCAGACCACTCCGCAGAACAAGGCGAAAGGCAAGGCGGTTCGTCCAACGGGAGCGGCCGGTTCGGTGGGCCAAGGAACGCCAGCCCCGGATACTGCCGCAGAGCCGCTGATTGTCATTGGCTCACCTCCCGGAGACGATCGGACTGGAGGATCGAACGCGTCCACAGGCGGACCTGTATCAAGTGAACAAGGCTCAGTTCCACAACCCTTCCCAGGAAGCATGCTCGACATCGGCGAAGATGTTCCGCCAAAGCAGCCCCCCAGACCCGCGCAGACGGACAAGACAGAGACCTACCAGATAAAGAATGTTACGTGGCACGATGCGCACTCGACAAAGAACCCGCGTGTGTCCCCCATTCTCTTGCAGAACGCAAACGGGCCTTGCCCGCTGGTAGCCTTGGTCAATGCTCTCACTCTCACGACGCCAGCGGACACCACGACGGCTCTTGTTGAAACGCTGCGGACGCGGGAGCAAGTCAGTCTGTCGCTGCTGCTAGACGCCGTGTTTGACGAGCTAATTTCGTCACGGAGAAGCCAGAGCGGCAACCTTCCGGACGTCAGTGAGCTTTACAAGTTTCTCAAGGGCCTCCACACTGGCATGAACGTCAACCCGCGCTTTATTGCGTCCCCGGAAGTCGTGAAGGCCTTTCGCCGAACGTCACTCACCCATCTGCACCCGACCGAGCGAGATGATTTCATTCCCGGCACGTTTGAAGATACCCGGGAAATGCAGCTCTATGCCACCTTCAACATCCCTCTCATCCACGGATGGCTACCACCCAAAGATGGCGACGCTTATGAGGCTCTCAGTCGACAAGCTGCTTCCTATGAAGATGTGCAGAACCTATTGTTCCGTGAAGAGGAGCTGGAAGAAAAGCTCTCCAGTCCAACGAGCGACGGGCTTACAGAAGACGAGCAGCGGCTCTACCAGGATATCTTGGAAATCAAGACATTCTTGCACGTGTCTGCAACCCAGTTGACACCTTTTGGCGTGGACGTTTTGGTCAAGTCTATGAAGCCGGGCTCCTTTGCCATTCTCTTCCGAAACGACCACTTTTCAACGCTGTACCGCCATCCGCAGACAATGCAGCTGCTGTCGCTCGTGACCGACGCTGGCTACGCGAGCCATGACGAGGTCGTCTGGGAGACGCTGGTCGACGTCAACGGCGAGCATGCCGAGTTCTATTCTGGAGACTTTCGTCTTGTCGGTGGGAACGTCCAACAGGAACAGCAACAACGGCAGGGACAGCAAACCGCGATACCATCATCATCGAGCAACCAAAGCGGCTGGACGACTGTGGGCGGGAGGAATCAAAGGAATAGCAGGCACCCGGAGGAGGCCCTGTCCCGATTTCCTGATGAGGAGCTGGCAAGGCATGAACAAGAAGACAGAGACCTCGCACTTGCGCTTCAGCTCCAAGAGGAAGAGGAAGAAAGACACCGTGCGGAAGAATCTCGGCGCAACAATCGACTGTCACAGCAATTTATAGAGCAAGGTGCGCGACAGTCGACGAGACGTCCTAGCAATGCCGCGGGCGGTGGGCGGTACAGCAGCTCTCATCAAGTCCATGTTTCCCCCCGGAGAAGCTCAGCCGGCGTCCTCTCGGGCAGCAACCCCTCGAGTAGCGGCAGCAGCCACCATCGCGCTTCATCCTCGTCAGCTTCTGGCGCTCCACGACTACCGAGCCGTGGCCGGACACCGTCTACCGCCGCGCCTCAGATGCAGCAGGTGGTACGGCCGCTTGTGCCACCGATAGTAAGGATTGTCAACCCTCGCCCTGCAGTTCATCGTCCAGCTCAGGATGACGGCGATGAAGCTCCGCCATCCTACGAGCAGGCTTCTCAGCAAGCCCCATACCACCCGCCACCTGGTGCACCGGGATCGGAAACGGCTCTGCCGGGCAACAATGCCAGAAGCAGCAGCGCCAGTGTTTCGTCTGCAACGAACACACTTGCGTCACGTCCTCTGACCACGACCTCCTCATCAAGCGGGCGCCCGTACGTCACGCCAGGCACGTATTCACAACAAAGCCATCAACCTTACCAGACAGGGACGAGCCGTGCCGACCGCGATTGCATTATAATGTAGAGAGCGGCGGAGTATTTTGGACTGTACGAAAGCTTCCATCCGGAGAGAAGGTGCAGACACGAATAATGCGTTGGAACAAAAATAGTATTTTTTATTGAAGGGTCTCTTTTTCTATCCCATAGCAAACCACTACGTCTCACACACACTTGTTCCCAGAAAGCCCCCCACCCCTCCCTCTCCTCATACAGCGACACTCGGTTACCACACGCCGGGAATGACCGCCCAGCGGTTGCCGACCTTTTCGATGCCGAACCGCCCAATGTACCACTGGCGTCCCCTGACGGCGCGCGGCAACATGGCCACGACCTCGTTGACGACGAACATGAGCGCCGGCAGGCAGGTGAAGCCGGAGGCAATGTAGAAGCCGGTCCACTCGACCCACTCGACAAAGTAGTGCGGGTAGAGCATGTACTTGAACAGGCCGGCCTCGGGGATCTGGTAGTGCTTGTCGACGCTCTGCAAGAGTGTACCCTGCTCGCGCGCAACGCCGGCGCGGCGGGCCTCTTCGCGGCGGCGGATCTGGCGCAGCTCGTCGTCGTGGTAGTAGTTGGCGGCTAGGCCGGCGTAAAAGACGGCGATGCCCAGGGCGAACTGCAGCGTGGGAAACGGCGCGAGCTGGTGGCGCCAGGCGGCGTCATCAGTGGGACCGTAGGCAGCCAGCCAGGAGCCGATGCAGGTGGCGTTGACGAGCTGGAAGGACATGCCAAAGCACCAGACGAGCACGTGGATTGGGGACATGGAGGGGGCCAGGAGGGGGTAGAGCACAGCGCGGTAGCTGTAGTGGACGACCTGGCGGGGAGGTGAGTATGAGAGGAGAGAGAGAGAGAGAGAGAGAGAGAGAGAGAACGGGCAAATGCAAAAAGGATGGCAGTAAACATACAAAAAGGCCGGCCAGGACCTTGTTCTGCCACGGCAAGGCCGTGATGCCCTGCTGCTTGGTGAGCGTGTTCATGATGTAGAGCAGCGTCAGGAAGCCCGGTGACTCCATGGTCATCCAGCCGATACGGCCGGGAAGGTTAAAGACACTGTTCACGGAAGTCTTGCCCATGCCGTACCAGGAAACGAGCCATTGCGCCGAGGCAAACTTTGAGGTGAGAGGTGTCAGCATAAAGACTACGTGAAGCTCCAGATGAGAACGACGCACCAGCGGGAAAAAGAGCCAGACGGAGAGAATGAGGTCATAGTGCTCCCGTGTTGGGGGCATCCAGCCCTCGACGATTGCCATGGTAGCGAGAAGAGACGTCTTTAGGAAGTGAAGAACGTTGTGATGTCGGGTTGCCGTGAGAGGATGACCTCACAAGAATCTGGGGCAGTGGGAGCAGCCGAAGCGGCACAGCGGGCCTTTCTTCTGTAATATGCCAACGATTGAGCTCTGTAGTGAGTAAACATGCTCTATAGAAACTCTTCAGGGGGGAAAACAGCTAGTGTTGCCTTCTAAGGACCTGATTGGCGGACCCCTCTTATGAACAACTTCGCTGCTCAAATCACCTTTCCATGTTGCAGGGCATGTCTGGCTAGAAGGATGTTGCTGAGCAGCCATACGAACGGTTCACGCAGATCGGTATCACGTTCAGAGAACATTCCCAAGAGTACAGATACGGAGTATTATCCTGACGAGTTACTCCGTAACGTAAGGTACGGGGAACGCTTCAGGTACATATATATATAATCACGTGACCACACGACGCAACCAAAAAACCAAGCGTCGTTTTGGTCACACGCCATTGGCTGGTGGTCAGAGCCACCATCGCTGTCATCACTTTCCGCCTGCCTGTGGCAGATATTTCGTTCCGCCACCACGTTGCCTCCCTCTCCTTCTACGGCCCTTTCTCGATTCACCTCCCCTCTTTGCATCACTAGGATACCACTGTAAAGGACATATGCTTAATGCTTTGCGGCGCCATGTGGTGACAGCGCTTGATCTGGAGCTACGAGTCCTCTAATTCACTGTTGGCAAGCCACAGGCCTGAGGCCACCGCAAAAATCGCCTTAGTGGAGCCTTTCGCTCGCCCAACTGTATTTCTTCGCTGTTCTCCTTCCTTCGCTGGGCTCTTCCTTGCTTTCTGCTGCCTCGTCGCCTTGCCAAATCACCTCTCGACCTTCATCCACGGCCAACCCCATCCGCACCACAGCCGTTCCTTCCTTTGCATCGTCATCTTGCTGTATTCTTGTATTGTTCCCTTATTCTTTCTTTCCTTTCCCAACCTTATGTCATTCCTTCCATCTACTAGTATCCGAGCAATCTTCCGCATTCCTCCGTCTCAAACCTGTGCGAAAAGCCTCACGTCGGCCTCCACGTCCATTCGGCCAACCATGGCGCTATACGCCTCCGGGTTGCCGGTAAGCCTTTGCCCTTGCTTCTGTCCCATGATGCGCGCTATGCCTCACCTGTGATGCGGTTACTAACGCCAGTAGAACGCGGTTGCTGCAACGTCCGGCCTCATGCCGTCCATCGGCACCACACTCCTCAACCCGTGGAAAGTCACCTCCTCGATTTTTCCTTTCTCGTCACGACCTGGTGCAAAACGGAATGCATCAACGACGACCGCTTCCGCCGGCCCAAAGGCAACCCCTGCGCTCTCCGACTCTGCGGCGAGGACAGTACTCCCAGACTTCTTGAGGGACAGGGCATGGTCCGCAGCCGCCTCACCGAGATCGCCAGACCGCTTTTTTCTGCCTAGACGGACTCTGTACGGCGCCCGGTTCTTTGCTACAAGTACGCCGTACGCTGCGATACTCGGCGCGAATACACTACTTCGGTCTGCGCAAAGGACGGCCGCCTTTAACGGTGCATCGTGGTCGCAAGCGAGGCCAATCTCGACAACGTCTACAAATGGATCTCTCTACCGCTCCCCGTTTGCTTTGCCTATGTCTACGCCTGCGCAGCTACGGACTGGCCAGCCAAAGTGGCTCGGACAACCGCGGCTTGTCCGCGCTTTTACCGGCGCCATATCACGCAACCTGCTCGAGAACCGCGAAGCCGCAGCGAACCGCAATCCGAACAGCGCCACGGCCCAAAATGCCTTTTACCAAGTTCTGCTCAAGGCCAACATGCCCATGATCGTCATCGAACGGTACAACTCGGGGCGGTTTGCCTCCAACGAGGCTACGACGGAGGCTTACCACCGGGCTCTCGGCATGATCAGTGCGTTGCCCGGAGCTGCCGTTCCTTCCGCCACCGCAGCATCGTCTCTTGTCGATGGCACCACCATTGCCGGCCGTGCCGGTTCCGGCATTGCAGCAAACAATACGCAGTTGACGCCCACCCAGCTGCAGGCCGTGGGCCAGGCTATTGCTGCACAGCACCGCGGCGCGTCCATTGCTGTGGGCAAAGGTGCACAGGGGACGGGAGCCAAGGACGCGCCGATCCACGTGGTGGTTGACCAACCGATTGGCGATGTTCTGTTTCGTTGGATCAAGTTTGTGCTCTGGTTCTGCTTGTTCACGTACTTCAGCCTGGTCGTCATAACGATGCTGATTGAGGGCCTGAACACGTTCAAGCGGCCGACGAGCCGCTCGGACAACGAGGTCAAGGCCGAGAACCAGAAGACGCGTTTCTCGGATGTGCACGGCTGTGAGGAGGCCAAGGAGGAGCTGCAGGAGCTTGTGGAGTTCCTCAAGAACCCCGCCGGCTTCTCTACACTGGGCGGCAAGCTGCCCAAGGGTATCCTACTTGTGGGCCCTCCCGGCACAGGCAAGACGCTCCTGGCCCGCGCCGTCGCCGGCGAGGCCGGGGTGCCGTTCTTCTACATGTCCGGGAGCGAGTTCGATGAGGTGTACGTCGGCGTTGGTGCCAAGCGCGTGCGCGAGCTCTTCTCCAGTGCGCGTGCCAAGTCGCCAGCCATTGTCTTCATCGACGAGCTGGACGCGATTGGTAGCCGGCGGAACTCGCGCGACGCGGCGTACGTGAAGCAGACGCTGAACCAGCTTCTGACGGAACTCGACGGCTTCGAGCAAAACAGCGGCGTGATCATCCTTGCGGCGACCAACTTTCCGGAGCTCCTCGACAAGGCTCTGACGCGTCCGGGGCGCTTCGACCGGCTGGTGAATGTCGACTTGCCGGATGTGCGCGGTCGTCTGGCTATCCTGAAGCACCATGCCACCAAAATCAAGGCTGCCAAGGACGTCGATCTGAACTCGATTGCGCTCCAGACGTCTGGTCTTTCGGGCGCGGAGCTGGAGAGCATCGTCAACCAGGCTGCGATCCATGCGAGCAAGGCCAAGTCGACATCGGTGACCAAGACGGACTTTGACTGGGCCAAGGACAAGGTCATCATGGGCGCCGAACGCAAAAGCATGGTGATCAGCCCCAAAGAGAAGGAGTTGACGGCGTACCACGAAGCCGGCCATGCACTGGTGAGCTACTTCAGCCCATCAGCCCCCAACAAGCTCTACAAGGTGACGGTTCTCCCGCGCGGCAGTTCGCTGGGCCACACGTCGATGCTGCCGGAGATGGACAAGTACTCGTACAGCGTCAAGGATTTCCTAGCTATGATCGACGTGTCGTTGGGCGGCAAGCTGGCAGAGGAAATTGTCTACGGCAATGAAATGGTTACAGGCGGTGCTTCTAGCGTGAGTTTTGTTCTTTCTTTTGCTCAGTGCATCGACCTTCCCCCCTCCCACATCTCCTCGGCGACTAACACATTTAAGGACCTGGAACATGCGACGTCCATTGCATACCGCATGGTCACGCAGCTAGGCATGTCGGAAAAGGTTGGGCCTGTGCAATTTTGGAACCGATACAGCCAGCTGAGCTCGGAGACGAAGTCGGTGATTGAGTCGGAGGTGCAAAAGACATTGACCGAGGCATACGAGCGCTCGCGCAAGCTTCTGCAGTCGAAGCGGAAAGAGCTGGACCTGCTGGCCAAGGCACTTCTGCAGTACGAGACTCTGGACAAAGACGAAGTGCTCAAGGTGATTTCGGGCCAGCAACTGACCGACCGCATACCGGTGCCCCCGGGCCCCATGCTAGTGCCCAAGGCACCAAGTCCGATTGAGGAGGATGTCCCGCCGGGGATGCCGGGTGGTCCAGTTGGTCCGGTGGGCGAGGATAGCAAGGCGCCTCCACCGCCACCGCAGCCGGCGACGCCATGATGACGGGCGAAAGGGCTGTTGGTGACTGCGGACGCATTGGAGAGTGCGGGGAAAAGTGACTGGCGAGCTGCCAGCGAAGCGTTGGTGTCGAGGATAGCTTGCGGAGCGCGGCTGTATCTAGGTAGGCTAAGTCGAAAGCCGCTGTTGTCTGCCGATCTTTGGCATTCAGTTACCGGCCTTATCTGTGGCTCTCTCGAAAACGATTCCTTCTCTTTTGTTCATGACCTGGTCGTTTTAGAGTCGCTTTAAAGGTCGTTTACCAGAAAAACCCGTAGACGGTGACTTGCATCGTGGGATGGTGGATAATCGATGCATGGTACCGTTACCTTTTCGTGGAGAAAATGTGTGAGTCGGCTACGGTAAAACCGCTGCTGGAGTTCAGTCTGTTGTTAACGCCGCAGCGTGTGCTCCCTTAGGTGTTAAGGTAGCTGCGGAAATAGTGTGGCGGCGATGATCGAGTGGAGTAAGGCAGCCCGGCCAGGCCAAATCAGGACTCGCCGACAGCGAGATGGTTTCCCCCGCAAAAGAGCGTCATAAAACCGGCGCCGAACACAGCAGCTCACAGAACCGTGAGCTCCGCCATCGCGGGGAGGTGCCCCTCCCCCTAACGTTAGCCGACAAAGGTGCGGCTAAGGCAAAAGTATAAGAGTACAAGCCAGCCACCGTCCGCCGTTTACCTTTGCATGCATTCGTGGAACTCTCTCGACACAAATACAGTCAAAAATTCAATAAACACAATCCACCTCTCGAAGCCATCACCGCAGCTATGACCAAGGTTCTTGTTACAGGTGAGTCCTGCTTGTTGTCCTCGATGTTTCCTTCTCTTCTTCCTCCTCCTTGTTGTCCCCAATCTTTCTTTCCTCCTCTTCTCTTCTCTAACCATCCAGGTGGCTCCGGCTTCATTGCCGCCCATATCGTGGAAAAGCTGGTTAATGCGGGCCACTCGGTGGTCACGACCGTGCGCAACGAGGACAAGGCCCAGCGCATCCGCGAGAAGTTCCCTGGCCTCGGCGTTGACCGTCTGCAGGTCGAGATCGTGCCCAACCTTGCGGTGCCGGACGCGTTTGACCAGGTGGTGCAGATCCCGGGCATCGAGGTGGTGCTGCACACGGCCTCGCCCTTCCACTACCGCGAGTCGGACCCGATCAAGGAGCTGGTCGAGCCGGCCATCATTGGGACCACGAGCATCCTCAGGGGCATCAAGAAGTACGCGCCGCAGGTGCGCCGCGTGGTGGTGACGTCGTCGGTGGCGGCGATGTTCGACCGTGACAACACGGGCCCGCAAACGGTGCTGTCGGAGACGTCGTGGAACCCGCTGGGAATTGACGACGTGCAGGGCAACTCGCGCACCGGCTACCTGGTGTCCAAGAAGCTGGCCGAGCGCGCCGCCTGGGACTTTATCGAGCAGGAGAAGCCCGCGTTCGACCTCGTCACCGTCTGCCCGCCCATGGTGTTCGGCCCTGTCGTGCACCACCTCGACGGCCTGGCGTCGATCAACACGAGCAACGAGCGCATTGTCGATGCCATCACCGGCGTGTGGAAGGCCAACGGCAGCATTCCCTCTTACGGCATTGCGCTGGTCTACGTGGACGTGCGCGACGTGGCCGAGGCACACATCCGGTCCGGCCTTAGCACCGAGCCCGGCGTCGGCGGCAACCGCCTGTTTGTCACGGGCGGCTTTGCCGACAACCGCCAGATCGCCGATATCCTGCGCAAGAACTTCCCCGAGTACGCAGATAAGCTGCCGTCCGAGGACGTGCCGGGCGGTGGCCCGCCGCCCGACCGCCACCAGTTCGACAACTCGAAGACGCAGAAGATTCTGGGTATCGAGTGGATCTCGCTGGAGAAGAGCATCGTGGATACGGTCAAGAGCCTCCAAAAGTTCCTGTAAGAAGGGGTAGGGGAAATCACTTTCTTGGGATGGTGGGAGATTGCATAGAGACACCGAATATATATAGACGCTGTTTTTGTGTATGTTTCTTCCTCTATTACAAGTCTACCTCCATGGGCTGTGGCTGTGACTGTGATTGTGACTGCTGGTCCGCGGTGTGATGTGCAATCACACTGAGAATGCCGGCGCGCCAGGCATCGTACTCGTGCTGTTTGGCTTCGCTCAGAAAATCATATCGCGCCTGGAACATGCTGTCGGCCCGCCACACCTTGGTCGGGATGCTGACACCGTCGTCTAGGCCGTCGTCGCCACCGTTGTTGCTGTCCTCGTCGTCGTCGCTGCCGTCGTCGCCGTCCTGTTCACCGCCGCCGGTTTCTGCCCGCAAGCTCCTCTCCACCAGGTGGGCAATGTCCTGGTACCAATCGTTCATCAGCCACTGCCGGTCCGAGACGACGACCAGTGCTGCGCGGAATGTCCTCCGCTGGGGGTCCTGCCAGCCGGCCCACGCGGCCTCGTCGTCACCTCGGCCGACCACGCGCCGCACGCGGTCAAACACACTCAGGGTGGCCCGCTCGTCGGTTTGGTACTGGCGCTCTTCAGCGCCAACACTGCCGCTGTCGTCTCCTTGTCCCCGTTCCGTCCTTTCGCAGTCCCGCCACGAGGTGATGCAGTAGAGCACCAGCGCCGCCGTCAGGGGGGTCAGGTTCTCCGCCAGCCATTCCGACAGGTCGACCATTCCGTTGCTGTCATCTTTGCCGTTGTCCTCGTCGCCGTTGCCCTCGCCAGTGTCGCCCTTTCTCGATCGCCGTCCCTTGGCCTCCTCAGCCACTTCCCGGTGAATGGCAGTCAGGCCGGCCACCACGGTCGGGGCCAGCTGTGGGTAGTTGAGCTCGCGGCAGACGAACCGAACCGTCGGACGAAGCCAGGGAGGGAAGGTGACGGAGGATGTGTTGCTCCGGATGGCCAGGGCGATGGCCGGTGTCTTCTTCTTCTGGGACTGTAGCTGAGCCGTAGCGCCCGGACCCGGTGTTGGCGTCTGTGGCTGGCCTGCTCCTGTTCCCGTCCTCCCTGCCGCCGTCGAAGGGGTAGCGGGCGAGTGTAAACTGTTGTCTGTCCGGGTCAACCGGCGCGTGGCGCTCGGAGCTGGCTGCAGGATGGTGTTGAGATGCGTGTACAGCCTCTTGTAGAGACGTGGCTGGATAGGTGGACGTGGCTCAATGGGCGGCAGGTTGAGGCTCGTCTTCAGTCGATCGCAGGCAATATGAGCGCACGCATACGTGCGGGCAATCTCCTCGTCGGCCTTGAGGGTGCTGGCGCGGTGGCGCGACTGGGCGAGCAGCGAGCCGGCCAAGTCGGTCAGCTGCGGCGGGAACGGCCCGTTGTGCGTCGGCAGCAGGGACCGCAGTGCCTGGTCAGCGGAGCGGTTCATAGTGGTGTGGTGGAAAAAGGGTGAAGGAGTCCGGTGGAGAGGGGACTGGCGCTCTTGGAGAAAAACGCGCTTCAGCGTGCTTGGCCCTGCAACGCGCCGCGCCGCGCTATGACGTAGCGAAAGCAGCTGCTAGCAAGCGCTGCAACAGCTGAATTATAAGCGCCAATGACAACAGACATCTGGTCCAAATCTGGTCCAAAAATAAGGGGACCTCCTTCTCCTTCTCATCCAGGGCAGAGACATAAAGCACACTGCCAACCATGCTCTTAATACGACTGCTCCTCGCCGTTGCGAGCCTTCCGGGCTTTACCTTGGCACACGGCGACCACTCGGCCAGCCAGAAGCCCGAGGTCGCCGACGATGCCAATTGGATCACACGGCATATGGCGGGTAAGTTCGTCGCCTGCTGGCCAAGTATTAACCGTAGAGACACTGACCACCGCCAGAGGAACACCACATCAGTAACTTTGACGGCGGCTCGTTCTTCACGCTGCACGACTTTGATGGCGACGGTTACCTGTCGGCTACCGAGATCGAGCGCACCTACGGCCTGCTCGACGCCTCCAACGACGACCTGCCTGCGGACACGCGCGCTGCGGTCTCGCCTGCCGTACTGTCGCTCTTTGACAGCGACGGCGACGGGCGCATCAGCCGCGATGAGTGGCGTCGGGCATACGACAGCGGCACGACGCTGCCGGACCTGGGCACGGGCCCTGGCCACCACGGCGATAACGAGTACGAGTACGAGATTCATCACTGGGAAAAGTACCACGACGAGAACACCAAGCTGGAGGACCTGACGCATCCCGAGGACATTGAGCACTTCCGCTACCATGAGGAGCAGGAGGCCAAGGAGGCCGAGGAGGCGGCGCAGCGGGAGGTGCGCGAGCAGCTGCCCATAGTGTGGGACAACGTGCCGGTGATGTTCCGCAAGGCGAGAGCGTTTGAGCAGTAGGGCAGGAGTGTCGAGACATCTATCAGGAGCGGGATCTAGAATCTGGGAAAGGAATATAGGTGCATATATTGCAATATCACGGCTTTCTGCAAACCGCATGCAAGAGGCCGACCGCGTGGAAGAGGCCAAAGACAGGAAGACACAAGACAGGGTAACAAAACATGATAGATCGTACAGCCGACGCCAGAGAAACAGAAGACAATTAGAAGAGAACCGGGTGCAGGAAAAAAGGCAAAAATCCTCATCCAGCAGCATTCGGCAACCGCTGTGTCCCCCAGACGCCTACAGAAAGTAGTCGCTTGGCCCCCTTCGGCTGAACGGCGTGTGTCGGAACTCGTCGGGCACGGCCGAGAAGATGCGGAATTTGGACTCGAGGTTTGCGTCGACGGTCATGATGGAAGCCACATTCCCGCAGCGGTAGCAGTAGTTTGGCGCCGACCACACCGTGACCACCGATCTCTCGGCAAAGTGGTACTTGTAGCCCTCGTTGACGAGCTGGTGCGCGCGCGCAATGGTCTTGAGTCCGTTGACGTGGTTGAACTCGCGCGCCACGCGCTCGCCAAACAGCCAGCCGGCGCCGCGCGGACTGACGGCCCACGCATCAATGTCCTCGGGGTCGCTCCACACAAGGTCGCAGAAGGCGCCCTCGTGCGGGATCTCCTGGGCGCGTGCCACGACGCGGATCTGGTCAATGGTGCGGATCTCCGGCGACAGGCCGCCGTGCACACACAGCACGGTGCCGTCGACAATGGCGGCCAGCACGAGAAAGTCAAACACCTGGCAGCACGCCTTCCACACCGACGCATTGCCGTACTTTTGCTGGCACTCTTCGTAGAAGCCGTATACCTGCGTGATCTGCCGCGATTCGTGGTTGCCGCGCACCAGCACGATGCGGTCGGGGTATCTGGGGGCAGTGTCAGCAGGTCGCGTCCCGGTGTTCTTGCCTCCCGCAGTCTACTCACTTTGCTTTCAAGCACATCAGCAGCGTAAACGTCTCCAGGCTGAAGTAGCCGCGGTCCACAAAGTCGCCGAGGAACACGAACCGCGTGTCGCCCGCCTGCGACGTGCCCGACGCGCCGTCTGTCGTGTTCCCCGTGTGGACACTGCTGTCGCCGCCCACCTCGCCGACGCCGCTGTCGTTACCCGCGTCGCCGTCGCCGTCGTCGTCAGCCTCACCGTCGCCGTCGTTGCCGCCCTGGTCACCGCTGCTACCCGTCGCTCCGTCGTCCACCGGCGCTCGTCGCAGCTTCCTTCGTAGCCGCGGATTGTGGATCTCCGTCGGCGGCTCAATATCCTCGGATGTAATCACAGCCGTCATTGTCTGCGGCGCCTGCACGTCGGTCTCGCCCGGCATGCCGCCGGCAACGCGGAACAGCTCGAGCAGGTCGTAGAACTGGCCGTGGATGTCGCCGCATATTGTCACGGGTGTCGATACAGGCTGTATGTTTGATTCTAGGCAGTGTCAGCTCTGCGGTCTGCCAGCAACACATGCTCCTGCGCGGGGATGCATCGAGGAAAACACACCCTCCATCAGCACCTCCTTCACCATCTCGCACAGCTGCTTCATCACCGACTCTGGCAGATGGTGGCACTGCTTGGCCTCTTCGAGCCACTCGTCCAGTCCCGCACCAGAAGTCAGCTTCGCTGGGCCTGGCCTTGGGACGTCGGCCATCGTGTGTGTGTGTGTGTGTCAAGAAAAGTCGTTGCGCTCGTCGATCTCGGCTTCGGTCTCGACGCTTTGTAAACTCGCCCAGGAGGAGATGTAATGCTCGTCCGTTGTCGTCAGTGCCACTCAAAGTGCTGCCTGGTGTCCCTCGTAATCACCTCGAATCGGAAACGTCCACACCGTTGTATTGTGTCGAGTTGTTGTCCCACGCGATGCGGTCATCTACGACACTATACTTTTGCCGCTGAATGAACTGTAGTACTAGCGCCACAGTGTCTCTGAGCGCAGGAAACCGGCGAATCAGTTGATCCGCACAGAAGCCTCTGAACCTTACGTCAACTCTAGTCGGAGTACATATTTTAGCGCTTCTTCCACCATCAATTGAGCTTCACAGTCACACCTCAAGACTCTCAACACAGCAAGCACACATGCGCCTCACAGTAGCTCACGACCAACCCGCAACAGCAGCGACTCTGCAGCTAGCACTTTCAATCGTCTCTGCAGAGCACTGCCATTGACCGAGAGCAAAATAATGTCGGCGCCCCAGGCCGCGCTGTCGCGCAAGGCGAACGGCGTCGTGCCCGTGGCCGCTGGCCGCAAATCGACAACACTAGACAGCACGGCAAGAGAGGCTCCTACGGGGGCATCCAAGGATGCTTCTGAGGCAAAGGCCAGGACCGACGGCGAAAAGGTGGTCATCCGCCGCCTGCCTCCGGGCCTGACGGCGGACGAGTTTGCTGCCATTCTCGGCGACACGTGGAAATCGGGCAACGGCAAGATCGGATGGAGCTCGTTCCACGTCGGAAAGATATCCAAGGAGTGAGTTCTTCCTGCCATGGGAATGATTAGGCATTTTTGGCGTTCGTTTCTGCTAACAGAAGCCAAGCCCCACGAAATCCTCACGGCCGGCCTTTGCAAGTCTGCATGTCTTGCACCACGAAGATCTCGGCCCGCTCGCGGACGCTGTACGCACTGCCTCTTGGATCGACGGCAAGGACACGCATGCAAATACCGCAGTGATTGGCCCGCCGGTTGCCGAGTTTGCTGTCTACAAAAAGGTGCCCAGCGGACGGCGGCGTCCGGATGGGCGGCAGGGCACCATCGACCAGGACGCCGAGTTCATGGCCTTCCTTGCCGCCCTGGCCGACCCGGCGACAGCCGCGAGTGTTCTGAGCGGCGGAGCCAAGGACGGCACGACCGGTGCCGATGCCAATGCGACCAGTGCACCCGACGAAGACACCAAGACCAAGACCAAGGTCACGTCCACGCCTCTCATCGACTATCTACGGGAGAAGAAGGCCAACAAGGGCAGAGACGCCAGGGCCTCCAGGAGGGACGCAAAAGGCAAAGGGGTCCTGAGCATTGACGATGCCAACGCGAAGAAGGGCCGCGGTGCCATCAAGGGCAGCGGCCGGGGCGGTACCGGTGCCGACAGGGGCGACGGTGGTGCTGGCGGTGGCGGTGGCGGTGGCGGTGGCGGTGGCAGCACGCGGGACCGCAAAGACCGACCAGGCAGTGGCCGGTCCAAGGGTACGGTTAAGATTCTGACCAAAAAAGCCGGCGCTGCGGCGGCTACCGAGGCCAACAAGGCGACAGCAGTAGCAGCGAGCACGCCCGCGGCCGTGGCCGGAGACGATACGGCTGCGGCGCCACCCAAAAGTCGGCGAGCGGGTATCCTGGCGGCGGCCCGCCTTCTTCAACGCGATCTAGGTCTCAGCCCCGTCAATGCACACCGTCGAGCGCGCGCCGCTGCAGCCGTCGAGGCAGAGACAGAGACAAAAGTGGCGGGCAGTGCCGGCAGCGGCGGTGGTGGTGGATCATCTTCAAAGGGAAAGAAGGACGACGGTGGCGGCGGCTCCGGGTCCGCCGTGGGAGGTCGCTCTACGCCAACGTCGACTTCACAGACTGGCACGGCCGCCTCGGGCAACGCTACCCAAGGTGGTGCCCGCCAGGAGAGGGCATCGACACGCGGATCGCGGGGGACGAAGACTGCCGGGGAGAGAGGCGAGCGCAGCAGCGAGGCAAGCAAGGGGAAGGGAAGCAGCAGCACAGGTGCAGGCACAGGCAGCACAAACAAGCCGGACGCGAAGGCAGTCACGGCGCAGCCGGCCAAGATTCTGCTGCGGAGAACAGAGGACACATCGGCGCCGGCAACAGCAGCAAAGGCAGACGCCAGCAAACCAGAGCAGAAGGACAAAGGGGCGAGAGGCGCAGCATCTGGCGGTGGTGGTGGTGGTGGTGGTGGTGGCCGAGCCAAAAAGCAGCAGCCGGCGACGACAGTGCCAACGAGCACGTCCGCCGTAGCACGTGCCTTTGTCAAGCACGCCAACCCGTCGCAGGGCGTGACGGAGGCATTGCTGCGGGCAGCCATGCAGACGTTTGGGCCGGTGACGTCGGTCGAGATCGACCGGCGGAAGGGCTTTGCCTTTGTCGACTTTGCCGGGGCGGACGGCCTGACGCGGGCCATGGCGGCATCCCCTCTGACGATTGCGCAGGCGACAAACGTGCAGGTGCTAGAGCGCAGAGACCGGGAGAAGAAGGCAGGTGGCGCCTCCACGGTGACGACGACGACGACGACGACGACGACGAAAGGTGGTGCCAACCGGCCGACCGTCTCTGCTCTGTCTGCTCTATCTGTTGCAGGCGGCGATGCCGGTTCGGACAAGGCATCGATCAGCGGCAGCGTCGCAGGTGGAAACGCGGCGGGCGGTGACTCTAAGCGGGCGCCGCGGCGCCGCGGTGGACGCAGACGTGGTGCCGGAGGTGGTGGTGGAGAGGGCGGGGCCAAGGAGAACACGGCTCCGGCAGCGGGAGGAGGGGGAGGCGGTCGCAGACGGCCCGCTGCGGGTGGCTCGGGAGAGACAGGCAACAGTGCGACCAAGGCTTCGGGGTGACGAGGCCGGCGTGCATGAAAGAGAGATCCTGACTATTCTTTTTCTTTCTCCCTACAAAAGCCCACAACCATGGCGCCTTCGATGGTCGTATGGTCGGAACATTGCAAGGACAGCAGCATATCAGAGACTGGAGCTGTGGTCACCCGGCTGGCCATCGTCAAAGAGCGAGTGATGGGGACGGATCAGTTTCTTTGACTCGAACCATTTCAGGCCATGCTCCTGCTTTAACGGCGCCGTGTCTCGACCTGTGCAAGGGGGTAGCACTGGCTGCACAGTCACAATCGGAGGATCTCGAGCGCTGACAGTCTGACTGTACGTTGATGTAGCGGTCATCCGGCTTGTCCTCTTCGCTCACAAGCGTCAGCTTCTCCTTCATCTAGAGCGTATCGAGCAGCCCCAGGCCGACGCTGCCAATAGGGGACGAAAAACATAAAGCCAGAAGAAAATGAAAATGAAAATTTCACGCTGCAACTTGCACTGATCTTGATTGGTATTGAGATATCTCCAACATCACGGGTATGGGCATGCTTGACATCGCCCGCCAGCCTTACTTCTTGTAGACAAAGGTTGTCCGACTGGGCCACTGGATGTTTTGGGTTTCTGGTGACTCTACCTGTTGTCTTGCGGATAAAATGTCCATTGCCCGTGTCTAATGGCTGGATTAACCACAAGGCACGCTCGGCCGGACCAAGGCCAAATCTGAGTACTGCCCCTGCTGCAATTAGCACCTGCGCCGCCTTCACAGCCTCCGACCTGGAAAGGACGACCCGGGTTGAGTGTGGGGAGGCAAGTGCGTGTGAGGGGCAAATGCGTGGAACATTTCTCTTCCTCGTTTCTGCCTGTGACTGCTCATCACAATCGTGTGGCCTGTTCTCCCTGGCTCTTCCACCTTCTCTCTAATACGCCATCTTCTCGTCCAGCTTATTCCATGTCAATCAAGGGGAGGCCGAGGAAACAAACTCACGTGACACGCACACCATTCGCTTTATTGACTTTCTCCCCTATTTTTGACAGGTTCTTTTTGATGACTGTCTCTTTGAACCATGTCGGCTTCCCGCCTTCCGCCTTCATTTCTCCTCGTTCCAACTCCAACAGAACAGTTCCAACAGATCAATCGAATAAAACCCGCAAGGTTCTCTCCTTGGACGTCGCTCTCGCACGGTAAATTTTCTACTCAGCAAGGCGAGGTACGTACCACCTGAAAAAAGCACAAATAGCTGGCCTGTCCACCCGAGAAGCTCGGCATGGTTCTTTTCTTTTCGTCAAGGAAAAATAGACAAGTGCCATCATTCTCTTCTTGTCAATTATTCAGCGACGATGTGCAGACATTACCACCGCCACTACTCTATCAGCATCCCCCCCTCCACCATCCATACATTCAAGCAAAAGTTTACTTGAATGTATCTTGCCTTGGTCTTTCTCTTCCCCTTCCTTAAGGATCAGAGTCTGCCTTGATCCCCTATCAAACGTTCGACCGCAACAACAAGAACAACGGCAATATGCCTTCTGCTGCGAGCATGAAAACGGCCATCAAGGCCAAGCTTCGGAAGGTGCTGCAGCTCTGCAGCAAATCTGTGGCCAAGCCGGCAGCGGTACCAGCAGTGGCACCGCGCTGGCTGCCGCCGGACGTGGAGGACGACGAGCTTGCTCGTGGAGAGCTCGACTACTACACGCTCAGCGGCCTACAATTGCTGCGCCGCCACATGGCAAAGATGGGCCGTGAAGTGGTCGAGATGCATGCTACGGCCCACGAAGCCCAGCAGCATGCTCGCCCGCAGCGGCACTCATCCATGGCTCGTGCCTATGACACGCCGGAGCTCTCCACCATTGAAGAGGAGGCTGCCATGCAACAGCAGCAGCAGCAGCAGCTGACATCACAATCCGTGGCCACCAGCAAGCACCAGGCTGACGCGGTCGTGGCCGCCCACACCGCGGAGTCACAACATCCACTCGTCCTCTGTCTTCGAGGATGAGGACGAGCAGATTTCATGGCCATGGCTGCCCGTCATGCGGAGCCGTAACCAGAACCGCAACCACAACGACTGGTTCAACGAGTGTTTCTACGACTTGAGAGCCATTTCATGCATGCGAGCTCGGTCAAGAACAGAAAACAAAACAAAGACAAACAAACAACCACCTAACAGCGATGCGGTGTGACTTCCGGCTTTTTTCTTTGCTTTTTTATCTTTACTGGAAAACAAAACACAGCAAATCCACCTACCAAACCGGACTGCCTTTCGTTTTTGTGGTCTTTTTCTTTCCTCTGTAGGTAGGCGGCGCCGCCCATTTTTCCATGAGGCCATGTCAATCCATTGGCCTTGCACAACCTCCTCACAATTGGGCCCTGTATTGAGTGGAAGAGTACGAGAACATTTATATACTCCGTAAATAGTACCAATCGTCTCACCTAAGTAAGAGACAAAAGCCTACCAAGTACCCATATTAGAGATAGAGTTTTCTCCTCCATATACAAGTCAATTGTAAATACGCGATTCAGTTGCGACACTTTTTAGCATTGTGAAAGCTCCGCTTTATTTGCTTTTGCTTGTGGGGAGTTGCAGGAGAAACCTTGCGCTGCAGAGGGCTCCTGGAAGGCAAGTACGGAGGACGGAGTATGAGCTGAATTTTCCTGGTTGCGTCTCGTGCCGAGACTGGCCAAGCTGCCAATGACGGCGACTACCCCGTACTTTGTATTCACTCACAGGCTTCGTGTTTTGACATCCAAGAAAAATACCTTTCCTCATCCACAACGTCTTTTTCTACCACCACGACAGATATACTCCCAAAAATGACCATAATTTCTGAACAAATGCTTCTTGAGACCCGTGGGTATGGAGTACTAAACGACGGACGACGAACTGCCTTGTGTGACCCTGGTCCAGACTAGCTAGCCCTCTAGCTTCTCGGCCCCGAGCTTCGTCTTGCGTGTCTCCGCCACCTGCACATCCAACTTCTCCGCCTCCTCCAGCCGGCCCCGGCTCCTGTACGTCAACGACAGGCTAGCCATACTCGACAGCGTGTCGGGATGGTCGACTCCGAGCTTCGTCTTCCGGGTCTCCATCACCTGCACCTGCAGCTTCTCGGCTTCCTCCCACCGTCCTTGTTCCCAGTACGTCAACGCCAGGCTGACCATGATGGCCAAAGTGTCGGGATGATCGGGCCCGAGCATTGTCTTGCGGGTCTCCATCACCTGCACCTCTAGCTTTTCGGCCTCTTCCCACCGGCCCTGGCTCCAAAACGTAACAGCTAGGTCGACCATACTGTTTAGCGTGTGGGGATGCTCGGCCCCGAGCTTTGCCTTCCGAGTCTTCATCACCTCCACATTCAACTTCTCGGCTTCCTCCCACCGTCCTTGTTTCCCGTACGTCAACGCCAGGTTGACCATGATGGCCAACGTGTTAGGATGATCGGGTCCGAGCTTTGTCTTGCGGATCTCCGTCACCTGCGCTTCCAGCTTCTCCGCCTCGTCCCACCGGCCCTGACTCCAAAACGTCAAAGCCAGGTTGGCCATGCTGGTCAGCGTGTCGGGATGATCGGCCCCGAGCTTTGTCTTGCTGGTCTCCACCACCTGCACCTCCAGCTTCTCGGCCTCCTCCCACCGGCCCCGTTTCCTGTAGGTCGATGCCAGGTTGGCTATGCTATTCAACGTGTCAGGGTGATCGGCCCCGAGCTTCGTCTTGCGAGTCTCCATCACCTCCACATTCAGCTTCTCGGCCTCCTCCCACCGGCCCTGATTCCAAAACGTCGACGCCAGATTGCCCTTGATGGTCAATATCTCAGGATGATCGGCCCCAAGCTTCACTTCGTAAGCTTCCATTATCTGCAAATTCAGCTTCTCGGCATCCCCCCAACGGCCCTGGCTCCCAAAAGTTGAAGCCAGGTTGGCCATGCTGGCTAACGTGAGAGACTCGTCGGCCCCGAGCGTTGTCTTGCGAGCCTCTATCACCTGCAGATTCAGCTTCTCAGCCTCCTCCCACCGGCCCTGGTTCCAAAAGATCGTTGCCAGGCTGAACATGCTGGTCAGCGTGTCATGGTGATTGGTCCCGAACTTTGCCTTTGATGTCTCCATCACTTCTTTTATTGTTATTTCCGCATCTCGGTATCGCCCATCGTATAAAAGGCATGTCCCGTAGTCTGATAATAAACGCAGCCTGTCATCGTCGTCTTGGTTCAGAAGTCTTGATGCGAGAGCATAGCGCGCGTGAGACATAGAGGACCTCCAAATATCACGGTGGTGGTAGTCGGGATTTTCCAAGACAACCCCAAGTCTCGCGACAGCTTTATGGGTCCATGAACGCAAGAGGTCTTCTTTCTGGAGCCAGTTTCGTGTCGCCAGATGTACTAAGCGATGCATGCTGACAGTCGAGCTTGCACGATTATGTGAGATGAACGAAAAAGCCTTAAGAGTTCCAATGGCGTCGGCCTCCTTCTTTCGCGATGGCCCTTGCGGCAGTAGTGACTGCGGAATGTCGTTGGCATCCATACAAGACATGAACGAGAGGAGCTCGGACGCAAAAGGATCACGCCTTCGTATTTGGTCAAAGGAGACAAGCCAAGCCGTAGCGACCGGGTTTTTTCCGTCAGGATACCGTCCGTAGTCTTCAAAGTTCTCGCTCAGGAGCTCGATAGCGTCTTCTTCTTGCTGGTCTAACAGCGACAAGTACTCTCCGAGGTCTGATCCGTTTTCGTTGATATACATCGAAGCTTGAACAATGGCCAGTGGGAGATACGCCAGCCACTTCAACAACGCGGCGGCGTCTTCCTCGTTGTCGACAAGCTTCTGGTTTGTAAGGTATTGTCTTAACAACGCTTTTCCGCCAGCTTCGCCTACGTCGGAGACGCTCACAACATTGCGGCCAGCAAGTTTCACTGCTAGCTTGGCATCACATGTCGTAAAGACGATAGACCCCTGGTTGCTCTTTGGGAGATAGTCAATCAGACGACGCGATTGTAGATTCGTCGTAGGCTTCTCGAGCCACAGAGAACTGTCGTCGGCGTTGTCAAACACGAGAACCCACTGACCCGCCTCGTTGCTGCTGAGGTAGGTTTGGACCAGCTCTTTCACGTCGGCCTTTGGGTCGTCCAGAGGTATGCCAAGCTTCTTGGCAGCAGTGAGGCATGCTTGTGAAAGGGCTTCCTCGCTCGTTGCGGGAATCCAGATAAACGAACAATGTTCGTTTTCATCCCGCATCCGGAAAAGAAGCTCAAGCACGAGATGCGTTTTGCCGATGCCACCGAGACCAGTGACTGCCGCTTTTGCGGTTCGATCCTTGGCGAGGAGCATCTGACGAACGGTTTCAAGCTCATCATCACGGCCGGTGAAGCAGGGGTTTCGCTCAAACGGCACCATCCAGACGCGGTTCTCTGCTGGGGAAAGTGTGTTAGCGGACGGTATAGAAAAGGAGAAGAAACTCAGAGGCTGGCCCGACAAGGTGTGATCCTACCTCGGCGCCGTAGCAAGTCACCGCGCTGTATCGATGCAGCAACCTCCTCTTTCAGCCTTCGAACAGCATTTTCCTTTTTCTCGCCGTAAAGGACCGGCATGGACACGCCGAATATGCCCATGAGACAGTATGCTTCGTCTTCCTCGCGCGTTGTTCGCCTAGACTTGGCCCATCGAAACCGTTCCTCGACGTCGTAGCTCAGAAGATTGTTGTTTTGAAGAAGCGGAATCGGAATCGACGTAGTGTCGTGGATCAGTTGTTGGAGTGACCTCTTGTCGCCCAGCCACCGGCCTTCTTTTGCGAAGAACTCGACCGAGGTTGGGGCGACGAGCTCTTGGAGTGTCCAGCCGCGTTGGAACCACTCGTTCGCTCGAAGAGCCGGTTCCCATTCGTGACGGTCGTCAAGGTTGTAATGCGTAGCGGAGATGTCTGACAAATACACGTAACAGCGGGTTGCATTGCTGTACCAGTCAAACATGGAGATGATGGCCTCCTGCAGCTCGGCTTGGTTTGCCTTGTCGATGCAGCAGGTGTCGACCCAAAAGTGTTGGAGGCCATCCCGTTGTGCCTGCCGTGCGCAGAACCGCAGCTTCTCGTAGCCCTCTTTTGTCGGCCCAACATTGTTGACGAGGTCGGAGTATTTGACCTCCTCGTCGTCAGGACCCCATCTGTGCGACAAGATGGCGTACTCTGGTATCTTATCGTGAGGATTGAAGTCCTTTGTGAAGGTAAACCCATCGGCAGTACATCGTAAAAGTCGCATGGTGCTGGCGAGCGTCGACGGATGGGTGAGGATTTTCTTCTGGGATAAAGAAAGGGTAAGGGAGGAGAGGAAGAAAAAGAGGTATCGTGGAAAGGCAGTCAAGACGTAGGAGGCTTTGCAAGGCTGAAGCTCAGGTTGAAGACCCCGCAGTCGGGCACCATCAACTCTCGTAGGGCAGAGTTTTTACATATCGTCAGGCGGATCCAGAGCGAGGGCCGTCCAATAGCAGAGAGAGGTCAGGGTCATGCTGGTCGTCTGTCATCCCGACATACAGAACTCGGTCGGCATCGCGACTCCTTTCAGCGAGTGGTCGTCCATAAAGAAAAGGCGAGGTCGGTCAAACATCTTTGCTCTTCCTGGAGATGCGACCCGGCTTCTACCGCGTCAATATGACCAGACAAAGAATGGTTGAGTAAAGTGAAGAAGTGCGGGTTGGTGTTTACGTCTTTGAGCAACAGATGCTCAAGCATATTGGCACAGACAATATAGCGGTAAGGGATCTCAGAATCCGAGAAAGCAGCAAGCGCAGCCTCGCAGGTGGAATATGACACGTGTACTAACACCTTCAGTGTTCCTATTCCGGAAGGAGTGACCGTCTTCACGGAAGTCCACGAAAGCAAACTTTGCCTGGCTGCAGCCTGTACTTTCAGGATTCTTCCTTCGTGCACCGTGCGCGAGGAGACTGTTGTCAGTGTAGCAGGCCGTTGGGCATACTTGCTCAGGCTGCGTCGTTCCTTGGCAAAGTCCTCAAATGACCCCAGTGCACGAGGCTATTCTGGTGATAGAACAGAAAACATTGTTGAATTATATTTCATCTGTTCGTTTCCCCGGTCAGAGGCTTTCTTTGCCCTGCAGGTGGCTAAAGAAGATGAAGGAAGGAGGGAAGGGATGGTGCCATCCTCTCTTCGCCCAGTCTAAAAGTTGTTCCCATCATACACCGCCTCAGTTAAATACCAAAGTGAGAGATTGTTCTGAGGATGGTCGAGATCCTTTACAGAACATGTACATGATCTTTGCCCCTTTTCTTTGCCCACCTCTTTGGTAGCATACATGAAGTGTCGTGTTTATACATAAAGCCGTTGCCCATAGATCACCGTCCCCTGTATTCTATATACTGACAAAGGAAAAGAAGAAAAGGGAAAAAGGAAAGGAGAATCCACCATGCGCCGTTTGTCTATCTAGTTAACGTTGGCCGACTCCGTGAGTGTTGCCGGCCCGTCGCCAGGCCGTGTCGTGCAAGTATCGCTCGAGCGCCGCGGAGGGAGGGAAGAAGAAGAAAGGAGAAAAGGAAAGGAAAGGAAAGGAAATGAAAGGAAAGGAAAGGAAAAGGAAAGGGAAGGAAAAGGAAAAGAAGAAGGAAAAGGGAAAAGGGAAAAGGGAAAAGGGAAAAGGGAAAAAGGAGAGAAAAAAGAAAAGAGAAAGAAAAGAGAACTACCGCCGTGGCCGGCGTGGCTCACGCGCCGACGAAAAAAAGCCTGCGTCCGTGTAGGGGTTGGCACTGCTCTCGTCGACAATGTGGACAAAGGCACTGTGTGGCACCGCGTCTTTGGACAGGTCACCGCGCGGTGACACCAGCGTGGTACTTGGCTGCTGCGACGGCGCCGACAACGTCGAGGACAGCGTCGAGGTCGGCAGCACAGCATAGTGCGACGGCTTCGGCTGGACGGCCTGAGCATAGTGGTGACCGACACCGACGCCGTAAAAGGGCGCCGACGACGCTGAGAGGACTGGGCCGACCGGAACGCTGGGCACGCTGCTGCGAGGCGCGCCCTTGTTGGGCGACACGGGTGCCATGACCACGGGACGCGGCTTCGACTTCGGCTGCGGATGGACCTGCGGCTTTGACGACAGCGGCGCGCCGGGTCCGAAGCCCTCAACGTAGCTTGTGCGGCCGCCGCCACCACTACCACCACCGCTGTCGGTGCTCGTGGTGCTGCCGTTGCTGGCGCCTTTTTGATGGTGGTGTTGTTGACGGTGGTGGAGGTGGTTCCGGCTGTGCGAAGCCGAAGACGACGAGGGCGGCGGTGGCGGCTGCGACGGAGGCAGCGATGCGTCGTGGGCGAACTCGTCCCTGTGGTGCTCGAAGCGCTGCGACAGGCGCAGCTTCTGGTCCTTGTCCGGGTCGCTTCTGTCGCTAGACCGTTCAGTTCGGTCACTTCTGTCGCTCGATCGTTCAGTTCGGTCGTGCTTGTCGCGCTTGCTGCTGCTGCTGCCGTGCCGGGCCAGCTTGGCAGTGCTGGTGCTGCTGGTGCTGCTGTTGTTGGCGCCGACCTTGGCACGGACACTGCTGTGGCTTCTGTGGCTTCCGTGGCTGTGGCTGCTGCTGCTGCTGCTGCTGGCGCCGCTGCTGCTAGCACTGCTGCCGGCGACGCCAGAACTGGTTCCGCTGCCGGCATTGCTGCTCTTGGCCGAGGATGATGAGGCGCCTTTATCGCTCTTGCTGCCGTCACGGGCGTTGCGGCCATCACGGGATGAAGACCCGGCTCCGGCGTGGAGGGATTCCGGGCCTTCTGGACTCGTTCCAAGGCTGCCGCCACCACCACTGCCACCGCCACCAAAGACTGGCGGAAGATTGACCTGCATCTCGTTGAAGCGAGCGTTGGCCTCGGCCAGCTGCTGGCGCAGCTCGTCGCCCACGTCGTGCAGGTGGTCTATCTGGGTGCGCAGGCGCTTGTTGTCGTCCTCGAGCTGTTCGTTCCGGCTCATGATGGCATCGCGGTTGGCCTCGGTCTCCTTGAGGTGTTTGCGCATGCGCTCGAGGTCGGCGCGCTGTTGCTCGGCCGCGGCCAGCACATGGTTGCGGTCGTCGAGCACCGAGCGGTAGGCTTCCTGGAGCGCGGCCAGGTCGGTCCACTGGTTGATGCTGTTGCCGCTCATGCTGCTGCCGCTGATGCTGCCGAGGCTCATACCGCTGACGCCGCTGACACCACTGACGGTGCTGCTGCCACCGCTGCCGATGCTGGCACTGCCCCCGAGGTAGTCGTCCCCTGGGCCGTGGTCGTCGGCATAGCGCGAGGTCGTGCCGCCGGGCAGCGGCGACGTACGGAAGTTGACCCTCCTCCGATCAGCCTTGGTGGGAAGCGATGCCATGATCCAGACTAGTAAAATATCCTGGAGAATATCCTGGAAAAGATTTTGAGCGGCCCTGGGGCGGTCCTGAATAATCCTCAATGGCACGGAAGTGTCCTAAAATGATGCTGTCCTAGCCCTGGACGTCCCCAGGAACGTGGATCGTCGTTCCTGGCAGTAGGGTCGGCGTGGAAGCTTCTCTGGCCCACACAACACAAGTCTAGGGCACGATGCCCTTCGGAATGGGATTCCGTCTCCTTTGTGTGCATGCAGTTTGCAGTAGCTGACTGATTTGACTGGCTTGACAAGAGAACTTGGGGGAGAGCGATAGTAATATGGGGAGGATGGAGATGCACGATGGCGTGTCGATGAGTGGATGGAGGAGTGGAAGAGGGCAGGAGATCAAGGTGTAGCTGGATAGGGGAGGAGGCGGGGGAAGGAAAACAAATGAGAGACAGGCAGTGGACGAGAAAAGACACAGAAAAAGGTAAAAGGGTTGGCGGTTGGACGGGGCGGCACTGCAGAGGTGCCCAATGATGGGAAGGAAGAAAGAAGGGTTTTAAGAAGGAAGAGGTGAATAAAAAGGCGACCAACCGTGTCCGCAAACGTCTATGCTTACGGAGTATGCAGGCGACGGAGTAGGTTGGGCAGCAGTGGGAAAAGGGCGAAATAAAGTGGAAAGTGGTTGGGCAGCAACGTATAAGACAGGGTTTAAGCCTAATGGGGGTGAGAGCAAACGACGGCAAAACTGTAGCAGGTTTTGCCTGGAAAGGGGAGTTGAGGGAGGGAGAAAGAGAAGGAGAAGGGGGAAGAGAGAAGGGGAGACGGAGAAGGCGGATTTGATTTTTGATGGTTTGGCCGAGGATAAAGAGTGAGTTGAGTGTGCAAAGTAGAAAAGCAGAAAGAAAGAAAGAGAAAGAAGAAAATGAGAAAAAGGAAAAGGACGCAGAGAAAAAGGGCAAAGAATCAAAGAAATCAAAACAAGACACTGCTTAATAGGCAGTATTTTCTTTCTTCCGGAAATAGGTTCTGGTTGTAAGTGCAAGTGGAGGGGTAGCTCGAGGTCAAGAGACGGCCAGACGGGAGGCGTCCTCCGTCCCTCAGGCTCACCACTTCAAAAAGAGGGTGTGCAGCCCAGCTCCTGATGCCTAGCAGGAGACCAATTAACGCGCGTCGCTGCCCTCTGCTGGTCCGTGATCCTCCGTTCCAGTACGCCCGGCCACTACCAGCACAGCCTCCCGAGTCTGACAGCGGGTGTTCCCAGGAGTCCCGCTTCCAGATGCCTGTGTCTGGTGTCTGGCTGGTGTCTGCTGTGACTCATTCCATTCCTCAGGCAAACAAGCGATCTGCTGCGTTTTATGCACCCCGTCGGTTCGTCTCTTTTCCTGCAGCCCCTCTTGCCTTCTGCTTCAGCCTTCTGCTCGCCGCCGCTTTGTTGACCACGTAGGAGATACACGCCCGTGAAAAGGGAGAAAAACGTCTGCCGGTCGATCTGAAGGAACGAACTCTTTTCAGGCCCAGACTCACGCCCGTGAAAAGGGGAGAAACGTCTGCCGGTCGATCTGAAGGAGCGGATTCTTCAGGCCCAGACTTGGCGCTGTACGGCTGTTGACAGCAGCATTAGAATAGCAGTCTTACAGCGTCTGCTTCTGTTGGTAGCGTCTCGCCAAGTTGGAAAAGTCCACAACCAGTCAAGGGTGACGACAGTATCACTGTCATTCTTTCTTCCTCCCTCGTACCTTTTTCTCTTCTATTTTTATTCAGACTCTGTGCTTGTACTCCATAGGTACAGAAGAATGCTGTGACATCTTAGTAATCAGCACTGGCCTCTAACAAGACGTTCAAGGCAGCGTAAATACTGGCGTTTCATATCCGGACTCTCCATATCAGAGCGTGCTATTCATTTCCTGCCACGTTCTCGACTGCTTCCGTTCCGTTTCCAGGAAGAGGCACGCCGTTCGTCCTGAACTTGACTCCAGCTTCTCGGGGAAGGGCTGTTCCGCTACCGTCCTTCTTGTTCTATACTCTCCCTCCTGCGCCCTCGCCAAACTCATCTGCCGATACTTGGGATGGCTGGGGGGACGGCAGACGTCACCGTACATCCTTATTGGCGCAGCTGCATTGTACGCTGCCTCACGAGTTGTCTGGATCCTTGGGTCTCGCCGGAGCAAAACCAGTGCGACGGCGTGGCACTGTTGCACGCATTCGCCAGAGCGGCAGTTTGCCCTTTCTGTTTTGTCATGACGACAGCAAGTTGTGCGAGGTGGCCCCGCGCAGCGTCGGTCGTCCGTCATGCGTAAAGGCAGTACTCCGTAGTCAGAGTCCGTACTAGGGCAGTCAGTTGCTGCGCTACGCGGGTAAAGAGAAATGCAGATGTCGCGCTCTCCTGGCCGCCGTCAGGCATGTGCACTTATCCGGAGACCTATATACGGGGGAAGCGGGACAGTGCCACGTTTGATCTAGTCTACCTTACTCTATTCTATATTATCATCTCCTCTTGAGCCACTCGACTGCCATGTCCACCTCGTCGGGCGTGCCGCACACCAAGCCCCCACGCTCGTCCGTGCCGGCCAGCGGCCGCTCCAAGATGCGAACGGCGCCCGTCTTGTCCGCATCGACAGCGTCTATATCCACAGCCTTGCCGCCTGCGCACTCTAGCACCAGCGCCACCGGGCACAGCTCGTACAGCCGGCGCAGCTTGGCTGTGCTGGCCGCCGTCACCGGTGACAGGTACACGCCGCGGCCCTTGACCAGCATGTGCACGACGTCCGGCACCAGCCCGCCAGAGTAGCGCAGCGTGTACTTTTGCGCCAGGTAGTGCAGGATGAGCGCGCGGTAGGCATCGTCCTCGGCGGCCGCGCGCGCGTTGGCGGGGGAGAAGTACCTGGTTGCCGTCGCAGACACAGACAGGTGCACCTGCGGGCGGACCACCTCCCACGCGCCGCCGGCCAGCCCCAGTCCCAGCTCTAGGCAGACACCGCTGGCGTCTGGCAGGCGCACGGCCACGATGGCGGTGGTGCGTGGCCCGTAGACGCCCAGCACGGCGGCCACGAGGGTGTCAGCCGGGCGCGTGCCCAGCGCCGAGCGGCCGTCCCAGACGCCGGCAATGGTGCCGACGGTCCAGTTGGGCGCGATGATAGAGCTGCCGTCGAGGGGGTCAAAGGCGACGGTGTAGGTTTCGGTGGTCGTGTCTCCTTCTTCCACTTCGTTCACGCTCCGCTCCACTGGATCCTCCTCGCTGCTGGCCGTGGCCACGCTGGGACAGCCGGCCAGAGCGGCGCGGACGAGGTCCTCGGCGGCGACGTCGACGTTGAGCTGGTCATCACCAAAGGCATTGGTACCGCCGGCCAAGGCCACGTGGTGGGCGGCGCGCAGGGCGACGGCGACGGCGGCAATGCTGTCCAGCAGCGCGGGCAGCACCGACGTGCAGAGGGCAGTGCGCCGGCCGAGGCTGCTGCTGCTGCTGCTCGGTTCCAACAGCGACAGCAGGTGCTGCGCGATGGCCGCAGACGAGACAGAAGGAGTTGACATTTTCTTGGAGAGAGAAGGGTTTCTTGTCTTCGTTGTCCTATCGAGGGATTAAATCACATCGTTCGGACCCGCTAAAGCAAACGAGCCTCGAGACGGGCACTTGCTAGAGTGGCACGGCATGTCAACGCCTGGCAGGGTGCAAAGTTCGAGAGTCCGTCGACAATTTGAGTCCCGCGTCTACTGCGCGTGTAACGAATGTTTCTCGTCCGCTTCGACTGGGTGAAGCTTGTCTGCGATGAGTGCTAGGGGAAGATAGGCCCAACGTAACCCACGCCCTCCCACTTACACGTAGAAATCAAGCAGCCGGTCTTTGTCTACCCGGCTGTCCCTACCAATAAGACACATTCGTACGTAGTCCACGACGGCCAGGACGAGAAACCGGTCCGGCGATGCGGACCAGTGCCAGCTCTCTGACGAGTGTCCGAAAAGACGCGAACGTGCCATGGCAGGAGGCAGGAGCTATCCTCTAACCCGCCTCGCCATTCTCGCAGCCTGTCTGTTCAGTGGAAACCGGTCTCAGATCCGGCAACAATGTCCGCGAGGCAAACGCCAACTGTTGGAGAAGAAGAGTGTTGAATGTTACTGAAAAGCCAGGGAGGTCGCACCACAACACCAACACAGAGTCGTCCAACTCAGTGTCGAAGAATGCGGATTGACCGTGGTTGTGAGCGTGGCCTGGACGAGCAACGTCGAAGGAACGGCGCTGACAAAGGAGCGCGGCGACCACCATCGCGCTCCTGCCGAATCCGCTCGCAGGCCGCCAACCAGCATCCCGACGTTCCGGCTTCCCCTGTGCCCAGCTCCCGCTGTCATGCCTCCGACAAGCGGTACCAGCAAAGTACAAACAATCATCGGGTTCAACAAGACCACTGTTTCCCGTCGACGCGCCAGCTTCGTCTCCGCCGTGGACACCATGGCCTTTGACTGCTAATGGCGACTGCACCCGGATCTTCGTTGGGCTTTCACCATTGTGATAGCGGGTAAAGCGCTACATCTTCCTGTCATGAGGTATAAAAGTCCAACGGACACGATATACGCACATGAGGACATCGGCGCGGCCGAGTCAGACTGCTACGATGTCGTCACGACCGATCCCGCCGCTGCCGACACACGTGGCGAGTCTCCACGCTGTCTTCACCGCTCCTCTGCGGGCTCGCAAAACAATTTTGCTGGAGCGAAAGCCAGTGGGTAACAAACGCGCCGGCCGATGATGGACAGACAGCCAAGACGCTGGTCACCACGCCCAGAGACCGACAGAGCAGCCTTCGACGACGTAAGCCCTGCTACAGAACACTTCACTGACAGCAAAACCGAACGAGCCGCTTCATCGAGTTCAACGCCAGGCTAAGGAATAGGCGTTCACGTCTTTCATGTTGATCTGGAGACGATGAATTTGGGACGAAAGGCAGGCCCTGGCGAATGCATACATTGGCTCGTCGCCGCCAGACAGTCCCGATTTTTACAGACCATGACTCCATCGTCACATTGGCGAAACAGACAAGCAGTACGGCACCGTCGGGCAACAAGCTGTCCAGCAAGTAGGTCGTGCTCCAACGTATCAACGAACACGATTTTCATCTGCTGTATCGTTCGGGCGTCTGCCACACCTTGCTAGACGCCTTGAGGCTTGAGCCGCCTGCCTCGCGCCTGTCCAAGTGATGCCATCGCACTTGACGTCGCGACCGGACGCCCTTTGGCGCACTACCTCTGCACGTCCACCACTACGTACTCCGTACTGCCCACGCCGCTCGACATGTCGAACAGTTTACTCCGTAGGAACAAGCAGGGTGAATGAGTCGTTCTTTAGTCACTTGACCAGTCACGTGCACAGAACACGGATTACTGCGCCACTTTGGGGCTTTCAGTTTCAGGAATGTGGCATGCGCTAAGCTTAAATTGAAAGAATGGGTGCCTGCTTTAGCTCGTGCAGATCACTGAACGCAAGATCCTTCGTCCCTGAATCCCTGAGCGCCTCCTGTCACAGCCCCTGTCGTGCGCAGCGCACGTCTTGCCCGGGTGGTGCAGAAGCAGAAACGGGAGCCGAAGCAGAAACAATTGGTGGCAGAGAGGTTATCGCATTGACGCAGGTGCCAAATCTGGTAACCACTCCGTAAGATACGGAGTATATGAGTAGGGGCCCAACTCGGCGACAACAAGACATCCAATGATGCTCGTATCTGACAGACACTCCCGTGTGCTCGTGTCGTCGATCTCGTACTCCGTAAGATACGGAGTCGTAAGATACGGAGTCGTCTGGTCGATGCTCGTGTTTGTTATTTCCTGGTTTCCGGGCCAAGGAACCACCAAGGATTTACTCCGTACCAAGGATTCACCAAGGAATTAGAATCAGGGCAAATCATTCAGGGCTCCAGAAAAGGAGAAGTCCAGCGCTGTTCGGAGTGTTATCCGTATCTTGGGCATCTTAGCTCTCATTTCCCTAGCGCCTCTTTTATTATTAGGTCCTCCTCTTTTATCGCAACGCTCATTTCCTGCGCAGCAGCGCCATTGGCCCTGTCCGCGGTGCCTGCCCCACGCCTGAGGCTGATTTTGGCAGACCCTAAAACGGAGAAAATCGCCAGCGTGTTTACGGATGGCTGGGGCAGCGCTGGGCAATGCTGGGCAATGCTGGGCAATGCTGGCAGCGGCAGCGCTTGGACTGGGGCCTTGGTACTGTTGTTTCCCGGACTTGACGGTTGGCCCCCTTTTTGACACTTTTTCGTTTCGCTCAGCCTTGGTAGCGTTTTCGAATACGAGTCTCACTCGGGGGTCTTGGCTCTCAGCTCCTCTAAAGAGTTTCCTGCCTCTCTCGTTTCTTCGCATTCCTCTCTTTTGCATTCTTCTTCGTCTGTTTTGCTGCATTCTCTCTCCTGCCGCATTCGTTCAACCTCTCGTTGTTTTGTTAAACATCTTCTCACGCTCGTTCAGTTTCTTTTTGGTCTTTTCTTGTTCTTTTTGCTCTTTGTCTTTCTTCCTTGCTCCTTGCTTCTTGCATCCCTCTCCCTGCATTCTCAAGCTTTCATCCCTTCACTCGTTTAACTCGTTTTACCTCAACCCGCTTCGTCATGCTGCCGTCACTCTCCAATACGCTTCTCCTCCTCTGCTTTGGCTCCGTCGCCCAGGCAAGCCTCAAGTTCCTGGTACGACGCATTTAGGCAAAACAAGCTCTTCCGTCCTGTCACGGGCTAACCTTCTCTCCAGGGCGTTGCCATTGCTGGTGGTGAATTCGGCTGTGGAATTGATGTACGTTGCTATAACACGCTCAAAAACCCTCCATTGGCATCGTTCGCCAGACTGACAAGCTCAGGGATCATGTCCTCTCGCGACCGGCCAACTGCCGCTGACCAGCCTCGGCGGGTCGGATGGCCTCGGCCAGATGCAACACTTTGTACAGGATGACGGGCTCAACCTCTTCCGTTTGCGTAAGTACCTGTTTCTGTCCTGCTGCTTTCGCCTGTCTGCGTACTCACAACTCCCCAGCAACGACATGGCAGTTTCTGACCAACAACGCCAAGACGGCGTCCGGAACTCTCGACGCGACCAACGCCGGACGCTACGACCAGCTCGTCAAGGCGTGCCTGGGCACCGGCGCCTACTGCATGATCGAGGTGCACAACTTTGCGCGGTTCAACGGCGGCATTGTCGGCCAGGGCGGCCCGACGGACGACGTGTTTGTGGCGCTGTGGACGGCCATTGCCACCAAGTACGCGGCAAATCCCCGGATCATCTTTGAGCTCACCAACGAGCCGCACGACCTGGACATTGGCGCGTGGGGCAAGACGTGCCAGAAGGTGGTCACGGGCATCCGCAAGGCCGGCGCGACGTCGCAGATGATCCTGCTGGCGGGCACCAACTTTGACAGTGCCGCGACGCTGGCCGGCGACGGCAGCGCAGACGCAGTGCTGGCGGTGACGAACCCAGACGGGACGACGACGAACCTGCTGCTGGACATCCACAAGTACCTGGACGAAGACAACTCGGGCACGCACGACGAGTGCGTCATGGACAATGTGAACAGCTTCAACGGGCTGGCGGCGTACCTGCGGAAGAAGGGGCGGCAGGGCCTGATCAGCGAGACGGGTGCGTCGGGCGACGCGTCGTGCCTCAAGGCGTTTTGCGCGCAGAACGTGGCCATCAATGCCAACTCGGACGTGTTTGTCGGGCTGGTTGGCTGGGGCGCAGGCCGCTTCGACGGCACGTACTCGCTGAGCCTGACGCCGACGGAGGGCCCCAACGGCTGGGTGGACACGACGATCATGTCCAAGTGCATCCTCGGCACCATTGGCAAAGGCACGGAGAAGGGCAGCTTGCCGGTGTCGAGCAGCAGCACGCTGTCGTCCAAGACAAAGTCCAAGACCTCGACGTCGTCGAGCTCGTCGAGCTCGTCGAGCTCATCTTCGTCGTCGAGCTCGTCCAGCTCGGCGTCGAGCGAGCCAGCATCGAGTGCGACGACGACCAGCGTGAGCGCGGCGGCCGAGACGCTGGCGGCCTCGACAACGACGGCAGCACCGACAGCCAGCGCAACAGGCAAGTCCGCGGCCAGTGGCGTGCAGGCGCCGCTGGCGCGGAGCATCCTGCTGGTTGCGATGGTGGCCATTGGGGCAGCATTCCTGTGAGGTGGGAATGAGTGTTTCACTTTTTTTCTTCTTGTCTTCTTCTTCTTGCGTTTTCTTTTGTTTCTGTCTATACTTGGATCCTGGGCATACACTTTTGTACTTTCTGTACTACTCTTTTTCCTTTTTTCTGTTCACTTCTCGAGGGCGTCCAGCAACATCAAAACGTTTTCGGCTCAGCTATGCGCAAAGAGCTGGGCGAATAATTTTAATCGATACCAGAGACTTTTTTGCTGTATTTGTTCGTCTTTGTCGTGCGTGACGTGACTCCTAGGCTTTTGGCAGCTGCCGAAGGCACTTTATCAATTTTCAGGGGCGACAACCCGGAGGATGCATGCGATCGTGCGGACCACGGCAGTCCCGGTAAATTGCCACGGGCTGGGAGATCGATCTGTGTGCCGCGGGAATCAAAGCAACAGGCTGTTTGTTGACTTTTTCGTCCACAGGCCCAGGATTGTCCTCTTTGATGACGCCGGCGATCGCCAAGCGACGTCAATCTCTCCTCTCTCTTGACTGTTGGTGTCTGTTGGGGACCGCGGTCCTGTCTGTTGGCACGGCCGGCAGACGGCAGACAAACAGACGGCGACGGCAGACGGCGAGAGAGGGTGGTATCGTACGACGGAACGTCTTGACGGACGGCCGTTCGACAGAGCATCTGCTTAAGCGCCAGGATTTCTCACGCAATGGCCCGTCGGAAGAGGCCTTTTCTCTCCACGCGAGCTGCATCGAGCAGGCATTTCTTCTGGTAAGTCTCGCCCAGATTTATTTTCCTTCCTTCCCCACGATTTAGCCGAATTGGCCTGGCTGGGCCATAGTGGCTCTTTGCTGGATACGGGCCAAGTCCGAGTTTAAACAGGACAGGCCATTGTCGCAGACAGAGTGCATGAGCATATCGAGTTTCTGCTGGAGGGAGAGTGCGAGGGAGAGAGGGGGAGAGACAATGACCAAAGCAGGACAGACCGCTGAGACTCGCCGGCGGGCTCGTCTTTCTTTCTTCATATATCAGAGCTTTCGAACTTTTGCTTGGTCTCTTGCCCTGGACTCTGCAACGCAGTGCCAAGAGACTGTTTTCCCGGACCGTTCTCTTTTCTGTGGTCTGCTTCTTGGGGCGACGGGCGACGGGCGACGGGATACAGGACCTGGCTTTTGCATTTGTTCTCTCGCCAGTGCCCATACGTTGTACGTCACAAGCCGGCGCTCTCAACGGATCTGCTCTCGACCCAGATGCCCCTCTGCCGACAGGGCAGGCTTTGCTGCAAGAACGCCGTCGACGAGAAGCGAAAAAGAAGACGACGAGAGAGAGAAAGAGAAAGAGAGAAAGAGAGATAAAAGAAAAGAAAAAGAAAAAGGAACAGAGAAAAAAAAGAAAAAGAAAGAAAATGTACATAGGATCCGTCCTCTCGTCGCTCTCCATCCTCGCCGCCTGCCTGCAGACGCCCGCCGAGGCCGGCGACACGCCGCCGCCGTTTTACCTGCCACCGCTGCCGCCGCAGCCGCCGACAACCAACGACAACAGCGGCCGGCCGGCGAAGACATACACCCCTTACACACCCGTCTACGGCCCGGCCGAGGAGAAGGATGCGACGCGCGTGGCGCCGCGGTACACGGCAGCGTACCGACGGGCGTACGACCCTGCATGGCTCAAGGAGCACAACTTGCGGCCGCCACGGACGTTGAAATACCCGCGGTATGCCGAGCCGCAACCGGGCGCGGAGGCGTACGTGCGGATGCCGCTGAAGCAGGACGAGACGAAAAAGGGAAAAACGAAGACGCGGACAAAGGAAAAGAGGGCGACGTCGTCGTACTTTGCCAACACCAACTTTCCGGTGACGCCTGGCGTGCTCAAGGACCAGAAGCGGCGGTCGGCATGGCTGCAGCCGGCGGCGGCGTCGGCAGAAAACTACACGCTGGTGACGGCGAACATGACATTCGGGCCGTCTTCGTCGTCAAACGGGCAGCAGCAACGGCCCCCTGGCGGCGGCGTCAGCCTCCCGGGAGTAGACAGCGACAACAACTACACGGACTTTTCGGGCCGCGACAAGAACCCGCGGATGTGGGCTTGGGAGCGGCTGCGCGAGTACGGACTGGGCATTGGGTACCTGGCGGCAGCGGCGTTTGGGACACCGCCGCAGCGCAACTACCTGATCCTGGACACGGCGACGGTGTGGTCGTGGGCGAACCCGCTGTGCACGGGCACGGAGGACGACACGTTTTGTCTGTCGAATGGGCGGTACACGCCGAGCTCGTCCAACACGTCACATCCGGCCAACTCCAAGTTTACATATGTGTACGGGTCAGGGGGGGCGCTGGGGGATATGTACACGGACGTGGTGTTGATAGACAGTAGGTTCTCTCTCTCTCCCTCTCTCCCTCTCTCCCTCTCTCTCTCTCCCTCTCTCTCTCCCTCTCTCCCCCTCTCCCCCTCTCTCCCTCTCCCTCTAACATCTAGACACCTACCGCATCCCCAAATTCCCCTTTGGCGTGGCCACCTACTCCCAGTCCTTCACCGCCGGCGTCATGGGCGTGGCCTACTCCGACAAGATCATGTCGGTGGTCACCGGCCTCGCCGCCTTTGGCCTCATCTACTCGCCCGTCTTCAGCATCGGCCTCGGCAACCACGGCGAGAACCTGGGCGAGATTGTGTTTGGCGGCATCAACCACTTCAAATACGCCGGCCAGCTGCAGCCGGTGCCCGTGTGGCCGTCGTTTGAGCAGCAGCAGCCGGCCAAGAACGTGCTGCCCGACTGGTACCTGTGGTCCGTCAACCTGACGGCCGTCGGCCTGACCATGCCGGGCGAGAACCGATCGACCATCCAGTACCGCTGCAACGAGCCGTACATTATCGACACGGGCTCGACGCTGTCGTACGGCGAGGACGGGCTGATTGGCAATCTCGGCTCCGAGCTGTGGGCCATCCGTACGGCCGACGAGAATCTGATCCTGGTCAACTGCGCGCTGCGCGACTGGAACGGCACGGTCAATTTCTTCTTCAACGGCGGCAAGCTGCGCATCGACGTCAAGTTCAAGGACTTTCTCATGTACCACTCGCAGACGGACTGCTATTTGGGGGTACAACCGGCGTCGGTGACCAACAGTTCCAACATATTGGGAGTGACTTTTATGAGGGGGGCATACAGTGAGTTTTTTTTTCTTTTCTTCTTCTCTTCTTCTCTTCTTCTTCTCTTCTTCTCTTCTTCTTCCCTTCTCTTCTTCCCTTCTCTTCTTCTCTTCCCTCTTCTCTTCCCTCTTCTCTTCCCTCTTCTCTTCCCCCTTCTAACCGTTCAGTGGTCTTTGACCCCAACATGGAGTCGGTCTGGATGGCCAACTACTACAGCTGCGGCGATGCTGTCGTGTCCGTCGGCCTGGTCGCTGGCGACGTGGGAGATGCCTATGGGAAGTGCACGTGACAGGGGATGAGCCAGAAAGAGAGCACTGTATATTGCCTGCTTCTACCTACCTAATGATATTCGCACCGCTTGCACTGCCTACTCCCCCCGGATCGACGCCGGCACCGCCGCCTGCCGCGTCCAGATGTTCATGCCAATCTTCTCGCCACGCACGACTGGCAGGCCCGCGTGCAGTGTGCGCGGATCGCCCTGGTCGCTGGTGCTTCCTGGCAGCAGGTTGTCCCAGTACACGGCGTTGCCCTCGAGGGGCCGGAAGGTGACGCCGTGGTCCCACGGCTCGTCGCAGTCAATGTAGCGACACCACGTGCTGTTTCCTACCGCCGCCGTCGTCGTCGTCCCTGCCGCGGGCACCGACAACAGCGGAAAGTTGGTCCCCCCACCCCGCAGGTCGTCCGACGCGCGCACATAGGCAAAGAAGCTGGACGCGCGGTTGCCGCCGAGGGCAGCCGGCGCGTGGACGGCGGCGGCGGTGAACCAGTCGGTGTGGTAGTGGAAGTGCTGGCCGGCCGTGTACTTGACGAGCTGGAGGGGCTCGAGGCGTTTCTGGACCTCCGCGTCACCACCCAAAAACCCCTGGAATCGCAGCGCGCGCGCCTCGATGCACCGCACGACGGCGTCGCGCGGCACGTTGGTGGACTGGGACGTGCGCACGCGCAGCTGGGCGCTGTCTACGCCGCTGGCCTCGCTGGCCACGCCCGACTGCGCAAACGTGCCGCGGGCCGCGGCGCGAAGGTGGGCGCGCTCGGCCGCACTGAGAAAGCCGACCAGGTAGACGACGAGCGGCGAGGAGGACACGAGCAGGGACTCGTAGGGCGGGTGGTGGCAGACGTAGGAGTCGAGGTCGAGGACGGCGTCTGCGACCTCTGGTGTAGAAGACGCTGCTGGGACGACGGCGGCCAGCAGCAGCGCCCAGATGCGGAGGCGGGCGAGAGAGAGCAGTGGTGTGTGAGCAGGCATGTTGCTTTGAGATTGACTGCCTTTGAGATTGACTGCCTCTGAGATTGACTGAGCCTTTCGAAGAAGAGGTCAATTCGCCTTTTGTCTTGTTCTGTCTTTTGTTCTCTCATGAAACGTCATCCGTCTTGCGCACAGATCCATTCACGGGGGGATCTGCTGATCAGACGAAACAGTACACGACCACACCTCACGGCTGCTCCTTCTCTCTTCTCTCCTCTCTCGTCTTCTCTTCTCCCTTCTCTTCTCTCCTCTCTTCTCTTCCCTTCTCTTCTCTCTTCTCTTCCAATCACCATGAAGCTCGCAAACACCATCGCCCTGGCCGCGCCGGCGGCCGCGTGGACGCACGCGTCGGCAGCCGACTTTCGACAGGCCATGGCCGGCAGAAACACCCTGGCAGCATGTACGTCAAGCTTGGAGGAGTGACTAGATTGGATAGACTAACGAGGTGTAGTTGTAGAGGTGAGTCTCAGTCCTCTCTGTCCTTCTTCCCTTTCATCAGTCGTCTGACTCATCAGCCATCCGCGTACGTGACCTCATCTCCCCCAAGCCTCCAAACACTCACAGGAAACACTGCAGACAAGGCTGCCAGCGCCTCGAAAGCGCGTGGGCGGCTGTCCAGAGACAGGCCAGTGACACAGCAATCCTCAGCATCGACTGTGCCGCCGACAGCGGCCTCTGCGACGAGCTTGACGTCGCCTCGTACCCGGCCATCCGCTACTTCAGCGACGGCCGCATGCGTCGCTACCGTGGTCCCCGGCGATCCTCCGAGTGGGTTCTCCTTTTCTCCTTTCTCGTCTCTGTCAGTCCCCCTAATAACAGGATCCTCGCTTTTCTCCGTCGCGTCCAAGGACCGGTGGTGTCGTACGTCGACGACAGGAACGTGACGGCGTTCCTCGACCGTGGCCACGCCCCCGGCGGTGACCTCGACGTCGTCTTCGTTGCCCGCCTCGCCGCCACCGACGCCGACGACCACCTGGCCGACCGCTTTACGGCGCTGGCGCGCACCTACAGCGACCGCTACCGGTTTGCCGTGTCGTCGTCGTCGTCCTCCCCCTCGTCTGTGCACTGCTACACGCCCGACGGCGACCACCACACCGTGGCCGCTGCCGACCTCGTCGCGTCGGCCACCGCCCTCGACACGTTTCTGCAGCAATGCACAGACACGCCGCTGGTGGCCGAGCTGACGCGGCGCAACGAGCTGGCTCTTCTCGGCGCGGGCAAGAGTCTGGTGTATGCCGTGGTCGGAGACGACGACGACGACGACCAGAAAGAGGAACTACAGCGACGCACGCTGCGCGAGGCCCTGCGGCCGCTGGCACGGCTGTACGGCGCGTACCTGCTCTTTGCCACCCTTGACGGGCGCGAGTACGGCGACATGGTGGCCGCCTTGGGCCTGTCGAGACAGGGCACGACCACTGCACCACAATGGCTGGCGGTGCAGAACCCGGTCAGCGGCGATATCTTCCTCTACAGCGGCGCCGCCACGCCGGTCGACGCCCCGGACCAGCTGACCGCTTCCGTCGAGGCGTTTATCCTGGACATTACAGAGGGACACGTGCCGGTGTGGAAGGGGGGGGAGGAGGCGACGAGGACGCACGACGAGTTGTAGTGTCGTATGCATGAACAAAGAGATGTGTAGACGTGAAAGAGAATGAGTATATGCATTAGATGGAAAGAGAATGTGTATGTATTAGATGACAAAAGATAAAAGAATGTGACAAAGAGAGTCGTGTCCAGAGGCCGTTTCTTTTTTTTCCTTTTCTTTTTCTTTTTCTTTTCCTTTTCCTCCTGCTCCCCCCTTCTCCCCCCTTCACCCCACCCCCTCTCACCTACGCCAGCTCGTGCATCTGCCCGCGGTGGTTCCCGTTCGCATCCGCCACCCCCACAGCACTCCCCCCCGCCTCGTGGATCGTCGCCGGCACACCGCCACCCCCCGCCGCCGCTGCACCGCCATACCCGCCCTGCACCCCCGTGTTGCCCGTCGACTGCGGGCTGATGGGCCCGCTCAGGTATGGGCTGCCCGTGCTGGCGCCGCCCGCGCTGACGCTGCTCATGCGGTAGTCTGGCTGCTGTGGGCCCGTGTGGTCGGGCGACAGCGAGCTGGCCGCCGTGGGAGACACAGCGGCACCCGCTGCAGCACCGCCAGCATAGTAGGCCTGTGGCGGCAGCTGTGGCGCTTGTGGCGCTTGTGGCTGCTGCGCGTAGTACGCTGCTGGCGGCGTCTGGCCCTGCTGCGCGGCATAGTCGTAGCCGACCACTGGCGACTTGGACGCGTCGTAGAACGGCGCCTGGCCCGGCGGCGGCGGCGGCGGTGTGTTGTTGTTGACCTGGGCCATGCCGGGCCCGTAGACATTGGGGTTAGAACCACCAGGAGCACCAACCGCTGGCTGGGTGCCGGTGTCCTTGCGGCGGCGCCGGATGAGGAAGAAGGCGGCCAGGCCAATCAGGCCGAGACCGGCGACGCCGCCGACAACGCCGCCGGCAATAGCCCCTGTATTCGTCTTCTTCGTTTCGGGGACCGGCGTGGAGGAAGCCGTCGTGGTGGTCTTGGTCGACGCCGACGACGCCGCCGAGCCGGAGGTGGCCGTCGACGAGCGTCCGCTAGTCGTGCTTGCCGTCGTGACGGCGCCAAACGTGGCGGTCGCGTCGCCCGTCGTCTCGAGCGAGCTGCCCTCGCTGAGGACGTACGGCGAGAAGGACCGGCCGTCGGACTCGCCCTTGTAGGTGGTGTAGATGGCCTGGACGGTGGTGGTGATTTCGTCGTTGCAAAAGTAGCCGGTGATTTTGAGCGAGGAGCCGCCGTTGATGCCGACGGTGTTGCAGTAGGGAGCAGCCGTGTTGGTGCTAGAGGCAGAGGTAAGAAAGGGAGAGACAGGAGAGGGGGAGGGGGGAGGGGGGAGGTGAGAGACAGGAGAGGGGGAGGGGGGAGGGGGGAGGTGAGAGACAGGAGAGGGGGGGGCGAGAGATGGGGGAGAGACAGGAGAGGGTAGAGACAGAGAAAGACCTACCACTTCAGCGTCAACGTGTCGGAGATGCAGCTGTCGTCGCACACAGTGCTCGACATGTACTGCGCGCGGTCGACGCAGTCGAGGTAGAAGCCGGCGCACTCGGTGACGTCGCAGCAGCCGACGTAGCCGTCGTTGGTCAGCGTGATGATGGCGCAAAGCGCGTCCGCTTTGTTGCACGTGTATGCGTATTCTGGCCGTCAGTCTGTCAGTCTCTTTCTTCCCTTCTCCACTCCTCTCTCCATCTCCCCTCCTCACCTTCTTTGCCCGACAGAAAGCCGCACGTGTTGTCCTCCGCATAGTACACCGTCGTCGCCGTGTCGCGCTGCTGGACGCCGCGCCGCAGCTCCGGCGGCGATGTCGGCCGTGGGCTCATGGCATTGTCCGGGATTTTGGGCACCACCGTGGGAACGGCGGGCTGGAAGTCGACCGCCTGGGCGGCAGTGCCGAGGAGGGCAACGGCTGAGAGAAGAGCCAACGCCATGGTGATGGGGAGTGGTATGGAGGGAGAGGAGAGGAGAGGAGAGGAGAGGAAGAAGAAAGGAAACAAGAGAACGAAGCAATGAAAAGAGAAAGCTACCAGTTCTATTCCCCGTTCTCCGTAGTCCGTTCCGTATCATTACTCGTTAGCTGAACGCCCGGCGCGATTCGAGGAGGCTCAGCTTCGGGAGGAAGTTGGAGCCGCAAGGAGGCTTGGCAAGATCTCTTTCAACGACTCGATTTTACTTGATTTTTTCTTTTTTCTTTGTATTATCTCGTCGCTTGTCTGATCTCTGGTATCTGATATCTTCCTGTCGTTCCTTTTCTCTTCTTTCCCTTCTATTGTCTTCCCTTCCATCTTCTTTCCTTTTTTGCCCTTTCTTCCTTCTCTTCCTCCTTCGTTTCTTCTCCCACTGAAAGCTAAACGATAGTGGGTCTCTGCCGCCTGCCGCTGCCGAAGCCCCGGTTTTTGTTTCTCATCTCTGCCGTATTCCTCGTAAGGCACCACGCCCTTTTCTTTACCGATGCCAAAAGGGCTCTCCTCCCTGTACGGAGTAATTTCCCACTCTCCTCCGTCACGCTACCCGCCGCCAAAGACTATTAAGAAGCACGCTACTGCTGTCAGTTGTTGTCCTTTTTGTCATTTCTGCCTTGGTCCATCTTCTCGATCCTGTTTCCTTCCTTTTGGCGGCACCACGGATCACGCTGTCGGTCTTGGCAGGACTTACTATCGTGGACATGTTGACGGAACATCGGATCTTATTCTCTGTCTTCTATTTCCCTTTCTCTTTCCCTTTCCCTTTCCCTTTTCTTTCTTTCTCTCTTCTATGGTCCCACGACCTTTCAGCCTCCCAGTCTCATCTCGGAATAGTTCAGCCCTGGAGCTATTAGTCCACTCGTCACTCTCTCCACACCTCCACCTCCACCGGCATCACCGTCATCTCTTTCTCCAGCGCGGCAGTCACGCTTTTACAATTGTTTCAATTTTCGATTCTTTCAAATTGCCCTCAGTTGCATTATCATCAAATCCATCCCTATCGACGCGCCGTAAAATCAATCCCCTGCTCAAACAACCGAGACTCGTCCAGCCCTCATATCGTCCTTGTCAGCAGACTTGAAACCTCCTTGCCGTGATACCTTGATCGTGAAAACCCTCCTTTGCCGTAGCCCTCCTCGAACGCCGTCTGAAAAAAAAAGGTCCATACTCTTGTCGTCAAGTCGTCAGAAGAAGGGAGCAACGAGTAATCGAGAAACGAAAGAGTGATATACTCCCAAAACCGTTCTTAGTGCGACTCCGTGCGCCGCTCCTCAGCACACGGCCAGAGACGACGACAGCGACCGTGTCTGCCGCCGCTTCGAAGGTGGCGACAACGTCGACGAAAGAGTCGGCGATGTCACCGTCACACTGCTGCTTCCCGACGAGTCGCTCTTCTCCGACTCAAATGATGCCGTCGGCATCCCTGTCAGCGACGGCTGCTCTACCCGCTTTCGCTTCAAACTGGCCCGCGGGTTTCGCGCGCTCGTGCTGGCAGGGTCAGGCACCGCAGCCGGCGTCCCTGCCGGCACCGCAGCCGCGCTCGAGCTCGTCTTGCCACCATTGCACGTCTCGCTCCCGTTGTTGTCGTTGTTAATGTTGCCGCCGCCGTTGCTGGCGCTGCTGCCGTCGTTGTCCTTGGCAAACAGTTCCTCTGCCTCCTGCACATCACCCACCAGGTCTCGGCCCAGCGCCTTGCCTAGCCGCTCCTTCAGGCCCAGAATCGGCCACACCGGCACCCGCGTGTACTCAATGTCCATGCCGTCGCTCTGCAGGCTGTCCGGCACCGCCGCCTTGCTCGGCTCAGCAAACCGCCTCAGAAACGCCGCCGTCACAACAGCCGTATACACAATAAAGTCGCTTGTCGCGTCGTCGTGCACAAGGATGCGAAGCTTGACGTCATGGAACTCCGGCGCCGCAGTTGTCTGTCTGCTCCGCATCCGCGTGTTCCACCAGAACTGCGACGACGACCGCGACGGCCCTTCATCGTAAAAGTGCGCCTGTGCCATGGCCAGGAAAGTGCCCAACAGAAACGCGTCGCGGTCCGCATCGCCCGGCACCAGCAGTTTCGACCGAAGCGCTTGCAGCCGTGACACCGGTATGTTCATGCCGTCCGGCCCGGGCGCAATGCGGAACAACTTTTGCCGGATTGCGGCCAGCTGGTTCCGGTTCACGTACGCAACAATCGGGAGATCAGCCTGCGCGCTGCCTTGGCTGCTGCCATAGCCGGTCGACGGGTCGTTCGAATCCGCTGCGTCGTGCACGCCGCTCGTGCTGAAAGACAATGCGGGTTGCTGGAACGAGGAAAATGCCCGTGTCGTCGCTGAATCAAACGACGTGTCGAAGGCGTCGGTGCTCTTCCATAGAACCGTCACGCGAATCGCGTTCCGGAACACACGGTTGCCAAAGTGCAAATCGAGATCTGCAGCGCTCTTAGGCCGCGAAAAGGTCGATCCGAACAGAGCGCTCAGCACGCTCTTGATCGCGCGGCATTTGCTAAACGGCCGTGTCCCGTCCTCCTCCAGCAGGGCGGTCAGATCGTAGCTGAGAATCTCGGCCAACTTCGATGGCCGCGGCGCGTCGTGGTCGCTGCCACCGCCGGCATGTGGCAATGCGTACACATGCCGACTGTGGCGAATCGCCTGCTTGGTGGGCATCGGTGTCAGGATCGGGTCCTGCTTGATAAAGCGGACGCCGAGCAGCCGCGGGTGCGCATCGGTCCACATAATCGGAAGGAGGAACAGCAACGTGCCGCAGTTTTCGCGCATGATGTCGTAGAGCGACCCGGGATCCGGACACGTCGGGTGCGTCCGCGGCAAACGGCGCCGCGGGCGCGAAACCGGTTTGTCGTCCGGGACTTGTGTTACGGGAGTCGCCGGCGGCGTATCGTCCTCCACGGACGCCGCCGCGCTGGTCTCCACAAGAATACTGGACATGTTCAACCCTGCTAAAGAGAACTAAGAGGCTGTCGTATCTGATGCAAAGTTAGACTGGGCCAACAATTAGCCAGCGTGGTAACGCGCCGCCATGAGCGCTGCCATAACCCGCTGGTGAGTGGTGCGCCTCGTTCGAAAAGAGTAAAGTGCATACCTGGATGCTAGATGGTGAATCGTCACAGCGAGCGGGGAGAGTAGAAGAATAGTGTTTGTCTTTCTTTTGGTGTCGGGCGTTTGGCTTTTATCAAGAAAGGTGAAGGAGTTGGTCGCAAAACGAGGCCCAGCGCTTGGATGGTGGAAGTCGCTTGTCCAGCCAAGGCTAGACACCGACAGACAAAGAAAAATTATAAAGGAAGACAAAACCGAGACGCCAACCGCTATCAAAAAAACGATGACGGAGTAAAGAGACGAAAAAGACGGCGCTTGCGTGATGGATGAAACAGAGAACGTGGTGACAAGGAAACGCGTTCTGGGAGAACGGGGGAAGGACGATGGACGTGAGAGCAGGGGGGGCCACTTTTTACTCCGTATGCAAAGTCTGCTTTTGGCGGGGGGGCGAAAAGGTGAGCGAAATGTTCACGTAGACACGTGATTGATTGATGCCCAAAATTAGCCGGTCTCACATCTGAGTCACCAGCCTAAGTACCTAGGTACCTAGGCAGCAGTGAGGCAGTGAAGCCTGACCAGTCAGGCCGAAAACAGCAGACCGCTTGATTACATAATTATTGAATGCAGTGGTGGGGTGGCTGAGATGCTTCGTGAGGGACGTCACGACGAGCACTTAGGAAGAGCAACTTGCAAGACAAGAGCGAGCCCTTCCAACGACGAGCTTGGAATTGCCACTCTCCAGACTGTAGCGGCGTGTCTTTCCTTCTCTACGTTCTATTGGGCTGACGCCGTGTAACGCAGTCGCAATGCCGGTAAGAGACATCATTTCTGCCGAGGACGAGGAGGAAGAGTGCGCCGGCGACGACGGCACGACAAAGCTGACCTCTTGACGCAGGCCTACAACTCCATCTTCAACAACGACCCATCCGTCGCCCAGGGCCGCCTTGTGGGCAACTTCCCGCTGCTGCCGCTGCGGACCAAGACGCGCGGCCCCGCCTACGTGCTGCCGCAGCCGAGCCCGCCGCTGCCAGCCAACGAGTCGCCCGACCCAGACAGCGAGAGTTATGACATTCTCGATGAGGTGCTGGCACTGTACCGCGCCAACACCTTCTTCCGCAACTTTGAGATCCAGGGCCCGGCCGACCGCCTGCTGGTGTATGGTATCCTGTTCGTCAGCGACTGCCTGTCCAAGATCAAGCCAGCGGCCGGCGTGCGCGAAGCCACCAAGGACGTGACCAACCTGGCGCTCGACACCAACTTTGCCATCCCCGGCGACCCGGGTTGGCCGCTGAATCAAATGTACGAGCCGCCACGCGACCGGCAAGACTCGGAGCTGCTGCGCCAGTACATGGCCCAGGTCCGCCAGGAACTGGCCCAGCGGCTGCTGGCGCGCGTCTACGAAGAGGGCGGCGATGGAAAGCCCAGCAAGTGGTGGCTGAGCTTTACAAAGCGAAAGTTTATGGGCAAGGCGTTGTGAGAGGACGGGTGACATCGAGTTGGCACCTTGGGAGAACAGGGGAGGACATGGCATCGAGCGAGCGTCCGGAAGACGCGCCAAGGCCAGGCGTGACCAACATCTAGCACCGTCTCGAGGAAAGACTTTGAAGGTACATAAAAAGAGAAAAGAGAAAAGAAAAGGTCTAGCCGTTCGCTGTCTAGCCCTACATGGTGTCTCCGTCGCCCAATTTGCGCTTTTTAAATTTGCCTCGCGCCGAGACGCGGCCCGCCGCCGGCTTGGTCTTCCAGCCCGTCAGCATGTATCCCTCGGCGCCGCCGCGCGCCGTCATTACCGGATGCGTCCGCCCGGGCAACACTTGCCACTTGCGCACGCGGCTGGTCTGCACGGTAACACCCAGCAGCAGCATGGGGTTTAGCGGGAATAGTTCGTCGCCCTGCCACTGCTCCAGTTCGTCCACGGTCTTGCCCAGCACGGCCGGCGGCGGGTCCGGGCCGGACCAGGCTCTGCGGCGCGCCAGGCTGAAGCAGTCAGCCAGCGCTGTCAGCGGCTCAAGGCTGGGCGAGTAGACGGCGACAGGGGCGCCGCTGGCCAGCAGCGGCAGCGCATGGCGAAGCGTTGAGACCAGATCCATGGTGGAGGCCACGACAAGGCCGGAGAAGCCGCCGGCCCGGGTCGCGTCGATCGTGTAGCGCGTGCGCGCCCAACGCCGGCGCTTGCGGTGGTAGTTGCCGCGCCGCGCAGGCTTCCAGGAGGCCACGACGTCTAGTGGCTGCACGGGCGCCGGCTGCGTGTAGAGGGTGTCGTTCTCGGGCTCCAGCAGCTGCAGCCAGGAGAGGCTGAGCAGGTGGTCGTTGAGCGGGTGCAGCGCCTTGTTGCGGTCGGCATGGTCGTAGCCAAAGTACTTTAGGTACGTCAGGTTGGCCTGGCTGTTGGCGTGTAGCAGCGTGAGCGTGTTGTTGAGGGGGAAGGGCACGTGGAAGTCGTCGGCAGCCGTCCGCTTTGGCCGCTTTGGCCGGCTGGCCACCTGCACCGCTTCGTCAGATCCATCGCCGAGAACGGCAGTGCCGCCTGCTGCTTCCTCCTGAAGGCTCGCCTTTGCGATTTTGGACGTGTCGGCCGTTGTCGCTATCCCGCTCTTGCCTGTCCCCTCATTCGCAGCGTCCGTGGCATCCGCAGCGTCCGCAGCATCCGCAGCGTCCGCAGCGTCCGCATCTGGCTCTTGTTCTGTGTCGCCGTGCAGGATGCCCATCCGTTCAGCCATGGCTGCCACCAACAGCCCGCCCGTATCGTCCACCACGAGCCAGCGTCCGCCACCCAGTTTCGAGGCAAGGTCGGCCGCCGGCGGTGGCGGCGACGGTGGATCTTGTGCTTGTCCTTGCGCATCCGCATCCTGCGACGTGCCCTCCTCTGCTGCCTGCTTTTCCTCCTCGAGCGTGTCTTTCAAAAAGCGTTCGGGTCCGCCATAGTGGACGTTTGCCCAGCAGCCGAGCAGCGCCAGCATCTCGTCCCGCAGATCCATGATCTTGGAGCCGGCATCGCGGTCGTCCAGCAGCCAGTTGCCCAGTGTGGGCACGTCGAGCGGCAGCACGGTGAAGCGCCGGATGTACTTTTTGGTCTTGAGCAGTTTGTACTTGGCCAGCGAAAAGGTCGTCTTCTGGTCCAGCGCCGTGTGCGACAGCATCAGCTTGGCAATCAAGTCGCGCCCCGCGCCCGTGCCCTCGCGCTTGAGCGCCTCGATCTCGTCGTTCGAGAGCATCTGGCGCGCGTCAGCATCGAGGGTGGCTTGGTTCGAGCGCGCAATGACCGCCTGGCTCTCCATGTCGACGAGTGTGTATTCGGCGTCGTCGTCGCCGTCGCCGCGATCGGACATGCCATCGTCTAGACGGCCCGCGTGGGCAGACTGGGCTGCAGCAAAAGCGTGGGCCTCGTCGACAAAGATATCGTGGTAGAGATCGTCGGCACCCAGGACGCGCAGGCGGCTGAAGCTCTCGCCCTCTGCCTTGTCGAGAAGCTCGTAGGTCATGTGGTAGGGGCGGTGGAGGATGAGATTACTTGGGAAGGATCCATATTTGCCGAGTGAAATGATTCTGTCGAGTTAGCACAAGGCGACGAGAAGAGAAGATGGTCGAGAGCAAGTACGGAGACGAACGCACGTATTGGGAGTGACCTGCAAGAACCGCACGTTCTCTGAGGGCAGCTTTATACCGACCCAGGTATTGGGTTGAATCACAGACGTCATGACCGGAGACAACGCATGCAATGCAATGTTCAAACAACGTTGTCGAGGCCAAGGATGTTGTCTCGCAGATTAACTTTTTTTGCGGCTCTCGAATAGCGCCAAAATTTACACTATCGCATATACACGTCGCTCTAGTGCACACTGCCCCTTACAGCTCCATACTAGTCCCCTAAAGGAAAGCTTTTGTTGACCTTTGAATTGCTTTTCCTCGCGACAAACTATGAATTACTCTCAAGAACCGAACCCATTTTCTTGGTGCTCGTCCTCGTCGATCGATAAAGCATTGGTAAAGAAAGAAAAAATGAAAAAAAAACGTCCATGCTATGCCTCGCAGAAACGTGGACGGAACAAAAAAAGGGACAGCTGCTTTGCATCCTCCATGAAGCATCTTTTCTTCTTGCTGTCCCTGGCACCTCACTGTGGCCGTCGCCCTCCCTGTGCCCTTCTTCGGTTACACCCAGGCCAGCCGCCATGCCGCGCATCACTAAAGATACACGTACATGCCCGCAATCGGAGTCAAAGTCGGCTGCGTCGTGACCCGGACCGTGGCGTACGCCCGGCCTGGATCGTAAGGCGACACCGTCAATGCACTCGTCACACCCGCCACACTCATCGCACTCGTCGTATTCGTCGTACCTGTCGCACTCGACGGGCCCGTCGTCACCATCGCCTTCGTCAGCGCCGTCTCATCGCGGCTCGGCCCCCCCCGCGATGACTGGGATGCCCGCGGCGTCCCTGATGTGACGGAAGACACGTCCCGTTCGGACGCCCCACTCTAAAAGGCAAGCCGCGGCTTGGTCGTATCAACAATGCGGTTGATAATGGAAATCATCCGCGATATGTTTTTGTAGCTCCCGTCGTTCACTGACACCTTGGCAATCCGTTGCTGCGTCTGCTCAAGCCGCGCTCGGATGTGCATCAGCACGTTCGGCGTGATCTCCCGTGTTTGGTCATCCTGAACCGTTAGCAAATGCTATGGAAGAAGAAAAGGAGGGAGAAAGGAGAGAGAAAGGAGAGAGAAAGGAGAGAGAAAGGAGAGAGAAAGGAGAGAGAAAGGAGAGAGAAAGGAGAGAGAAAGGAGAGAGAAAGGAGAGAGAAAGGAGAGAGAAAGGAGAAGGAAAAAGAAAGGAGAGAAAAAGAAGAGCAAAGGAGTCACTCACCAGTTGATTTGCAACCTGGAACAAATGCAGGATCACCATCTCTACCCACGCCAGCTTCTGAGCCACAAACGGTCCGTCCAGTTCCTGGGTAACGGTAGTACCGACCGACAGGAGGACCAGAGGCTGCAAGTGGCTGATAACCTCAGGCGAGTGGTTGACAAGCACACGGCGGAACAGCACTTCCTCTTTGCCGTTGCTCTGCAGCCAGCGCATCATGGCGTCGTCGTACTTGTTGTTGCGCAGGAGATCCTCAATCGCCGCTGCTGCCTGCTCCAAGTCCTCCTGCTCTAGCTCCTCCTGCGTCTTTGGCGCATACACGCCCTGCGGCGGTGGCTGTTGCTGCTGCTGCTGCTGCTGCTGCTGCTGCTGCGGCTGCTGGTGGAGATGCGCCCCTTGGTTGATGGGGCCCGACAACTGGGACGGAGACGGCCCATGGTCGCCGGCAAGCTGGCCAACCACACGATTGGTAGGGCTGCTGTACACCTGCACATTGCCGTCGTAGCTTCTGTGTTGATGCTGTAGATGACCATGCTGCAGTTGCTGCTGCTGCTGCGGCTGCGGCTGCTGCTGCTGCTGCGGCGCATAGACCTGCGGCAGGTGCTGGACCTGGTGGGACATCTGCACTGGCGGTTGTGACTGCGGCTGCTGCGACTGCTGGAACTGGAGCTGGTGCTGCGGTGGCAGTGGGTATTGCGGCACATGCGCCGGATGCGGCTGCTGCTGGTGTGCTAGCGTGGGCGTGACCTGGTTCTGCAGCTTCAGCAGCTGGGCTTGAAACTGCGTCTGCGCAGAGGCCATCGTCGCCACCGTCTCGGACAGTTGCGAAACAAGAGACAGCAGAGAGTCGATTTTGTTGCTCTGCCCAACCTGGAACTCCTCAATCTCGTTGATCTGGACCGACACCTTCTGGAGCAGGTCCTGTGTGATCGTCTGCACGGCCTGCGCCGAAATGGACGAGATCGTGGGCAAGAGCTCGTTCGTCACCACCTTGGTCAGCTGCTCATCAACCTGGCGAGCAACAGCATGGGCGACCTTGTCGCTGATCGCTCTCGACACCTCCGGACTGCGCAGGCTGCTCGTCACGTGGCCGGGCAGAGCGCGCTGCAGCTCCTTCTGGAGGATGGTGGACAGCTGCGTGTTGATGCGGCTGCCAAGGTTGTCCGTGATAGTCCGTGTCACGTCCTCGCGCAGAAGAGGCACGATTGATTGGTCAAACTCTCCGCGAATGATGTTCTTGAGAACGCTTTGCGTATTCTTGTCGAGGACGTCGGATACCATCTCCAGTAGCTTGCGTTGCTTGTTTTCAAAGTCGGTATCCCGTGCACGGAACTGCACGTCAATGCTCTTGCGCATACTATCGAATGCAACATGGACAGAGCTTGACACACGTTCGGAGATGCGCGCTTCCATCAAGTTGACGCGGCTGTCGATTGCGTCCTGGCTAAAACCAGCAGTGGACAAAGTGTCTGCCGCGTTTCTTGCACTCCCATTGGTCGCCGTGACTTCCCGATCTGTCCCAGGAGAAGGCCCGCCTGCTGCTGCTGCGTTATTGCCTGCGACAGCCGCCACGGCCTTCTTCTTCCGGTTCTTCTTGTCAGCCTTATCTGCTGTCACAGTCGTCACAGTGGGGGCCGAAAGCTCTTCGTCTCTTTGTCCTGCGGCCCGCGGTTTGGCTACGGCCGAAGCCGGTGTCCCCACAGGCTTGCGAGACGCGTCCTGAACAGACGTCTCTGGAACAAACTTTGCTGCTGCCGCCGTATCAGGGCGAATGGCGATGGTGCGCGGTGCTCCCACCACTGTCCCTAGCTGTGCCACATCCGCGGCGGTGGCTTCAGGCGGTGGCGTCGGCTGCTGGGGAGACTTGAGCTTTCCGATCTTGACTTTCCCGGCGTCGACAGCGTCGACGGCGTCGGCGACTTTGTTGTCTTTTGTCCAGCCCAGCTCGCCCTGGCGGATAAAGATGCAACTCACACCCTTTGAGTGCATAGCATACAGCTCAAACAAAGTGGGGCTGTCGCTGTCCGCGTGGGATGCCGGGGTCGGCAGAATGTCTAGGCTGCGCAGGGCACCTCGATTCGCAAACGAGTACTCCCGAAGACCACTAATGACGGCGGTGGAATCAGGCTGCGGGATCGAGGAATCGCCCGTCGCCAGTCGCTGGATGTACTCGACCTGGCTCATGTGCTTCATGGAATACTTTGGGGCGGAAAGATGCAGGAAGTAGATCGAGTTGCGTGTCGGATGGCCAACGACAATCATGCCGGTCGGCGCATCGTACATGACACTGCACACTGCGTCGGACTCCTTGCTATGCGGTAGGTTGAACTCCTGCACCTGCTTCCCGAGAGCCAGATCCCACACCTGCAGAGTGTGGTTCTGCTTCATGCCGACAATCATATAGCGTAGAGCAACACGTTTCTGGTACGGCCGAAGTTTATCCAGCAGCAGAACAGACGTTGGCCAGGCTTTCTCGCCTTCGGGGGTGGTTGTGAGCGTCAAAATGGGCTCCTTGATCTCAAGCGACACGTGCGCCGGCATGGGGTTGCGTGGATCGGACTGCTCGCTCGGTGCGGTGAGGTCGCGGACGTCCCAGAACTTGACACGGCCAGACTTGTCGAGCGACACGACGACCGTGTCGTCATCGCTAAAGGTGAAATCTTTCCCGGCCTTACCCGTGTTGATTTTCAGCGAGCACTGCTTCGACAGCTTCTCAGTGTCGACAACACGGTCGTGGCCTGGCCGGAACACATTGTTCTTGATGATGAAGCCGGGCCACACAATGTTGATGGACTTGCCACGTCCCACAGCGAAGTACGCGGGGTGGCCGGATGAGGCGCGTGCGCGGGTCTTTAGGACACTTCCAGGCGCGTCGCCTTCCTGGGAGAGAATCGGAGGAAGTGCAAAGCCATAGAGCTCAGGGTGTGCATAGTCCAGATGGTCTTTGTCGCCGTCCCGGATCTGCAGCCAGTACACGGTTCCACTGATGCCCGTGCCGATGATGGCATCTTTTGACGTGATGGTGCTCGGGTCCTTGCTCGTGGACGAAATGGCGACATTGAAGATGCGGTCCTTGGTGTCGGTAAACAGCTTTGCGTCCCGGCCGTCGGACTGGCGAATCACACGCAGGCCACCAGCCTTGGACATGCCGTAGACCATGTAGTTCTCCGACGCAGCGACAAGGTTCCGGTCGATCTGGTCGAAATCTTTCTTGAGACGTGCTATGTCGAGGATGGAACCGTCCCGAAATACGGGGCGGCTTTCTTTGTCGTCGTCCTGGACGTCGATAGCAATCCACGGCTTCATCGGGAAGTTGTATACCTTGACGGGTGCGGGCTGATCCTCGATGATAACGATCTCATCGCCCTCCGCGTCTGCGCTCTCCCAGTTGTCGGCAACGGTGCTGTCCTGAGCAGCTTCTTCAACAATGTCATGAACGGTCTCCGCCAGACCCGGAGACAATGTCTTTTCCAGGGTGCCGCGCATGCCCTCTCGCTGGAGCTCATCCTGAATGGCACGGCCAGCTGCCTGAGCAGCCGCCCGGAACTCCTCTTCGGTCTTTGCATTCTCCATGTCGTTGAGGTCCATTGCAATCTCGGCACGGACGATGGCCTCCTGGTTTGACTCAAAGTCATTTGTGGCATCGTCGCTAGACTGGTTGGCCGAGTCGCGCGTGGTATCTGCATCGGCATCGACTTCGCCATCGGACGACGGCGTATTGGCAGACGTGTCCCGCTCAGGATTCCGCACAGGAGGCCGCGTAGCTTGGCGGAGAGCTGAGACGTGCGAGACCGGTGCCTCGGAGCCCTTTGCGAGGCTCGGGCTGCCAGCTGGGCTAGGCTCGGTGCTGGACGGCTTGCTTGTGGCGGTTGTAGTCTGTGCCGTCTGGGGTGCAGGCTTCCTAAGGATCTGCACCGGCTTGGGGACTGACGCCGCCGAGTGAGCTGGCGAATGTACACTGCCGGGACCCCCAGTCGTCGTCGACTTGGGGGTGTGGCCAGCCGGTGGCGTAGCCGCAAGACCTTCAAAGGGATTGTGGTGATTGAATACGGTCGTCGAGGGGCCTGCATCCTCAGACTCGCTGTCCTTAATCTCAAAATCGAAAACATTGGTCGAGGGAGGAAGGCCATGTGCTGGCACTGGCACTGGCGAGCCAGCAGACGAGGCCCCAGCATTCTCGAACGGGCTGCTACCCTTCTGCTGCAGGGATGTCGGCGTCGACCCTGAGGCCTTGGTCGGCTCCGTCGAAAAGGATTCGTCGGTCTGGCTAGGCTTGGGCCGATGCAGCAGGTTGAGTAAGTACTGCTGCGTCTCGTTCGACTGAGACGTTGACGACCAAAGTTTGGGCTGCGTCTGCGCTTGGGCTGTGGCGGCGGGCTCAGGCTTGCCCTGCATAAGAGCAGCGAGGAGGCCGGACGGGTCAGAGGGGGCAGGAGCAGGTGCATGAATCACGGCTGGCGGCTTGTTCGCGGGCGTGTGCTGGGCCTTAGTCTCACTCTCTTGCTGGCTCCCCGACTGAGAAACGCTGTGCGGTTGGGCGAGACTGCTGGCCGGTGCCGCAGTCGGATGGCCGCCGCTAAACTTGAGCAGGTTCAGAAGATGCGAGCTCGCAGCCCTGTCACTGCTGGGACGGCCAGAGCCAATCAGACCAAGTGACGCCGGCGGGAACTGGGCGTTGGGGAAACCGCCCGCAACCGGGGGGGTTGGGGCGGGAGGCAGACTGTCAGATGCCAGTGACTGGGCGATGTGCGGGGGAACAGCTGCAAAGTTGCCGGCGAAAGACGGCCTGTCACCATTGGAGGGGACGTCGGCATTCTGGGGGGGAGAAGTGTAGTACTGCTCCGCCGCTGGCGCGCGATGCTGGGCGGCAGACGAGAACTGCGAGAGCAGACTGGCATGCTGCTGCGGGCGTGCGGCCGTGGACTCTTGATCGGATGTGCGGCGAAGCTGGGCGAGCAACGACTCAATGCTCGAGCCTGGCAGGTCCGTCTCGGCAGTGCGGCCGTTTTCACCGTTCTCCATCGTGGACATGGCGATGATTGTCACACGTCCCGAAAAACGTGACGCTTTTCGAAAGCCGGGAAGTTGCTGCCGCCACGGCAGGGGAGGCACGAGGTCGCTGGCGATCAAGTGAGGTGGATGTGATTTGCAAGAAGGAGAACTTGTCGATACGAGCAAGAGAAGGAAGTGGAGGAAAAAAAGGGCAGAAGAGCGAAATGGAAAAACGCGGAGGGAAGAGGTGCGCAGCAAAAACAAACGAGCTCAAAGAGAAAAAAGAAGTGGAAACAAAACGAAACAACGAGGCACCAAGGCGAGAAAGAGCCAAAGGGGCCCTCCCTGGGAAGCAGAGCGGCAAGGCGACAACGAGACGATGGCGCTGCTGCTGCCTGCGTTGACAGGAGGTTGTGTTTGTTGATAGATGCAAGATGGCAGAAAGCTTTGCTGGCCAGTCTCTCTTTTTTTTGAGCTGGGGCGAATTTGTGAAGTTAGGCTGAAAAATAGGGCGGCGTGCTTGGGCAGCAGCGAGCTGGGTGCTCCGTACAGTAAGCACACAGTTCCGCACTGTATTTCGGCTTTTGAGATGAAGACACTGCATGTCAATCAACGTGTTTTGTTGAGGGATTCAATACATTTAGAGAAAAGAGACGAGCTTGACACCACTTTGCAAAACGAAAAGAAGAGTCAAGTTCTATGAGACAAAGTGGTGCTTGTTGGACATCGTCACTGTCTCTTCTTCTGAGCTCGTCAGCAGCAAGGTGTTCTGCGCACGGTGAGTGAGTCGGCTTATGTAACGCAAACGCCATCGTCTTCTCCTTTCGCGCGCGCTTCATATGCTTCACTTTCCGCTGACAACCTCCCCGCACCACGACCCGCCGTCCCTCTCCTTTTTTGATCGTCTGTCGCCGGGTCAGCCTTTGGCGAATCTGTGTCGGGTTATCACCTACACCATCTAGGTCTTTGCGTCTCTCTACCTGACGTAACGAGCAGACCAACAATCAGAGCAAACGACCGGAATTCGCTTTTCGCTTTGTTCGCCTGGTAGTGATAGGCCAGGGACACCGCCGCTATGTTCTGTCTACGGAGGTGAGACACATCCTTATTTGTTTGCCTTTCGTTTCCTTCATCTGCTGTGATGGGTACTCACCACCGATTTGCTGACGCTTTTCTTTCAAGCTGGCTCCCGCTTCTCTTCATTCCGACCAACGCCTCGCCCACATTTATCTTCCTCTTTTTTGTTTGCACATACTTTTTGAACCGGCCATGCGTGTACTGCTCCTTTTTACTTCTCATCCTCTTCCTCACGAGCTGTAACTGGTCCGACCGGTGTTTCTTCGACTTTGGGAGCAATTGGTTCGAGCCACGAGCAACGGCCACACGGTTATTAGGGGTGCCCGTGGACGGCGTGAGCGTCAGCGCCAGTGGCTACTGTGCGTCCTGCTCGGGCGAACATGGAAACGGCACGCTGGGCGTGCAGGACCAGCTGAACACGACGATGGCTGTGGCCGCGGAGCTGCTCAACTCGACCGTCTCAGCCGTCGCTAGCTCGGCAGCAGAACAGCTCGCGCGAGCGAAGACGGAATGGACTGGCATCGGGATGGAGTGGCTGCGGAGTCTGCTTGGCCGCAGGGAATGGCACATTGATTGTCTCAATGTCTCCATCCGGCTGTGATCGTTGCTGCTACTGGGACAGGTGTGTCGGACCAGGACACGGAGATCTTTGCGTTCTCTAGGGAAAGGGTGGTCTCACGCTCAACCCGCTCGTTCAACTGGCGCTATGGTCTGGTTTACGTCTTTTGCTCTTCTATAGCGTCTGCTTGTTCTCATCCGTTTCTGCTTCTAAGCTTGGGCACAAAATCAGGATTACTTGCATTGTATGATCATTCTTTTCTTTTCTGCTTGTTTGCTCTCCGCTTCGCTATAGCTTTGCGTTTTTGTCCAGTCTGCTTGCATTTGCGTCGTCCCACTGGTCGTCCCATGCGACCCGAAAGTTTTTTTGCGCATCCGGCGTAGCCATGGTGACTTTGTGGTGGTCGCAGGTCGCATACACGACCGAGCCGTCGTCGTTTGTCATCCAGCCCTTGATCATGGCCATTGTGCGGCCTACATGGTATACGTGGGCGTGTACAATGACGGTGGAGTTGAGGGGGCACGGCTTCAGGAAGCTGATGCTGAGCGTCCGGCTCACACCGCCGAGAAAGTCCCAGAACCCCGGGCGGGCAAGCGGGCCCAGGGCCGTCGTGGTCAGCATGTCGAAGATGATGCCGTACGCGCCGCCATGCATGACATTGTTCATGTTGCTGAACTGACGGTCGACGTAGAGTGACACGGTCGACGTTGCGAGAATGGCTGGCCTGGGAGGACCGTCACTGCGGCCGGTTGATGTGGATGGGGGGCCAAGTGAGGCGTCCAGAATCTTGGCATTCCGCATCACATAGCTATCGAAGCCCACATAGTCGCTGTGCGTGGAAATGAGATGCCATCTGGAGAAGAGGGAGAGCAAGAGTCAGCTTTTGGCCTCAGCACGATGGGCACGCGGAGGTGATGCGATTACCTGTCAAAGATAGCTTTGACGGCCGCAATGGCCTTTGTGCGTGCCGCTGAGGCGTCGTCCGGAGAAGAAGGTCCCGTCATGGTTTCGGCATCAGGAGGTGAGCTTCCGGCATTCGGCGTCGCTGTGGCACAAGCCGCATCAAGAGGTGAGCTTTAGACGTCGCCGCGGTATTCCAAACCGGAGTAAACACCGAGGTGGAGAGTGGACCCCGATCCGGCTCTTGCTATCTGCTCATTCGCTATCTTTCCTCCATAGCTAAAGGCACCTCCGCACTACAACGGTCGAAAGCGGAGAAAAAGGCGTACGGAGGCGCGCCGCTGGTATGCTCAATCGGAAGCCAGGCCGAACGAATGAGAGCTCTTTCGATGTCCGGCACGAGTGGACAGGGGGTCTTTTGCGGGCTGCGGAAGCCCACGTGGATCTCGCAGTCGCACAGAGTGCAGCCTTAAGGAACTAGCGGCGACCCTTTGGTCTCTTGAAGAGGGGCAGAGCGATGGCGGACTGCTTATGGCAGTCGCCTGCAGCTCTTAAGCATACTGTACCCGGGAAGGGACGAGTATCTTACGCCACCTGTGAAGACCGAGCCTGGTAAAAGGTTGCCGTTCGTTGCTGCCGTTGCAACTGCCAAACCGGTCTTGATCACTGAAAGCAAGAGAGAGTGCATGTTCACAGCACGAATGATGACAGACATCGAATGTCAAGTTGACGTCTGTCACACAAAAGAGGTGGGGTAGAACATGCCGCTAAGACCTTCCGTCAGGGTCTAGACCTTCTAAAGGTGGCCTGAGTTGACCAAGATTTCGGGACCGATTGCCAACATTTTTCAACGGGCTGGAGAAACCGGTTGTCCAACTCGATGTTTAAGGGCCCCACTCGCTCCGTGGAGGGCAATGACCGCGAAGGGCTAGATTCTCCCGCCAAATGCTGGGTCACGGCCGAAAGAGGACCCTGATCTTCAGGGCCCATCTGGTTGCTCATGAGCTCGTCGCAGGTTTTTCCAAAGCTTTGGGCGTTTCAACAAGGGAAACCAGAAGCTCCAGTGTTCATATTGTGCGTGTTGTCTACTCCGTACTCCTTGGGGTGGCCGTATGTCATAGCCGTGGAGTGCTCTGCTGCAGCCGGAACTCGAAGGACAGTTTTTATGGGGAAAGGTACGGAGTGCAATATCTCGGAGGGTACCACCTACCTGTACGGAGTACGGAGTACTCTGTACAGGGGTACTTCCAGCACGCTTAGGCTCAAATGGCAGTTCTTAGCGCGCGAAAATTTTGCCCCTTGCGGTGAATAAAACTGCGGAGTTTGTATGTGGGAGTACGCCAGAGGCACCATAGAAGCACTACCGTTGAACTCTAGACATTCGCTTATGACGTTGTTTTGGCGTGATTTCGGCTGCGGGCAGTAAAAGTAAGCATAGTTATCCGCAGCCCTGAAGGATACTTTACTAGCGGGTTTCCGGAATCGTTTCAGGGCGCCTGAGTGCTAATATCGTTTTGGGCGCTGGAAGTCTGAAGTATTTTCTCAATAAACACGTTTTCCACCTGCGTTCTTTCGTCCTACGAGTATTCTAAATTATTTCTCGCTCTCCACAGCTTGTCTTTAAGAAAGTTGGTCGTTCCCAGTCAGATGTCTTACTGTGCGGAGTATTTCCTTAGCGACCGTACCTTTACGGAGTATCCGTACGGAATACGGAGAACTGCTAGCCCTTTCGCAGCCGTTGCAGCAGCAGCTATGACGACATTGGCCGCCGTTTCTGCCTGTCCCCCACCCAAACGCAGTTGGTCCACGTTCCACCTGGATAAAAGGGGTTTGCACGAAAAAGAAAGGAAAGAAAGAAAAAGAAAATAGAGAACGAGCATCTCCTCGCTCCTTTCGCGGAATTTGTCCGGACTCGCAAGACTGTTATGGTCAATGATGAAATGCCTGTCAGCCTCCAACCAGAGCTGGAAATCCTCCAGACTGACGCGCTTTTTGTGGCTCCCCCTTCCAAGACGCAAGAGTAACCTGTAACCTTCCCAACTTGGCCTTACCAACTGTCGATCACACCCTGGTCGCCACTCTATTGCCTCTTCCATCCGGTTCTAATTCTTTGGTCCCCTTTCACACCTAAGCATATTACTTTCTTTCCACCGGCTCTCACGAGCTATCTTGTCCCGATTTCGTCTTTACTTCTCTTCTTCTTTCTTGCACAACCCACCTCCGCGACACTCATTTGTTCGACGGTTTCTTCTTTGGCATTTCGGCTGCTTTTTGCTGGCCATATCGACAGTCTTCAACATCTCTCCGCTTCTCCCCCACCAGATCTTCGCCGTCAGTCGACTTCCTTCTTCACCTCGACTTGCTTTCACCTCCGTTCGCCGTCCGCTATCTTTCTCCGTACCTAGCATCTTACCTGTCACCCAAGGTTTTCACCAAGTCTCAGATCCAAACGCCTCGCAACGACACGAGAGCACACCGAGTCTTAGCCATCGCGAGAACCAACTTGGAATATGGCGTTTTAAGCCCACTGCTGTCTCCTCCGTGCCTCGCCTCTTTTCTCCCCCTTTCTCCCGCCTCTCCGCCTCTCTTCGCCCTTCCGTCTCTCTCGTCCACGCTCGCCGCCCCCGGCTCCCCCAGCCGTTTGACGTCATCACTCATCAACTCTTTCGCCACCGTCCCGACATCCCGAGTTGCCCCGCTGTGCGGCAAGCTTCAAAATAGATGCATTCTGATACCAGGACCGGCGGCCGCTCAGTCTACTACTCAATGACAACAGCTTGCTCCTCGCCGTCGGCGCACGGAGCTCCGTCCCAATACCGGTCCTCCAGGTCAACCACGCCATTGACCTCGCCACGGATGCTGGCACACTCGGTCGGCCAGCCATATCCGCCGAAAATATCACCAAAGCTCTCTCCCGGCTATGTATCCGCACATCGCCAGTCACCCGGCAGTGCCCCGAAAGAATCCAGGACGGCATCTAGCCCAAGCTACTTTGGGCTCCTCGTTGAGCCAACTCTCGACCCGAAGGAGTCAGCTTTCCTGCCGCGCGAGAACTGGAGCTCGCCTTCTTCATCTATCAAGTCGTTATCGGCTGCCATCTCGAAGCCAGCACTCCCTCTCGATGCAGACCCCGCGTATGAATCCTTCCGCCGACAGGCCGACGCAAACCACTATGGCAGAACCATCGGGCAGATTGGAGGAGGCAAACGGATCGGTACCCCCCAAGCCGACCGCGGTTTGCACACAGCAGCTGTTTCGTCCGCTCATCAGCGACCCTTAACAAAGACGCCGCAAGACAGTACTCCGGCGCCGACTTTCCCCATACCAGCTGCCAGTTCGTCCGGATCTCTGGCCAATTCCATAACTAGTTCGCGACCGAATAGCCATGATGCTCGGGGACCCCCCGGCGCACAGATGGACATTGATTTGGAGGTGAACAGTGTGCACGACTCGGCCTATGTGTCCGCTGACTCGAAGCGCACGTCGATGGCTTCCATTGAGCCGTCCGTTTTTCCAAACGTGCCTCGATTCGAGTCGCCCGTACAACTAGATTCCTCCTCCGAGGCGCGGCCACCTCTGCAACAACTCCACGCCGATCAGTATCGATATCCTCGCCTTCCAACGGTACTTGGACGGCTCAGCATGCCCGTGGCAAAAGCCGCCTCTTTCGGTCCTGGTCCCACACCGCTACGTGCCGGGACCGCACCCACAACAATGGGCGAGCTGTCGCAATGCATGATGGACGTCGGCCGTCTGAAAGACATCATGGACATGAACGACGCAGCAATCGCCAATGGCGAGACACCAAAGCTACTTTTGCTCGACGTGCGCGTTTCCACATACTACGCTGCCTCGCGAATCCGTGGCGCGCTCAACATGTGCATCCCGACCACGCTCTTGAAGCGGGTCACATTCAACCTAGAAAAGATGCAGTCCACGTTTGCCAGGGAACAAGACCAAGCCAGCTTCTCGACGTGGCGTGATGCCAGCTATCTTGTTGTATACGACAACAGCTCGGTCGAGCAGCGCGATGCGCTTGCTGCAATGAACATGCTCCGGAAGTTCACCAACGAAGGCTACAAAGGCGAAGCCTGTGTCCTGCGGGGCGGCTTCAAGGCATTTGAAGAGGCATATCCCAACTTGGTTGATAATCAGTGTGCTCCGTGCCAACAGGCCGGCTCCCCAGCGCTGTCGCTTGGCGCGGCCGGGTCGCACCGGTTATCCATCGCACCGATTCTTGGTGGTGTGATGCTTCCAACCTCCGTCATAGGACCGAGCGCATTCTTTTCAAACATCCGGCAAAATACGGATTTGGCAGACGGCGTCGGCCGCCTCGAGTTGACCCTCCCGCCTAGCGTCTCCGTGGCTTCTCTTCCTGCTTGGCTGCGGGACGCTGCAGATCCCAACGACCACGGCCAGAAGGTCGCCGACAAGTTTCTCAAAATCGAGCGTTCGGAGCAAGTACGAATGCAGCATGCATATGGGACCCTCAACCCACCGACTCGAAGCGCCGACCCTTTGATGGCCCAGGTTCAGATCTCTGGGGTCGAGAAAGGCGGTAAAAATCGCTACAAAGACATCCTGCCTTTTGAGCACGCTCGCGTGCGCCTGCAGGGAGGCGCTCCTGGCGATTGTGACTACGTCAATGCCAGCCACGTGCGTGCAAGCCGCAGCAACAAACGCTACATCGCTAGCCAAGCACCCTTGCCGGCAACATTTGTCGTAAGTAGTCTCGCTCGCCAGTGGATCGAGCAAAAGCGCATTGAAAGAGACGCAAATACTAACAACTGGTCTATAGGATTTCTGGTCGATGATCTGGAATGAAGACGTCCGTGTCATTGTGATGCTGACGGCAGAGTCGGAAGGCGGCCAGCGGAAGTGTGACCCCTACTGGAAAAACCGCGAGTATGGGCCCATAAGACTCCAGATGCTCAGCGAGAAGAAGGTTTCTCTTGACGTTGACAAGTATCGCGCGAACTCGGCAATGCTTGGGTCTTTCCCGCCTGCGTCGTCGGCACCAGCGTCTGACTCTGGGAGGCGGAGAGCGCAGACCATTGTCGCATCAGAGAACTCCGAGAGCAATACTGGATCACCCCCACAGCTCCGCAGCCTGTCACACACAGACAGTGGCGACACGACACCGTTTGTCTTCATTCGCAAGTTCGCTCTCAGCCACGACCACAGACCCTTCTCGCCGATTCGAGAAGTGACGCATCTACACTATCCGTCATGGCCGGACTTTGGCACCCCTGCACAGCCAAGCCATCTGCTGGCTTTGGTCGAGCTTGCAAATATCATGCAGCATGCGGCGTCGTCACCGGATATTCCGAGAGCAATGTCAACTACTTCGTCTGCAGCGTTTGCGATGCAACCCAACGCCAGTGCCGCGCACAAGTCATCGGACCAGTTGTTTTGGCCGTGGCACGAGGAGCCTGAACCGCGGCCTGACGCACGACCGATGCTGGTGCACTGCTCTGCAGGGTGTGGTCGCACAGGCACATTCTGCACGGTAGACTCCGTGCTTGACATGCTCAAGCGCCAGAACGCACGTTCGATGAGACGGGCCAACGCTGCAGCCAGTGCCTCTTGGCAGCAGAGCTCTCGGCACCCACGATCCAATTCACCGCATGGGATCGTGGGCGAGGATGTCACCATGGCAGATGGTGATTATGCCGAGGACTTGTTGCCGCAAAGGAGCTCTGTCGACACAGCGGACAAGGGCTTTGATCCGGCCTGGCTCGACAGCGAGCAGGTCGACCTCATTGCCGGCACCGTCGAAGACTTCCGTACGCAACGCCTTAGCATGGTGCAAACCCTGCGGCAGTACGTTCTCTGCTACGAAACCATCACCGAGTGGGTTTCTAGGATGCAGGAGCGTCGTGGCGTGAACACTCGCACTCCTGGACGTGCCAGGAGTGAAAGTATGCGCACAACACTTGGCTGAGCAGCGGGCACATTTTCCCCTCCTGTGGTCGAATGCCCAGCATTTTCATCAAAGGGCCCGTTGCCTTGAGCCTAGCATCTTCTCAGCAGATGCCGGGTTTTTCTCCTCTTCTTACCTTTTTTGCCCATCATTTTCCTTGCTTTTCGGCTGTTTTCTTATTTTTATTTTTATGAAGTGGTCTTATAGCGAATTGCCTAGGTTGCGGCGTTTGGGGACAAAGACCGGGCAGCGGAAGCTTCCAGGAAACCATTCAGCATTGTGGTCGGCGTTGGTATGCGAAGCAGCATTGATTCACACGGCAAGTAAGGGTTCTACCGGGCGTTGTATCTTACATTGTTTATTTTGATACCTTTCATACCAAAAACAAAGCTTATGATAAATTGTGACAAGCGATGACGAATCGTTGAAAATGGCGCGAATGAGTGGAGAAATACAGGGGTCTCTAGGCAGGAAAGGCATGTTGCAGAAGCACATCTTCGGGAGTGCACGGAGTACTCCGTAATGTCTACGGGCTTCTACTGAACTACCACCTATTCTGGCCAGCCAGTGAATATGTGAAGGGCTCCTGTCGAAGCGTTTGCTTGCACTTGTCAGTGTTTAGTTCTACCCAATCACTGCTGGTACGTAATTCATCTTTATCGTAATCGATCGACGGCGCAGAAATGCCCCACCTGCTTCAGCTGTCGCCGAAGCGTAACTGTAGCGGCCGCCTGGGGCTCCACCAGCACCAGCCCAGCTCTCCTGCGCTAAATTGATGCCCGTTCTTGTCTCCCTTCCAACACGGGCTGTTCTTGATCGTGTATCACCTCACCGTCCAAACCTGGAAGCATAGACTGTCGACGGGATATAGAAGATCGTGTCCTTGTCAGTTCTTGCTCTCCATCTCGTCTACGTCTGCTGCTTTTCCGTCGTCCCACCCTGCTCCCGCAGAGCTCCCTCGTTTCTTTCCGGACACACAGAGTTAATCCTCGACGTCGCCAAGGAAGCCATCGTCAACGCATTCCCCTCAGGCTCTGTTGTGTGTTGCTCTGGCCGACGTTTCCTCGGTCTCTCCCTCCGCCTTCATTCTCCCAGCGCTCTTGGGTCTCATGGATCCCGTCCTGGCCCGATCCGCCAACGCGTCGAGTTGAGAAATCACTCTCTTCTCCACGTCTTTCCGGCTCTTTTTGACGACGAAGTCTCAGGCCCGTCCCAAGTCCGCTTCCTCACAGCACACCTACAACATGGCCGACAACAACAGTCATGGGCGCGAAGAGACCCCCGCGTCACCCACGGAGACACGCGCTCTTGTCGGCGGCCGTGAAGGCGAGAACCTGTCCGAAAGCTTCCAGTCCACCAATACTGTACGAAGACGCCCAGACCACTATGGTATGTCTTCCTGTCTTGCCCCGCCCCTGTGCCCCTGTGGTCTTTCGAAGCTAACTCTTCCCAGGCACCATCACGTCGCAAAGTTCCTCTCAACATCCTGGCGATAACGCGACCACCCCCGTCCATGACCGGTCTCAGGCACGGCCTGCAAACCCCCTGTCACCTTCTGCGGCTCGCTCTCCTCTGCCTGGCTCGGAACGCGGCCGTCCGCGGCCTCGCAGGCCCCCGTTTTCGCGTCGTGCCTCGAGCAATGTCCAGGCGCCACACCGTGGTAACGTTTACTCGGTCGACGATGCTCCGAGCGAGGTGCAGGCCGACGTGGCGGGGCGCCAAAACGTCTATGCACATCAGTCTATGCTGCGCCGCCGGAGCGGCGGCGCGAGCGGCACGGCCGGCAGCGGTGGCTCTATGCTCGCCCGCCCTCCCTTTAGCCTCGACAACATTGAGCAGAGCGGCGAGGACGACGTGCCGACGCCTGTTGCGAGCCCCCGAATGATGACGGCCACACCCTACAGCAGTGGTGCGCGCGAGGGCAGTTTCTTGGATTCGAGCGGTGGCGGCGACCCAGCAGATGCCGGTGACGATGTGGCAGAGCGGAGCTTTGCAACGGACCGCTACAGTCGCGACAATGATGACGACACGTCGTCTCTCGGTGAGACCAATGACGACGGTCATCACCACCACCTTCATCACCACCACCACCATCACCACCACGGCGACGACGGCGGCCACGGCGACGGTGCGGATGACGATGACGTGGATGTCGACGACGAGGATGACGATGACGACGACGACCTGGATGACGACCTTCTTAGCGAGGCCGAGAGCTTCACGCTCAAAGACCGCCAGCAGGCGATCAACGAGACACATCCCTTTGGTATCCGTCTGTGGAAGCCGGCTCTGTACAAGAAAGACCGGTCCGTGCAGAAGACGGCGGAAGGCGACATCCACTCCTCGCCCGGCGGCCACGTGCACAGCTGGCTGCTCTTTTTTAACATCATGTGGACGCTGTGTTTTGGCATCTGGCTGGCCCTGCTGGCGTTTGCCGGTGCTCTCGTCTGCCTGGCCTTTGCCTTTGTGCCGAGCGGCCGCGAGTACGGGCGGGTGCTCTGGGGGCTTTCCGGCTATCTGTTCTACCCCTTTGGCAAGTTTGTGCGCCTCGAGCAGCAGGAGCCCTACCTGGACGAGGATCTCGGCGAGGGCCGCAGCATCAGCGAGTACGAGCAGTGGCAGAGCGGCGACCTGGAGTACGGGCGTCTTTTCTTTGGCCCGGAGCGCAGCCGGTCCATCATTGGCCGGTCGCGCAACAGCATCGATTCCGAGCCCAACGAGACGGACAGCCTGCTGCAGCAACGCACGTCGCCCTCGCGGTTTACGCGATACGCGGGGGCCGTCGACGCCGATGCGGACGTTGATGTGGACGACGATGACTCGGGCGACGTTGAGGTGCCGCGTCTCAAACGGCGCCTGTTTGGACGTGGCAAGTGGAACATTGGCCGCGTCATCTTCTTTCTCTTCTTCTACCTGTTGATCACGCCGGCACTCTTTATCGTGTCTGGAATCTGCTGGTTTTTGGTGTTTACCATTCCCATGGGCCGTGTGACGATCCTGCTGTTTGACCATTTGCGCCGGCACCCGCTGGCGCTGTCGTTTGAATCGGACATTGCCACGGCCCGGGCGCCGGCAGCACCGCAGTCGTCCATCATCGTGTGCACGTACCGCGCGGTGGGCCTCACGTACTGGAAGTACACGGTCGACGGCACCAACATCTTTTTGATCAACCTAATGGCCGTGGTCATGTTTGTCATTTTCGACTACGAGGTGCTCGACGAGATCCTGCACATTGACAGCTTCATCACGTCCAAGGCGTTTCTCTTTGTTGCCGCGCTCTTCTCCATCATCCCGCTGGCCTACTTCATCGGCCAGGCGGTCGCGTCCATCTCGGCGCAGTCGTCCATGGGCGTAGGCGCCGCCATCAACGCCTTCTTCTCGACCATTGTGGAGGTGTTTTTGTACTGCGTGGCCCTCAACCAGGGCAAGGCGCAGCTCGTCGAGGGCAGCATTGTCGGCAGCATCTTCGCCGGTGTGCTGTTCCTGCCCGGCATCTCCATGTGTTTCGGGGCCATCAAGCGCAAGACACAGCGGTTCAACGCCCGCTCGGCCGGCGTCACGTCGACCATGCTGCTATTTGCCGTCATCGGCGCGTTCAGCCCCACGCTCTTCTACCAGATCTACGGCACACACGAGCTCAACTGCCTCGACTGCGTGCACTCCGGCAATGGCCTGGGCGATGGCAGCGCGGCGCGTGACTGTCGGCGGTGTTTCTTTTCGCAGTCGCCGGCCATTGACGACCGGTTCTACCTGGAAGCGGTGCGCCCCTACTGCTATGTGGCGGCGATTCTGCTGTTCCTGTCCTATGCCATCGGCCTCTGGTTCACGCTGCGCACGCATGCGGCCGTCATTTGGAATACGGAGAGTGAGGAGAAGCGGCACGACGAACAGCAGCAGACCACCTCCAGCGTCATGCCGCGTCACCAGGCATCCTCTTTGGCGGCGGGCACGTTCGGGGCGTCCGGGTCCTCCGGGGCAGACCCGTCTGGAGGCGGCCAGGATGTGCGCGATTCCCATCTGTACCGGCGCATCCTCGGCCAGTCCCTCAAGCAGGTTGGCCTGCAGCCGCGCCACGACGGCGCCCACGGCCGCGAGCCAACCTTGACGGGCAGCAGCAGCAGCGGAGCGCCGGGCAACGCGGCCTCCTCCGGCGTCGGAACTGGGCACACAAGCGCTCCCCAGCCGTCTGCTGCCGGCGTGGACGCGCGCCGGTCATCGATGCGCATTCCTGGGTTTACGGACGCGGAGAACACGAGTCTGGTGCATCAAGTGGCGGAGATGGCCGCCGCAGCGGCGACGTTTGCTGCGCGCGACGTGCGTACGCCACGGCGCACATCTGCACAGGGCGCCGTTCCCACAGTCGGTGGCGTCGGTGCTGGGGTGGGTGCTGGAGTGGGTGCTGGAGCCGGTGCTGGCGCTGGCGTTGGCGCTGGCGTTGGCACGCACGGTTCCTTGGGCGGCAGCAGCACGGGGCGGCACACGCTGATTCGCACGGCCACGTTCCCGGACGCGCACGACGTTCGTGGCAGTGGTGGTGGTGTAGGCGGCGGCGGCGGTGCTGCTGCGGGCAGCGGCGACGGCGCGGGCGGCGCGCAGGCGACGGAGGCAGCACACAACGGGCACGACGCGCCGAACTGGAGCCGGCTCAAGTCGTCGGTGGTCCTGATGGGGGCGACGCTGCTGTATGCCATTATTGCGGAGATTCTGGTGGACTCGGTGGACTTTGTTCTCGAGGGATTCTCGATTGACGAGAAGTTTTTGGGGCTCTCGCTGTTCGCCCTGGTTCCGAACACGACGGAGTTTCTGGTACGTTCTTTCTTTTCTCTTTCTCTTTCCTTTCTTTTATTTTCTCTCTCGTCACTAACACCTCCAGAACGCCATCTCCTTTGCGATGAACGGCAACATTGCGCTGTCGATGGAGATCGGGTCGGCGTACGCGCTGCAGGTGTGTCTGCTGCAGATCCCGGCGCTGGTGCTGTTCTCGGCGATTGTGCCGCCGGCGACGGCACCAGGCGTGGACGTGTCGCACTTTACGTTTACGCTGCTGTTCCCGCAGTGGGACATGGTGACGGTGATCCTGTGTGTGTTCCTGCTGAGCTACATGTACGGCGAGGGCAAGAGCAACTACTTCAAGGGCAGCATCCTGCTGCTGAGCTACCTGGTGGTGGTGGTGGGCTATTACCTGAGCGGCTACGCGTCGCTGTACATGGACCCGGCGACGAGCGGGCTGCGGCGGTTCGACACGCTGGACGCCGACGGGCAGTACGTGCCGTACAGCAAGTCCTTTAAGACGATTGGCCGCAGTCTCAGCGGTGTTGCCTACGATTAGGGGATTGGGTGCATCAGGTGGTGGGAGGAAGACGGGAGGTACTAATTTACGGGCACATTTGCATCCCATCCGGCGTCTTTCCCTTTCTTTCCCTTTCTTTCCCTTTCTTTCTTTTCCTTTCTTCTCCTTTCTTTCTTTCTTCATTTTCCCCCTTTTCCTTTTTTCCCTTCTTTCCCTTCTTTTCCTCCCCTCAATTTGACTTGCATCTGCGGCGATCTGGCTGGATATCATATTCATTTCCATTTTAGTAAACAATATAATTTAGTAATCTCTGTTTACTCTGAATGGTACTACATAAGCACCTCGTGCATGTCCCCTCGAACCTCACTTTTTCAAACTCTCAGCCGCCTGCTTCAGAAAGTCGCCAGCCTTGTGAAAGCACACGCGGTTGGCCTTGGCGTCCAGGATGGCCTCGAGGATGGCCGAGTCGTAGGCATTGCCGGTGTGACCGTCCCAGGCGGCGACCCTATAGGACTGGATGGCGTGCTTCTCGTCGGCGGGCAGGGTGTGGTAGTAGCTGAGGAAGGCGTCGATGGCCTGGATGGTGGGCGAGGCGTCGGCGGACTGGTCCTCGAGCATGACACGGCTCAGGTCGGCCAGCAGGGCGACGGTGTCGGGGCGCATGCCGTTGCGCAGCTGGCTCTGCTCGACGGCGAGCGGGCGCAGGCGCTGGCCGAGCGGGTGGTTGAGGATCTGGCGCACGTCTTCCTCGGTGAACATGTCGCGCGTCATGGGGTTGCGCATGACGCCGCTGCCGGCGGCCAGGGCCTCGGCGAGCTCGGCCATGTCCCAGGCGTACCTGTCGGCCGTGACCAGCAGGTTGGCCAGGGGGATGTTGGCGACGTCGCCGAGCAGCATGGTCTTCTCGTTGGCATAGAGAGCGGCCGGCCGGCCCGGCAGCTGCAGCGTCGTCAACGATTCGTGCTCGACGGCCTTCATGGCGGTAAGGCCGAGGCCGTACAGGGCGGGTGGCAGCATGTCGTCGAGAAAGCTCTGCCGCTTGCGCAGGCGATCGTGCACCACCTCGGCGACCGAGCGGCCGTCCTTTGTGTTGCCCGTGTTGCTCTCGTTGTCACTTAGATCGGCCAGCACCCAGCGCGCCACTCCCTCAAAGTCCTTGACAATCATTCCCAGACACTGCTTGCGGTCGCCGTGCAGCGCGCGCACGAGTTGCCGCACGGCACATGGCGGCGTCCGCTTGATGACCATGTTGATGCGGCCCTCCTTGAGGTTGCAGGCTTCCTGGATCTCGGCCGACAAGTCCAGGTCGGCCCTGGCCATGATGTGCATCTCGTACTCGTGGTCGGCGGCGTCTTTCTGCAGTCGCAGGATATTGCGCTCTAGACGCCGCTCGTAGAGGGCGCGCTCGAGGCCTGACTCCGGCGCAGCGCCTTGTGCGAGCGGGTCTAGTCGCCGTTTTTCTTGTTGCTGCTGCTGTGACGGCGACGCGGGGGCGGTCTTATTCACTTTGGACTCATCGCCAAGCGAGACGGATGAAGCGGTCGACGGAGAGGCTAAGTGTGACCATGCGGCCGAAGTCGCCGACGACGGCGTTGTTGCTGGGGATGGTGTCTTGCTGAGGCTAACTGCTCTGGCGCCGGCATGGGTAGGGTCTCGCTTCAGGATCTCCTCGGCGACACCCAGTGCCATGTCTTGTCACGGTCAGACAGGTTGTTGAGGGATGCATTCGGAAAGAAAAACTCGCCTTTTTGGCCAATCTGCAGCCATTGCGCCAGGATAAGCTCGAGGACGACTGTGCTCGTTCCGTCGTCATCTCGGTCCAAGATCTCGTAGAACTCTTCAAGGAGCTTGTGATGGACGGTGGCTGCGTCCCTCGGCTTTGGCCTAGAGATTCTAGTAAACATGTTGCATGGTCGACGCCAATGTTTATGCGGAAGGTCTTTGCTGGTCCTCTAACCCTCTTTTTTGTTTGTCTGGCCTCGAGGATATTTACAAGCCCACAACGATAAGAGAAAATTAGCTGCCAAGTGGAAGTGAGAGCGGTCGTCGGTTTTGGTCAGCCTTGCTCGGGAGCGTCTTATACGAGCACCCCCCCTCCCCGCCCCCACACAAAATGAGCGCCCAGGACTGAAATGGTACAGCCTCACGCAGCCGTCGCGGAGTGGTCACCGCACTGTGTGATCACGAACGACACAGTACGAGTTTCTCACAGCCAATCCGACCTGTCTTGTCATGTCCATGGCCATCGTCGTTTCTGCCCAACGTCAGCTCGTGCAGACGGATTTTCCGAAACGTCCAGCCCCGGCTGGGCAAGGCTGACCTTTGTGAGCCTGCCCGCTGTGTTCGCTTACGTCTGCTGGTCTGCTGATAGGAGCACATGCCTGATACCTGTCTACCAGGGAGGTGACACTCTTGCCTATTATCAAACCTGGCCTTGCCTGCTTGCTTACAAGCGGGCAAAGGTTGTCAGCCACATGTGCGCTTGTTCCCATACAGAGTTGTGCCAACTCTTGTTCTTCTTGTACTGTCTTCTGCTTGCGCCAGACCAATCCTGGCCCCTGGGATCTTCTTTGGCTTGACTTTGCTGTCACCCGCAAGATCATGTCTGGACATCTTTTAGCCCGGTTCCTTTCAAGCCAACAGTCGTGCATATTTCTGACGCTGTGGAAGATCCCGGCCTCTGTCGCGAAAAACACTCTGGCAACGAGCGACTCTTCAGACAACGGACACAGTCGACGACGCTGGGCGCTCGCTTTCTGACAGAGATCATGCGTGCACCGAAAATCAGCCGGATAGACTGGCATCGCCGGCTCAACAACCTCGCCGCACAGCTCGATGCCGGGGAACTTTGTGAGTTTCCTGGCGAGCTGCTTCAATTCACAAAAGGCTATCTCGCCCAGAAACGGCCCGTCTTCGGCAACGTAGACTGCGACGGCCTCCTGGAGAACCTGATCCAAGAGCACGTCGAGGAGTACAATGGCCGGAAGGAGATTGCCGTGTTGGCGTCGATGATGCAGTTCTCGCCGTCTACGGCCATCCAAAAAATAAAGTCGCTACGAGGCGACGGCCAGCCACACAGCCTCCACAGCCAACACAATCGCAACCGCAGCTTCACCCGGTATCTGAACTGTCTTGTCGTCATCAACAACATGGCGGCCTGCGGCTTTGTCTCCAACCAGGAGGCCAATGCGGCAAAGTTACTGCTACAGCTTCGGCTGGGACAGACAGAGAACCCCCTCATCGGCTTTCAGCTCTTGATCGCGACACTGGCCGAGATCCACAGCTCGCAGGTGCTCCCGGCACAGTACGTGAACGAAGTGCTTGATTTTTGCCAGATGCGTGCGTCGCACAAAGCCAGCTTCTTCAACCTGCAGAGCCGCGGAAAGCTGGCAAGCCTGTATCGCAGGGCCTCGTGGGTGGCCAGCTACCTCCGACCTCAGCAGTTCCCGCTGGCCTACGAGGTGCTTCAGCAGCAGTTCCCAGAAGTGGCGTTATGGGTGTCCTGGCGACCCGACGAAGAAATGCTGCAGCAGTGGGAGGACTGCCAACTGTCGGCGGCGCAGATAAAACAGCTATGGCCCGTTTTGGTGCTGGAAGGCCCGGACACCACCATGTCTGGCTGCCCGACATTGAAGGACGCGGGCGCCATGGCCGGTTTCCGGACCATTACGGTCGATGCACAGGACCCGGTGCTTGTGCACCGTCTGCTCCGGCTGCTCATCGTCGCCATGAAGATGGGGCACGAGGCCATCGACATGGTCAGCACGTGCATCGAGTCGCCCATCACGGCCAACTCGCTCTGGTTCGTCGAGAAGATACTGAGCACGGGCAGCGCCAGCTGCTGCCACGTCGCCTATCCGCTGTCAAAGGCCTCGGTACAGGACACCAACATCAGCGACCTAGTGACGGTGCTGTCCAGCGCACTTCCGCTCACGCAGCAGCACCTTGGCATGCGGGAGGTGTTCGCCCACAGGATTATCGATGACATGACGCCTGTCTTGGCCAAGGCCCAGGAAGCGTACCGGCAGACGCTGTCACGGCGGATCGGCGGCGCGCTCCTAGAACTCAGACACTCCATCCAGCAAACGCCGTGGATGGCCAACAGGCTTCCAGCGGCGCTGTTCGCCACGATTAATCGATTCCCGTCCGACGAGGTCTACCAAGACATCCTGGCTCGACTCGACTCGGCCCAGCCCGAGCTCCAGCCGGACCTCGTGACCGTGGAAAAGACGCTCAGCCGGTACCTGGCGGCCACGCTGGGGGGTGCTGGCACGGACCAGGAGGCCGAGGCACTCGAGGCAGCGGTTCAAGGGGCGCAGACGCTGTGGATCAACCACCCGGACGTGGAGCGGAACCGGATGCTCTACACCATCCGAAGTCTGCCGTACGTGACGGACATGAGTTTTCTGGTGGCCTGCCGCAAGCAGATTCTGGTAGAGGACATTGTGCTGCTGGCAGACCTGCTGGGGCTGATTGAGCGCGACACCAACTTTTCGTGCGCCGAGATCCTGCGGATCCTGGCGCGGCGGCGTGGGCGTGGGATCCCCGTGCACGAGGTGTGGACGACGCTGCTGCGGAAGATGCTCGAGCAGCGCAAAGACGACAGCTTTCTGGTGTGGAGCTGCGACAACTTCACGGTACAACAGTGGTTTCGGTTTGTGGAGGATGTGGAGAGGGTGTTTAGTCTTGGCGCCGACCAGGAGACTGTGCTGGCCAGCTTCGGCCTGACTGTGGCCCGGCGTGGTTGGTGGCGGCAGCTGCGCGGCAAATACCTGCCGGCCGTCATGGAGATTTATCAGCGGCAGCGGTTCCAGCGCCAGGGCATGTCCGCGTCGATACGGTGGCTGTACCTGAAGGAGGTACCGCACCTGGAAGCGCTAATGAACACACTGGTGGGCAAGAACAAGCTCGGTTACGACCATTGGCAGCTGTTCTACTTCTTTGAGGCGTCGACCGAGTCGATCACAGCCCTCTGCAACTGCATCGTGGCGCACCGCAACAGCAGTCAACTTGCCATCTTCATCATCTGCAAGATCCTGCAGCGCTTCCACAACGCCGACGACCCGTGGCCAGAACATGCCAACCAGGCGTATATGAAGGCTTGGATGCAGGCTGAAGAGCTAACGGAGCACGACCGGAAGACGCTGGATCTGCTGGCGCAGGTGATGCGGGTTGTCCCCGAACACAACGCGCTGGGGCACAGTGTCGTCATGAGCCGGCTTCTCAGGGAGCACGACAGCCTGCTGGCGCTGGCGCAGGAAATTGACGATATGTCCGTGCAGCTGAGCAGCGGCGACCGCGCACGCACAAACCAGCTGCTGGAGCGCATGGGGGTACAGGCGGGCCGACTTCCATTGTCGGACGGCGGCGGCGGCGGCGTCGGCACAGAGGGCATCCACAGCGATATCTGCGACTTGGTCGAAAGCGTGGGGCCCGGCGAGTACGAAATATGTTGCCCCGTCCCGCCCCTCGAGCGCCAGCACCGCAAAATCAAAGGCATGGGAAGCGAGGCGTTTGCCTTGTTGACGGTGCGAGTGGATCTGGGGAGTAGCGGTAGCAGCGGAGACGGCAAGCGGCAGCTGCAGGGGTTCTGTCTTCACATGTGTCCGTATGACGCGACGGCCGAGGTCATGGCCGACGGGCAGGTCGTCGTGGAGCCCATGCGGCAGCAGCAGAAGCCTGTCAGCCACGCGTATTGGAAGCCCATAAGCAACTGCGACACGATGCCCATCCGCCACATCTGCACGACGTCCTTCGACCTCTTCACGCAGGCGCTGGCACTGCGGCTGCATCGGCACGCCCTCAAAGGCCCGACAACGCTGACTGGCATCTGCAACGTCGTGGCCGCCTCCATCCGGCGGCCGGGCAGCGAGTGCCTCGTGTGCGGCGACGCGCTGACAGGCGTGTGGAGGCCGATGACGTGCGGCAAGGACGCGTGCTCTGCTGGGATGACGCGCTTGAGCACCTCGGTGCAGGCGTACGGGCTGCTGGTGGATGCGCGGGTGCTGGATTTCTTGCTGGGCTGCTTGCACGAGGCGGCCAACAGCACGTCAGGCCTCGAGCTGATGGAGGCCGACTGTCCGTTCAAGGGGGCGGACCTGGCGGCGGTTATTGACAGTTTTCCGGTGTTGTTCTCCCCTAACAACAGCAGCAGCGCCGACACGATGACACCGCAGAAGCTGCTGCAGCGTATCAGAGGCAAGCGCGACCCAAGCAGTGGCGACCAAAACATGGTGGCAAAGCGCGAGAAGCTGCTGGGCTGGATGAGCAAGTGGTTCCGCGGCTGCCTGCTGACGGCGCCGCAGGGAAAGCGGGTGGCGCTCATGGCGGGGATCGAGCAGCTGCTGCTGTACAGTACGACGCCGGAGCGGGAAAAGGCGTTCGACGAGCACCTGGAGGCCGCACTAGGCAAGAGCAGCAAAACCGGAAAGGTCGTCTTCCACGGCCTGGCCCTGGACCGCGTTTGGAAGGTGCTGACCGAAGGCCTGTGCAACATGTCAGGCACGCCATATATGGCACACGGCGCCGCTGGTGGGCCTGGCATCTACCTGGCGCGCGACCCCGTGACCTCGCTCAATTACAGCACCAACTCCTCGTCCACCAGAATCTCGACCACAAAAAAGGCCTCCTTGTCCATCAGAAGGACCTGGGCAAACAGCGCCTACCCCCCCTACAATGTGCTGCTGGGTTGCGAGTTTGTCGACGTCAGCGCGGCCGCGCACCAGCAGTCGGCCTCGACATACACGGCAGCGGACAAGACGCGCGTGCTGGTGCGCTACATCTTCCTGTGCCCCCCAAATTTCTCGGCGCCGCGGTCGCAGCACATTGTGCCGGCCATGGAGTCGACCTATAGGAGTCTGCGGACAGAGCTGATGGGTTGAGAAGGAGACTGTGTTTCTGCTTCGAAGCGTTATACCCTTTGCGGCGTTTTTTTTCTCCTTTTCCTTTCCTTTTCTTTCCTTTTCTGTTCCTAGCATGGCGAAGCAATGCCCGCCTTTAGATACTTTGTGACGAATCGATTCGTATTGACGAGTGAGTTTTCAAGAAAATAAAAACGAGACACATCCTAGCAATGAATCACCCACCATCTCCTCGAGTCCTCGCTACATCCGCGGATACACCTCACACGGCACCAGCGCCTTGCGCTCGGTCAGGTTGCCCCGACCGTCGCCGACGCGCACCAGCCCCGGCGAGACCAGCAAGTCGACCAGCAGCAGCTCGTGGTCAGCCGCGTCGTCATCAGCGTCGCCCCGTTCGACGCCATTGCCCCCCATTTTGGCACCGTCGTGGCTGCTGTTCTCGCGGCTGCTTCCACCCAGACACTCCTCAAACTCGGCGCCTGCCGGCACTCTATCGCCGGGCGCCGAAAACAGCAGGTCCACCAGAGCGCGCTGGACGCCGCACTCGAGGGCCAGGCGCCCGGCAGCCACGACAATGTCGGGCACGGCCGCCTTGGTCTCGGGCGGCGTGGCGCCGCCGGTGATGCGGTCGAGCAGGTGCAGCATGCTGGTAATGGTTGCGTCGCAGTGCTCGCGGTACCAGACGGCGACACCGGGCAGAGAGGGTGTGATGGTGCCAGCAGCAGTGATGGCTTTGGGCGGCTGCTTGGCCGCCGAGTTGCTCTGTGACAAAAACAGGCTGCCGCCCGGCCGCCGGAACTGGAGATTGCCTGCCTGTAGAGGGTCATACTTGTCCATTTCGAGCCATGGCACCACTTGCTCCTGCTGATTCTGGACTACCGGGACCGTCTGTGTCGTCTTCTCCGAGGCCACGGCCGGCAGGAACGACTGGAAGATGGCCGACCGCAGCTTGTTGGCGTTATAGTCGTGGTAGTAGATGTCAAGGTTGTCCACGTCGTCTGAATCTGGAAGAAGAGCAAAAGAGTGAGTATTCCCCCCCCAAAAAGGAGACATTTCGACGCACCTTTTGGAGCTTTTGGCTGTCCGCTATGGAAATAAACGCATGTCCGGTGCAGACCCAACAGATGTTCCTGCTGGTAGGTATTGAACCCGAGAAAGCCAAAGCCAAAGGGCCGCGAGAAAAAGGCCTTCAAGAGCAGATTCCACACGAGGCTGCGCAAAAGGTACTGAAGCGCGCGCGGTCCGTGGCGCTCGACGAAGTTGGTCGGGTCCAGGTCGGCCGGAAGCTTGCGCTCCAGGCTTCCGGGGCCTGCTTCTGCGCCTCCGTTCGTGCGGAGGTGCAGGTTGCTCGGAACGGTCATGATCTTGATGCGGTGGCGCAAGTCGGCCAGCATGCAACGCATCGCCTCGTCCGTCGCCGGGCGGAAGTCGTGTGTCTGCGAGATGAGCTCGAGGCGCAGGCCCTTTAGCTTGTTGCGGAAGGTCTCGAGGTTCTTTTCGTACCCATCGATAATTTCGTCGAGCTCGCGGTTGTTCTTGTCCTTCATGTCCCCGAGCTCCGCCTCGTGCTTTTGTTTCGTCTTTTCGAGCGTGTCCTCATACAGCGATTGTAGTTCGAGTCTTCTATCCACTATTTTTTTGAGGTACTTTCTCCAAGTGTCATCGGAGTGCGCCATGCGCTGCTGGTGCTCCGCGTTCAGCGAGGCGATCTCGGCCTCGTGGATGTCCTTGACGCGGTCGTATTGCGCCTTGACTTGTCGTAGGTTATTTCTCTCGGTTTGCGCCTGGAACAGGCACTCTTGCAGGTACTCGACGTTGACCTGGCTCTTTGTGTAGGACTCGACGCTTTCTCGGTATCTGGCCTCATAGTCGTCCCGTTGTTGGCGGACGCTGGCGCAGTAGGTGAGTATGTTGGCGACGACATCGTCACCATTGGAATACTGCTTGATGTTGATGTTTTTGAGGAAGCGCTTCAAGCGGTCGTCACCTGTGCTTTCCGAAGTTGAACTGATGCCATGCTTCTTCCCCATGTTGGGTGAAGACGACTGCACGCCGTTGGGAGACAAAGGGAGAATAGAAAGAGAGATAGGGGAAGAGATGAGGATGCGATAGAGGCTAGTGGCTTTCAACGAAAGGGATCATGAACACGGGATTGCCCCTGCTTCGGTACGTGTCTGAAGACACTCAGCATGTAGGCGAGAATGATAGGCCTCGCCGCTGCTTACTCTCGGCAGTCTTTGGGCACTTCGCATTGGACACTCTGCAATCGCCGGATTGTTCGTCGCCTGACGCCGGACGAAGACGGAATATGCCTTGTCGGCGCCCAGTGCCCAAGAATAACTTTATATGCAGCCTCGTTTTTGCCCGCTGAGGCTGTCGGTTGCATGCATGGGACCCGTCACCCCACACACATGCATTTGCAAAGGGGGGTGTCGTTAGCAGCCATGTACCTTTAGAAGCCCCAAAGCTCTGTGACGGGGCAAAAGCGTGTCCTGACAGTGGCTGCATAATCACGAGCAGTCTACGGAGTATAGTACTCTTTTCCAGAGTCGTTTTGATATTCCCGGCTCGAACGTCGCTTTCCCAGACTTTCCCTCTCCCTCTCTCTCCCTCATCCCTCCCCTCCGTCACCACCATCATGGACTTTGATGATATGCCCGATCTTCCTGCTCCGCATGCGCGTGTTGCCGCTCGCCGTGCACGGATGCGGGAAGAAAAAATCATGCTCTCCGGCAGTCCGCCGAGCTTACCGGCAACGTTGGAACCTTTGAATCCGTCCACAAAACTAGCCTCCAACGACAAGACTGCCTCTTCGGATCCCCAGCACGCTTCCATCCCGAAGACGAGGTCGTCGCAGGTTGACTCTATCGGCGATGACACTGGGCCCCGTATAGTTCTTGCCCTCGACTATGGCACCACGTTTACAGGTAACTCTCTAAAAAGCAGTTGACCTCGATGACTTGGTCGGTTGTTGACGAGCAGGTGTTGCGTATGCTCAGGATCTCGGCCAACCCATCGACCTCGACGACATCCACGTGGTGACGCGATGGCACGGCGGCTCCGCGGCCAAGGTGCCGTCGCAGTTCTCCTACTCCAATTCCAAGATGCACATGAAGCAGTACGGGTACAGCATGGACCCAGAATCGGTCGTTCTATCCAACACCAAGCTGGAGCTGCGAGACCAGCGGACCCGCAGACAAGAACTTATGACGTTCAAGCAGACGCTGGTTGGGCTAGTGTCGCATAGTCTCAACGACGAGTACGCCATCAACGGCCGCATCCCCAAGCACCTGTCGCGCACGTCCGAGGACATTGTGCAAGACTACCTGGAGAAGATTGCCGATGTCGTGTACGACGACATTGTCAACACCTTTACCAGCTTTGTGCCCGAGGAGATTCCCGTCGACCTGGTCATCACACACCCGGCCAAGTGGCCCGCTTCAGCGCTGAACAAGACGTACCGCGCCGCCATTGCTGCCTTTGGCAAGCGGTTTGCGACCATCCGCAACATTTCCTTTATTCCAGAGCCGGAGGCGTGTGCGCACTATACGCTTCGAGCGGCCCAGAAAAAGGACCACGACCGTCTTCGCAAGGGTGACTGCTTTATAGTGGTTGACGGCGGCGGCGGTACAGTTGTAAGCTGCGGGGAAGGGAAGCCTGCGGGAGAGACAGCTCTAACATCTCTAGGATCTTGCTTCCTTTCAGATCTCCGCCATCGATTCTGTCCGAAACAAGTTCCAGATGACCTCGGTCGGGCCCACCAGCGGTAAGACTCTGTTGTTCTATAGCCAGCAACGCAACCGCTGACACCAAAACCAACCACCAGGCCAAAACTGCGGCGCAACCCGGATCGACCGGGGCTTCGTCGAACTGCTCAAGGAGCGCCTCGAGCCAGCCGACACCGAAAAGATTGTCGGCTCGGGCCCTTTTGGCAACGGCGGCCATTTCGTATGGACCAAGGATGGCATGGCAGTGTTTAAAAACTTCTTGCCGGTCAAGCACAGCTTCACAGGTGCCAGGTCGACACAGGTCCAGACTGTGGCACTGCCAAAGAGCATCGAGATTGCAGACAACCATAGACGGGGCATCCGGGACGGAAACCTCGAGCTGACGGTGGACGACCTCAAAAACATTTTCAAGTTCTCCGTGAATAAGACGCTGGAATTGATTAGTGCCCAGATCGACGCGCTGGAAAACGGAACGCCGACTCGCAAAGTCACGGTGGGTTGTCTATGCGCGCAACGCCTGTCATGGAGAGTTCTAACAATGACAGAACATTTTCATGTCCGGAGGCTTCGCAGAAAGGTTCGTGTATATCGTTCGCCTCTGACTATTGCACGTGACCTTCTCGTGACTTGGCTAATGCCCTGCAAGCAAGTACCTGCTCTCGCGAGTCACCGACTTTGGCGGCGAAAGAGGCATTACAGTCAGCAAAGGAGAGGACTGGTACGTGTCCGAGTGTCGATCGCATGCAATTTCGTACCCCTACTCACTATCCACAGCTGGGGTGCCGTTGCCCAAGGCGCCGTCATGAAGGCCCTCGGCCTCCTAACCGAGAAGCCGTCGATCATCATGCCGAGCCCGTACTCATATGGCATGAAGCTGCGCAAGCTCTACTCCAAGTCGCGCAACGCCAAAGACACAGCCGTGACCGACTCGGCCGGTGTCAAGTGGGCGACCGACCAGATGGAGTGGTTACTGCAGAAGGACGACGCCGTCTCGCCGGGTGAGGGCCGCGTCGTCGTAAACGACTGCCACTTCTCTCGACCGTCCAGTATTTTTGCCCCGCAAGCGACCTCCTTCTTTTCGCGTAAGGGCCATAGCACAGGCGTTGATCCGAAAAGCGCGGCCCCGACGACAACGTGTTGCATTACTATCGTGGCCACGCGCCAGGAGGCGAAGACGCGGTACCAAGAGCTCGACTTGGGTGTGTTTATTCTACCTCTCTTTTGATTGCAGGTCAACTTCTAACTTGACAGACAAAGCAGCGCAGACCATACTGGAATGCGACCTGAAAAAGGTGCCGCCGTCCTCCCGTGTTGAGCTTGGCACCGAACCCAACACGTCCATCAACTTCCACCTCAAAGTCGAGATGCGCGTCAGCACAACAAAGGCCACCGTGACCGTTACCAGTGGTGACGTCATTATATCGGGTCCGACAAGCATCACAACACCGCCGGCTAAGCGCATTGACATGGTCTGACCTGCAGACGTGTGCTACTAACAGGACGTTCCGGTTGCAGCTGGGCGTCTGTCAATGGTCTCTGATGTCTAGCGAGTGAGTCTGTAGTCGAGTAGAATTGCCATGGCGATGGTGGGAATCGTGGAAGTCAGACCGTCACATCCAACGGCGTCCGTATATAACCGTCACGGAACATGGCACATTTTCCCTCGAAAACGTACTGTATCTTCCCCGCGACCACTAACACAATTACTTCCAAAAGAGGAAATTCCTGAATCCTTGAGCTGCTCGTCACGTGAATATATGTCATCATCTTACCGTTTTGTCGCCACAATCGTTTTAGCTTCGCGTCGAGTCGTCGACAGTCGACACATCGACTTGCCTCGCACAGCAGTCCACCATGTCGTCCATCAAGAAACCGGTAGATCCCCCTGCCGCCGGCGCCAAGGGCCGAGCTCGCAAGTCCTACGGGCACTCGCGCAATGGGTGCGCGCGATGCAAACAGCAGAGGGTATGTCTGACTCTGGGCCGTTAGGCAGTGGAAAAGCCGCCCGTCGACTGCTGCGTGCTGACAACTCGCCCAGGTCCGATGCGACGAGCAGCACCCCGCCTGTGGCCGCTGCGCGCGGGTCGGCGTACAGTGTCCAGGCTACGAGCGGAAGCTGCGGTGGTCGTCCAAGCACGAGGTCTTTGCGCCGGAGCAGACGGAGCTCGCCAGACAGCAGGCAAGCGGGAATGCTCGTCCGACGACCAATTTGGCGGCAGACCCGCATATGCAAGAGGCACGGGCATCCCACATCACGGCGACTGAGGCATCGTCGGCGCCATTGGCCAGTGTCACTCTTGTTTCGACAAGCTGCCGCAGCTCGCGCACCGAAACGCAGTCTCCGCTGCCGTCCTTCGCCAGCTTGGCACCCGAGAGCAGCGGCAACCGAATACGCTCCACCGGAGGCTCGACGTGGGACATTGCTTTCCACACGTCGCCTCTGCAAGCACCCGAGATCCCTGTTCCCTTCTTGGGTCTTGGAAGCCCGCTGTTGCAGCGCAGTGGAGAGTGCGTCGATATATTTTCAGGCCACGAGGCCTTTATCGACGACGACTCGGCCGACTTTCATGGACCGTGGGCAGACGGACCGTCCACTCTTGGTGTAGGAGCTGGCGAGGTGATCTTCAACAACGATCCGGCTCTTGTTCTGTCCGCTGCATCGGCGTCCCCCGTGTCAAGTGCTCTGCAACTTTTTCCCGTTTCACACACCAGCTCGCCGCTCTCGGCCGTCTCTCTCCACGACGTCAGTACGATCTTGGTCGAGTTCTACTTCAAGGTGACTGCGCAGGTGTATTCGTGCTACGACAGCCGCATGAACCCCTTCCGGTCAGCCGTGACGCGCGTGTGGAGCTCGTCGCGCGTCATGTACTGCACTCTTCAGAGCATGGCCGCTGCCTCTCTGGTGCGCGACTTTCCCGAGGTCGCAGGGATTGGGCGCCAGCTGCGCCAAGAGGCTGCCGGCCTCTTGGCAAGCACGGCAAACTGGGACGTGGGCGCTATGCTTGCCCTTCTCATGCTAGGTGGCACGTCCGGTTGGCACGAGGAGCGCGATCTTGGCCTGCCCTACTTCAATCAGATCGCCACGTGTCTTGCGTCGGCACCGATTGCGGCTTTTGGCGGCGGCGACGATGACGACGAGGGCGCCCGTCGCAGCTACCGGTTTTTCCGGGAGTCCATGCTCTACTGGGAAATGCTTCTTGCTTTTGTGGCCGACGACGACGCCATCTCTACGGTGCCTGGCAAACAGACCGGCGCCGGCATCCCAGATCGACAACTGGACAGACGTCTGATTGGACCCCGACCCGACCGCGCACCGACGCCGCCCGTACCGCACCCGTGGACGGGATTCTGTGCCGAGACGCAGCTGGCGGTGCTCAAGGTTGGCCGGCTCATCCGCCGGCAGCGCAAGTACGGCCAGACGCACAGCTTTGCTTCCATGGCGCACGTCAACCAGCTCCAGAAAGACATGGCCACGGCCCGTGAACTGGAGCAGTGGCTGGTGGGCATTGCGCACCCGACGGAAGAGGCCGTCAAAGACACAGAGGACCGCAACACGCCGGTGTGGCACCTACTAACGCTGGCCGAGATCATCCGGGACACGGGCCTCGTCCAACTTTACCACGTTTTCCCCGACCTGCTGACGGAACGTATCGAGAGGGAGAGGGAGCAGAACGTCTACACAGACTCTGGCGGTGACGTCGTCACGCACAAGGACCGCAGCAAGTGGCTCACGGGCTACGCACTGCAGAGTCTGGAGAGGATGAAGACGATCCCCATCGAGTCGGGCACGCGCGACTTCCAGCCCTTTCTGCTCGTGGCTCTGTGCAGTGAGCTGCGCATCAACAAACGACGTCCGGAGGGCAGCAGCCATGACAGCGGCACTCCCCGGGCCGGCTACTTGCCGCTGCATGCGCTTCTCAGTCTCGACATGGAGACCGTGGAGGTGACGCGGACTCGCGGATTTGTCGATAGCCGCCTCAACGCATTCCTGCACAGCTTGCCGCCCAAGCCGATCCAGGTTGGCATCGACATTGTCAAAGAGACGTGGAAGCTGATGGATCGCCAAGCCGATGAACGCGCAAGGACCGTCGCAACCAGTCACGGCGAAGGCGAAGAAGACGTGTACTGGATGGATGTCATGATCCGCAACGGCTGGGAGACAGTTATCGCCTGAACAATGCGACAGGACATCGGCTGGCCTTGCCTAGAGAGGAAATTTGTTACGACGTGGCCACGACTAGTGTGGTGCGGGACTCGCGAGTGGTGGGGCCGCTGGCTTATCTTTGCGCTAACCCACATCACCATTCGAGCGGTGCATGAGCTGCCGATGCTTGAGCGTCGTTCCGACATGGCTAGCTGCCGTTGTTGCTCTCCGATAAGCCGCAATAGAAGGGGGCATCGTGGGAGACGCCACTCATAAAAGAGGCAGCTTCCGCATTGAATCTTGATCCGCCATCTTGGAGACTCTTGTGATTCCAAGCCGAAATCTTGCCAGGATGGCACCTCCACACCCATTTGACCCTCTTTTTGGCGCCGAGATCGAAGCTGCCGTCACGTTGGTCCGCAAGGCCCATGGCGATAGCCTGCTTTTCCATGTGGTGACGCTGCAGGAGCCCCGCAAGGCGGCCATGGTGGCATGGCTGGCAGCGCCGGAAACGGCTCCGCGGCCGGCGCGAGTTGCCGAGGTGGTGGCCATTGCCAATCCGGAGGGTGCCGTCTACGACGGCCTGGTCGACCTTGACGCGGGGACCATCACGGCGTGGGAGAAGCTGTCAGGCGTGCAGCCCATTGTAAGTCCTACAATTGCACGGCACCACTCGTTTACGGTACAGCTAACACCCCTCCCTCCCAGATTACCATGGAGGAGCTGATGCACGTCGAGACGGTTGTTCGCAAGGACCCCAAGGTCATCGAGCAGTGCGTGCTCAGCGGCGTGGCACCCGAGGACATGCACAAGGTGTACTGCGACCCGTGGACGATCGGGTACGACGAGCGCTACGGCAGCGATGTGCGGCTGCAGCAGGCGCTGATGTACTACCGGCCGGACCTAGACAACTCGCAGTACCAGTACCCGCTAGACTTCTGCCCCATCTACGACGGCAACAAGGATGCCATTGTGGCGATTGACATTCCCAGCGTGCGCCGTCCGCTGTCCAAGGTGGCGCCGCTGGACTATCACCACCTGGCGCAGGCGAAGCGCGGCGGCTACCGGACAGACCTGAAGCCGATCGAGATCACGCAGCCGGCGGGCGTGTCGTTTGTGCTGGACGGCAACGCCGTGGCATGGCAGAACTGGCGCTTCCACGTGGGCTTCAACTACCGCGAGGGCCTCGTGTTCAACAACATCCGCTACGCCGACCATGGCGAAGAGCGGCCGGTCTTTTACCGCATGTCACTGGCAGAGATGGTGGTTCCTTACGGCAACCCCGACTACCCACACACGCGCAAGCACGCCTTTGACCTCGGCGAGTACGGTGCCGGCTACATGGCCAACAGCCTGACGCTGGGCTGTGACTGCAAAGGCAGCATTTCGTATCTGGACGCGGCGCTGCCGACGCGGGTGGGTGGTGTGCGCACGATCCGCAATGCCATTTGCATTCACGAGGAGGACGACGGCATCCTGTTCAAGCACACAGACTTCCGCGACGACTCGACTACGGTGACGCGCGCGCGCAAGCTGGTCGTGCAGTCCATCTTCACGGCGGCCAACTATGAGTACTGCGTGCAGTGGATTTTTCACGTTCGTGTCCCCCCTCCCTTCCCCCTTCCATCGATTCCCATTGTTCCCTTTCTGACAACGACAGCAAGACGGCACTATTGAGCCGAACATCCGCCTGACCGGCATTCTCAACACGTATGCGATAAACCCGGACGAGGACACGCAGGGCTGGGGCGTGCAAGTGTACCCCGGAGTCAACGCACACAACCACCAGCACCTGTTCTGTCTGCGGATCAACCCCAACATCGACGGGGGTCACCAGAACTCGGTGTATGTGTCTGACGCGGTGGCGTCGGAGGCGGCCGTCGGGAGCGCGGAGAACTATTATGGCAATGCCTTTTACGCCAAGCGCACGCGCCTGGACACCACGAAGCAGGGCATCACGGACTACGACTGGACGACGATGCGCTCGTGGGACATGGTCAACGAGAACAAGCAGCACCCGTACAGCGGCAAGCCGGTGTCGTACAAGCTGGTGTCGCGCGAGGTGCCGATGCTGCTGCCGAAGCCGGGGTCATTGGTGTGGAAGCGGGCAGCATTCGCGCGGCACACGGTGCATGTGACAAAGTGTAAGAGCGCAAGAGAGGGAAGAAGAAGAAGAGAGAAGAGAGAAGAGAGAAGAGAGAAAGCTAACAGGACAGACGCCGACGACCAGCTCTACCCTGCAGGACGCCACGTGCCGCAGACGTCGGGCGAGCCGTCGCTTGGCCTGCCTCAGTGGATCGGCGACGGCAGCGACTCCATTGTCAACACGGACGTTGTGCTGTGGCACACGTTTGGCTTGACGCACTTCCCGGCGCCCGAGGACTATCCGGTGATGCCGGCAGAGCCGGTGATGCTGCTGCTGCGGCCACGACACTTCTTTGCCAGCAACCCGGTCCTGGACGTGCCGCCGTCGTATTCGGTGGCGCCGAGCCAGTTGTTGGGAACGGCGGGCGGGAGCGCTTGGGACGCGACGGATAAGATGAGCAAGCTGGTGGTCAGCGGGAAAGAGACGAATGGGACGTCGTGCTGCCGCGGCAACACCTGAGATGCCGGCGGCGAGAAAGAGGACAGCTGCTAACTAGGACATGCTACCTCTTTACGGCACTCGTCTTTCCACGTCTGGGAGACTCATGTGGTGCGTACAGTGGCGCGTGTTCCAGACCAGCAACTGAAACAGACAAAGCGGAAGCCTCTTTTAGAACGCCGTTTCTATAAACCAAACTGCAAGACGTTGCCCGCTTGGGAGGTGCAACGCCCCTAAAATTTGTCCATCACTAAATCTAGTACTGAACTGTCGAGAGGCCGTCTCCTTCAGGGGCACGCTGGCCCTCCTATTTTGAAAATGAGGGACCGTGCCGACAACGGCTCCTTTTGGGCCGGACAAATCTCGGAATGTGTCTGCGCACCCATCCAGGACTGTTGGGTTGTCGCGCCTTCTCGCAGTCCTACGAGGCAGAAGGTAGTAAACAGTGCGCATTCAATGTGCAGACTGGGTCAGAAACCCTTCACAGTGCGCCGAACGGACCATCAAGAACATAAGCGCCTGCTTCCTTGTCGCCGCATTCTGTGTCGTGGCGGCTTGTGAGTGGGCGTGATTGAGGGCGTGAACGAGTGACGGCCGTGACGAGAAAGATATCAACTGACGAACATGTGCAGTATTTGTGTGGGCCGAGTGGGCCGAGTGAGGGGAAGAGCAGAACTTGAGAGCAGATTGGACAGGCGGCCGGAAGGATATCAATGACTGCGCACTGGGATGTTCAGCCTTGGCCGCCTCGGGACGTCTCGGTATCTTGACGAGGCTGAGGCTTGCAGCTTGCGTTCCAGTGTGGGGGTTAGCGCTGCATGGACCACTAACGCCGCCTTGCAGCCCCTGCAAATTTCTGCCTGATATCGCCTGGCTTGTTCGCCTCACTTTCGCAAGGCTATCCTCACACCCTCTCGACCATGTACCATTCTCTCTTCTCTATGCGGCCACGCAGTGTTGCCTTGGAACAGACCGTGTTGTCTATACAGAGGGCATGGGTAGGCGCCGGCTGATGGCCGAGCGTCTTCGAGGCGCATGGAGCGCACCATGTTGTCTGTGTCTGTCCAGGCAGTAGATCAAGGCAGCCGACTGTGAGCTCGTTCTCGTTGCCACCGCAAGACTGAAATCTGCAGCGACGTCGAGACTGACTCGACTGCTCTCTTCGTCTTCGTCTTTCACCGTTCTGCGCATCGAAGCTTCACCTCCTCGTTACAATGGCGAGCAAATTCAAGCGCCTTTTTTCCCGAAAGCAATCTTTGGATGGCAACTTGCCCTATCCACAGCACGGCGGTATGCGTGCCTCCATGGCCTGGAAAGGTGAGACGGCCGTGCCGTCCATGTTCGGCCTAGGCCAGTACGACCGCAATGGCCCCGGCTACAACGACTACAACAACGCGCCCACGCGGCCGAGCACGCCGCCGCCGCCGCCCGTCTTCTACGGCTCCGAAACGGGCGACAGCGACATGAACCGGGAGTCGCTGGCCTTTCAAAACGGCTTTTTTTACGTTGGCGACAATGCGGCGCAAGCCACTGGGCAGCAGCAGCAGCAGCAGCAGCGCTACCCGCCTTCACAAGTCCCATCGCCGCAATACCCCCAGCATTACCCCGAGCAATACCAGCCGCGATATCCCCCGCATGCAGTCTTCCTTAACGGCAGCGGTGAGGACGCGGACCAAGTCGGGTCGTACGTGTCCTTCCGCCCACAGTCTTTGCAGAACGAGAACGGCGTCGACAGGAACATAATTAGCACCAAATTGCCCGTGCCCGAGAACGGTACCGCCAGCTTCCTCAACGGCCCTTCGCCGACGAGCACGGCCCCTAGTTTTTTCCACATGGATGCCGGCGCCGTCAACGGCAACCAGTTTGGCAACCTGCCGCCGCCCCTGTCCCATTCTCCCAACATGGATGCCAGGGCCATCAACGGCAACAAGAATGTGTCGCCGCGGCCCCCGTCGACCCCGAGCCTTCCCAGCCGAGGCTCGGACGACGCGGACAGCTCCGGGTCCAAGTTCAGCCACGTCACGCCCACCAACACAGCTAGAGGTTGGGGTGCTGTAGGCGTCGACGGAAGCCAACAGGCCAGCAACTCGCCGCCGCCGATGTTATCGTCTGGTAGCTCTCCGCCGCCGCCGATGCTGTCGTCTGGTAGCTCTCCGCCGCCGATGCTGTCGTCTGGTAGCTCGCCGCCGCCGATGTTATCGTCTAGTAGCTCTCCGCCGCCGATGCTGTCGTCTGGTAGCTCGCCGCCGCCGATGTTATCGTCTAGTAGCTCTCCGCCGCCGCCGATGCTATCATCTGGTAGCTCGCCACCGCCGCCGATGCTGTCATCCAGCAACCGTGCCTCTGCGAACAGTGCGGGTGGCGCTGCTCGGCAGATGTATTCGCCGACGTCCGTCTCCAGCCGGGCATCCAGCAGAGGTACCTACGCGACGGCGCCACCGCCGTCGCCCCAGCCGACAGGCTCAAAGCAGCCGGTGCCGTTCCCAGAGACTCAGAGAGCGTCGCAGCAGCAGCACCGGGCGTACAACCAGGGCGACTCTGTGGGCACGAACGGAGAGAGCAGCGGATGGCCTCGGTACCAGCCGGCGATGACGGCCATGCCGCAGCATCATAGCAATGGCCTGCCTTACAACAACGGTCCGCCGATGGGTGGCGGCGGCGGCCTCAACGGCGGCCTCAACGGCGGCCTCAACGGCGGCCTCAACAACGGCCGCAGCTTCCATCTTACAATGCCGCAGCCGCCACCAAAGTACAGGTTGAATACAACGCAGGCAAATGGCAGCACCACCACCGGCAAGCCTAAGCGCAGCCGCCTTAAAAGCAAGCTCCCGGGACGCTCGGCGTCGTCCCCGTCGACGCCATCTATAGCGGGGGAAGACCCGCAGTCGAACAGCGACGTGAAGGTGACGGCGGAGGTGGTGCGCTCGACGACCGGCGACCTGCGGAAGCTGTACAAGATGGTGCTGAAGTCGAACGGCTGGCGCTTTGACCCGCACGACGAGGGCAAAAAGTTTCGCAAAGATGTGCTAGCGCAGACAGAGCTGCTGCGCGAGGAGATCGTGGCGACAGTGTGGGCGTGGACGCAGGCGACGGACTCGGAGTGGTCGCCAGCGGAGTTGGTGCTGCTGCGGGAGTGCGCGGATGCCATTGACAAGCTGAAGGACCTGGAAGAGGTTGAGACGGATGAGCAGGAGTTGGACGGCGAGTGGTATTATTAGGAATTTCTGTTTGTATCTCTTTCAGTCACTCTCCGTCGTTTTGTATTGAAAGCCCTGAATTTCAGGTATCGCTGTATCAACAGGAAGCGCCACGGGCCGGTCACAGCGCGCGATAAGATAGCGCTGCTCCATTGAAAAGATTGGCGGTCAGCAGCGGCAAAAAAAAGAACGGTAGTCACTGCAAATTCGAGCTTCACCACAAGACCTTGTCGTTCCGCAGCTCCAACCCAGACAAAAGACTGGAACGCTCCCCGCCGATGTACGCCCGCTGGATTCCGCCAAAGAAGGCAGCCGGCAGCACGTCCCTGCCGGCGCCGCCGCCAAGACTGCGAGAGGCGCCGCCGACTGCTAATGGCTTCCACACCGCGGCGACGGTGAGACCATCGCTTACCCAGAACACTCTGAGCACGCAGAGCTCCCAGAAGCGCAGGATTGTCTTTGACGACAATTCACCAGATGACAAGAACGCCACTGCACTCGCCCGTGAACAGCCCGGCGCAATCGACCGCGCGGCCAAGCGACACAAGCCGGCGCCAGTTGTGGCTGACGTCCAGGTCGAGCGGAAAGGTAGAACGAAAGAAGCGAGCACGCAAAACACGCCGAGAGCAGAAAAGAAGCAAGGACAGGCAGCAGAGGCAGAGACCAATGGCAAAGACGTTTCCGTCGATGCCGTACACAGCAGGGCCGCGGACGCGGAGAAAGACGTCGACATGACGACCCCACCAGTGGAAAAGAAAAAGAAAAAGCGCAAGCGACGGCGCAAGTCGAAGAAGCGAGGCGATGACGATGAGGGGGAGGACGGGGAGGATGGGGAGGGTGAGGAAGGAGAGGAGGGAGAGGAAGGAGAGGAGGGAGAGAAGAAGGGAAAGGGGGAGAAAGGGGAGACGAAAGAAAAGGACGAGGTTGAAGACCAAAGACAGCCGCCGAAAGATGACCTGGCATTGCTGAAGACGGCCGAAGAGGACAAGAAGGAGAAGAAAGACAAGAAGGAAAAGAAAAAGGAGAAGAAGAAGAAGCAGGAGCCGGCCTTTGGGCTAGACGACGGGCCCGACGAGATGCCGCCGCGGTTCCGCGCCTTGCTCGAGAAGAAGGAAAGAGCGCTGAAAAAGGCCCATGCGATTCAGTCTGGCGACGACGGCGACGAGCAGACGGCTATGCCGGCAGATGAGCCGGCAGACGGGCCGACAGACGAGCCGACAAGGAAATCGTCAGCACGACCACTCCCACCGCCGGTCGAGCTCCACGGCCTCGAACCCCTGCCGCAGCCTGCCCCCGTCACCACCGAGAGCGCGGCCGGGCCGTCCTACGAGACCCTGCCGTCGTGGCTGGCCGACCCGGTCCGCGTTGCGTCCACAGTGCGACAGCCCTTCTCGGCGCTCGGGCTCGGCCCCGAGCACGGCATCGACGAGCGCGCCGAGGCCGTGCTGCGTGAAAAGGGCTGGGTCGAGGCCGCGGCCATCCAGACGGAGGTGATCCCGAGGCTACTGCCGTCGCGACGGCGGCACGGTGGTGGTGGTGGTGGCGGTGGCGGTGGTGGTGGCGGCGACTTGGTGATCTCAGCGGCGACGGGATCAGGAAAGACGCTGGCGTACGTGCTGCCCGTGATACGCGACGTCAGCCGCACACGGGGCGTGACGCGGCTCCGCGCCATCATGGTGGTGCCGACGCGCGAGCTCGTGCAGCAGGTGCAGGACGTGTGCGAGACGTGCGCGCGAGCGTTCTCTGCGTCGTCTGCGTCTGCGACGGGCAAAAGGGTGCGCGTCGGCATCGCCGTCGGCAGCCAGTCCTTCCGCAAGGAGCAGGCCGTGTTGGTCGAGGAGGACCAGGTCTACGACCCAGAGGGCTACCGAGCACTGCTGCGCGCGCGACAGCAGTGGCCGTTTGGGGGGGAGAGTGTGGACAAAGGCTTCGGCCTGCCCGACCCGGCGACGAGCCTGCCGCCGCCCGACCACGTCGTCCAGCACGTCTCGGCCGTGGACGTGCTCGTGTGCACGCCCGGCCGTCTGGTCGAGCACCTACAAAGCACGCCCGGGTTTACACTGGACTACGTGCGCTGGCTCGTCGTGGACGAGGCCGACAAGCTGCTGGGGCAGAGCTACCAGCAGTGGCTGGCGGTGGTGATGGACCGGCTGGCCGCCAAGACCAAGACCAAGACGAACAACAACCACAACAGCCAACTGCTGGGGGCCCGCGACTTTGCCGACCCGTCCCAAGGCAGTGGCGTCCGCAAGGTGGTGCTGAGCGCGACCATGACGCGCGATCTGAGCCTGCTTAGCAGCCTCAAGCTGAGCCGGCCGACGCATGTGATCCTCGAGGGCACGCGACCGGCAGCGGCCGAAACGTCAGCGGCAGGCGGGTCTGGCGACGCGACCGAGTACGTGCTGCCCGATACCCTGACGGAGTCCGCCATCAAGGTGCGCGACGAGTCGCAGAAGCCGCTGTACCTCATGGACCTGCTCAACAGCCCGTTGCTGTCGGGTACGAGCCGCACGGTTGGATCTGACGGTGCTGTCGGCGCCATTGTCGATAGCAGCGACAGCGAAGACAGCGACAGCGACGACAGCGCCGCGACATCGTCTAGTTCGAGCGAGAGTGAGAGTGGGAGTGGGAGTGAGAGTGAGAGTGAGAGTGAGAACACGAGCAGCTCCGACAGCGACAGCAACAGCAACAGCTCCGGCAGACAGTCGCCCGCTGTGCGCGCCTTTGACAGCTCCGTGCTCATCTTTACAAAGTCCAACGAGAACGCGCTTCGCCTGACGCGCCTGCTGGCGCTGCTCGACCCGCAGCTGGCGCCCCTCATCGGCACCATTACATCGACGACGCGCACGTCGGAGCGGCGGCGCACGCTGCGGGCGTTTGCCACAGAGGGGGGTGTCCGCATCCTCGTGGCCACAGACCTGGCCGCGCGCGGCATCGACCTGCCGTCCCTCGACCACGTCATCAACTACGACATGCCGCCGAGCGTCGAGTTCTACGTGCACCGCGTGGGCCGCACGGCGCGCGCGGGCCGGCCGGGCCACGCCTGGACGCTGTACACCAAGAAGGAGGCCGGCTGGTTCTGGCCGGCGGTGGCGGGGCAGGGCAGTGTGCGGGCGGCGACTGCGAGTGCGCGTGCGCATGCGCGTGCGGCGTCTGCGGCAGCCACGCCCACGGCGGCCGTGCGGCGCTCACACAAGGTGGCCAAGGTGGTTGTGCGGAGCAAAAAGGAGGATCATAGCGGCGACGGCGATGGCGACGGCGACGACTCGGACGATGACTCTGCCGATGCCGACGAGAAATCCGCTCGCGCGTGGTTTGGTGAGGCCCGGCTGGCCGCGTACGAGGCTGCTCTGGAACAGCTTGGCCGCGAGGCGGCAGCCGACGGACGGCGGGGGTGAAGGCGGAAGAAGAAAGGGCATTCGGCGAGGGTAGAGGTAGTGACGGTGACGCTCGGCAGCAATTTACAGCCAATTTAAGTCAAAATGCTCCTGTAGTGCACCTGCTCCAGCAGTCTGCTGTAGCGCCGCTGTCTGTTGGTAAGCCTAATTTGAGAGCAGAGACAACACGAGAAAATCACGTGCAAATCCTTCAATCAAACGACATCGCCACAGCTTCTTCAACGTCTCGACATCACACTTCCTGCAACTTCGCTCCATCCCCTCGTTTCCCGCTGCGAGGGTAGACGTCCAGCCATGGCGCGCCGCACGTACAACATCGCCATGGTCAGCGACTTCTTCTTCCCACAACCCGGCGGCGTCGAGAGCCACATTTACCAAGTCTCCTCGAAGCTCGTCGACCGCGGCCACAAGGTGATCATCATCACGCACGAGTACGCGGACCGCAAGGGCGTGCGCTACCTGACAAACGGCATCAAGGTGTACCACGTGCCCTTTCTGGTCGTGTACCGCTCGGCCAGCTTCCCGACCGTCTTCTCCTTCTTCCCCGTCTTCCGCAACATTGTCATCCGCGAGCGCATCGATATTGTGCACGGCCACGCGAGTCTCAGCAGCCTCTGCCACGAGGCCATCCTGCACGCCCGCACCATGGGCCTGCGCACCGTCTTCACGGACCACTCGCTCTTTGGCTTTGCCGACGCCACCAGCATCCTGGCCAACAAGCTTCTCAAGTTCGCGCTGAGCGACGTCGACCACGTCATCTGCGTCAGCCACACGTGCAAGGAGAACACGGTGCTGCGCGCGTCGCTCGACCCGCTCATGGTCTCGGTCATCCCCAACGCCGTCGTCGCCGAGAACTTCAAGCCACTGTCGCCCGAGGAGCAGCAGCACCTGCAGCACCAGTACGAGGACCGCCGCCGCCACCGAAGGCAGGCTAGCCAGGACAGCCAGGCCGCGGCCGGCACCTTTTCGCGGGACGGCACCTTTCCACGCGACGAGCGCGAAGGACGAGGCGCACTGCTGCCGCTGCCGCCCTCACACGGCGCTGCGGCCGGCACGTCTCCGCCGAAGCCGTCGTTTGTCAGCCACGCGGCGTCCCCGCCGACGCCGGCGCACTTGCTGGGCCCGCACGACCCCATCACCATTGTGGTGATCTCTCGTCTCTTCTACAACAAGGGCACGGACCTGCTGGTGGCGGCGATCCCGCGCATCCTGGAGAACCACCCAAACACGCGCTTCATCATTGCCGGGTCGGGCCCCAAGGCGATCGATCTCAAGCAGATGATTGAGCAGAATGTGCTGCAGGACCGCGTGGAGATGCTGGGCCCCGTGCGCCACGAGGACGTGCGCAACGTTATGGTGCGCGGGCACATCTACCTGCACCCCAGCCTGACCGAGGCCTTTGGCACCGTGATTGTGGAGGCGGCCAGCTGTGGTCTGTACGTTGTGTGCACGCAGGTCGGCGGCATCCCCGAGGTGCTGCCGTCGCACATGACCGTCTTTGCGCGCCCCGAGGAGGACGACCTGGTGGCCGCCACGGGCCGCGCCATTGCCGCGCTGCGCGCCAACAAGGTGCGCACCGAGCGCTTCCACGACCAGGTCAAGGCCATGTACTCGTGGACCAACGTGGCGGCGCGCACGGAGCGCGTCTACAACGGCATCACGGGCGCCATTAGCGAGGCCGAGTTCTATGGGTACGACCTGGCGACGGGTGCGACTGGTGGCGGTGGTGGTGTGGCAGTTGCTACTACTGCTGCTGCCGGCAGTGCCGGTGATGGCGGCAGCGGCAGCGGCGGTAGCGGCACGGCCAATGACGGCGGCAGCTGGACGGGCACGCGTGGCCGGTCCGGAGCGCAGAGCTTTGCGCTGATTGACCGGCTGAAGCGGTACTACGGCTGCGGCATCTGGGCGGGCAAGCTGTTCTGCCTCTGCGTCGTGGTCGACTACCTGCTCTTCCTCTTCCTGGAGTTTTGGTGGCCGCGCGACCACATCGACATCTGTCCCGACTGGCCACGGAAGACACTGCAGCAGCAAGAGAAGGAAAGCAAGTGAGAGACAAGACCGAGCTCGGTACCTGGTCTTGGAGGGCGATCAGGACGCATAAACTTGTACACTAATGACGGCGTTGGTATAATGATGATAATGAGTCCACCTTGGTTTTCTTTGAATAAACTAGCAAGACCCATGGTTGCGCGTGGGTGGCCTCTGCTGAGCTGGTCACATCTGGCACGATGCGATGAGGAATCTATATTACAGTCTGCTTGTTGTCACCTCTTTCCTGAGCTCTGACTCCTAGACGTTCGTTGAGCTGGACGTTTTTGCTGAGTGTAAGCCCCCACAGTGTCGCACTGTTATTATACACTCCATCATGTTTTTGTTAGTATTTCAGCAGGTGTAATCTGTTGATACAGTGCGTATAAAAATGCAGTTCCAGAGGGTCTTGCTAATCGCACAGCCCCCCCCGTCTCTTATTCGCACAGCCCCCGGCAGAAACGCAGATTCTTATTGGCTCACACAGTGAGAGTGGAGAGAGAGCTGGGAGAGGTAGGTAGCAGCCAAGCGCGAACTGATGCAGCGTGTCACACTGCTAGTTAACACCTTGTACATTCTCTACGCTGAGTAGCTCCTATACGTACAGGTACTTTTTCTGCATATACAGTGCGGATATACTACTCAGATGATAATTTTTTTTTTGAAAGTCCAGTGGCAGTAGCAGGGGTGTTTTTTTTATCGGTGGCATTGGAAAGCGATCAGAAACTTTCATGCTACACCGACGCCCGCAAAAGTCTTGTACCATTTCAGGTCTGAAATGGTTAGCATTTATTCCTGCCTGATTTGTAAGGCCACAAGGACTGAAGCCCCTTAATGTCTCATCCATAAAAGGGGATCGCGCCCTCGAAGACATCCAGAGATTCATCAGACTTTATTCTACGGAGTAGTAGTAGGTACTTTTGAGGATCGGTCAACCACAATTGCCTGGCCCTGAAAGTGACTACTCCGTAGAAAGCACATCTCACAGGAGCTGAAATTGGCGGCGAGGCTGGAAATAACGAAAAGATGCGCTATCTACGGAGTACGTATGCAGCGCTAGACACTCAGCTTGGCACAAAGTACTCCGTAGGCTGCGCCTTACCCAAAACAGCAGCGCTTTCCCTCTTAGCGCCGTATGCTCTTAGGTATTAAGAGACGCAATACGGAGTACACACGACGCTTATCGTCAACACGCCGTGAGCTTATCTCGCCGCTACCTCGACCGCGTCAACTCCTTTATCTTCCACTGCCCTCGACCCCGATCCGTTCGTCTCTCTCTCTCTCCGCGCCCCCACGTCTGCTCTTGTCTCTACATCTTGCACGACAACTCCAGTCTCTCGCCCGCTCTTGCGCGCCGCACGTCTGCTCCTCGACTGCCCGTTTCTCTAGAATCTTGCACGAACGACTGCATTCGCTACTATGGCTGGACTCGCTGCTGTGGCTGACATGGCCGACAATGCCGACACCGGCGCTCCGGAGGGCGAGACCGCCCTAGAGGGGAGGACGGCTGGCCTCCAGGCAAAGAAGGACCAGCAGCCGCTGAACACGTCGCGCAGCTACAACTACAGGCAGAATGAGTGGAGAGTCAGTATATCCAGCGAAGGCCTTCAGTGTGCTCGACCTGCTAACGTCTTCTGCAGCTCTGGTGTTACAAGCCCCGCCTCGCGAACGATGGCTCCCTCTCTACATGGCCCGACGGGGACCTCGTGACTCCCGACAAGGTAGCCGCCTGGATGAGTGAGGATCTTATGGCCCGGCGTGTGCCTTTGGCACAGGGGAGGAAGTGTGCCCGCCCAGGCGCAGCTGCGGCTGGCCGGCAGCAGCCCGAACCAGGATTAGGGGCTAGGCCGGCCGCGGCTGAACAGGAGCAAGCTCTTGCTCCTGAAGGAAGGCTGCTCTCACGCTCGAGCCTCGAAACCTACTTGGCAGCGGTCGTCGAGCTCTGGAGGGAGCAAGTTGCCCACGGCCGTGGCAACACGCAAAATCCTCGGGGACCGGCCGTGCGCGGCTTCCTAGAGCAGCGCAGCAGGCAGCGCGCAAAGCACGATCGAGAAAAATACAAGGACCGAGGGAGCAAGGGCATCCAGGACGGCTACTCGGCCTCCGACTGGCTCCACATGCAGCACCTGCTTCTCGCCGGAGCCGCCAAGACGACACAGAATTTTCGAACACGCGTCGACCTGCTCCTTGGTCACTACTACCTGCTGCGGGGAGAGAACCGCCGGAAGATGGAGCTGGCCGATCTGTCAAGCGTCGAGTACGGCGCCGCGGAAGGGCCAACGCCCTGCCATTGCCTGGTTGCCCTCCTCCAGCAAGGCAAGCAGAACAAGACGGGGAGAAAAGAGTTTATGGGGTCTCTTCGCCACAAGGATCCTCTGCTCTGCACGCAGGGGGCTCTGGCGCAGCTGCTGTTTTGGCGCTGGCACATCGCTTGGGAGGCGCCACCCACCTTTAGGCGGCGCCAAGACTGGTACGACATCAAGGTGCTCGTTGGCAGCAGCCGTACGCAAGAGCTGTCGTTCCCAACCCAGCTCCAGGAGACGTGGCGGATATTTGGCGAAGCAGGCATCAGCTCGACGTCCAAGACGCACCTGCCGCGGTCCCTAGGTGCCGAAGACGCAGAGAACAACGGCACTTCTTTCGCGCAAATCTCGCAGGCAGGCCGCTGGAATCAGACTTCCCTTGCGCAGGCCTATCTGACCCATCTCCCGCGCCAGTTTATGCACGTCGTAGGTGGCTTTTCCGGCGGGTTCGGGGATTACTACCTTGCGCGTGCCGCGCGCCAGCCTTCACTGGCTCTCCAACAGCAAATCTGGCCGTGGCTCGAGGAGTGGGAGCTCCGCGTGGAAGCATGTGCCGGCGGGTGCGACTGGGAGTCGGGGGGCCTCGACGAGGCTGACATGGCAGCAGGGGGCTTTCTGAAGCTGCTGCGCCGCCTGCGCACCGTCCTCCTGCAGGACCTAGCTGTCCTGCAACCCCGGTATCCGAGGCTGCCGTTCTTCCAACATGCGCCGTTCTTCGGGCCCGCGTGGGACGAATTTGCCGATGCTGTACGAGCCGATGTGACGGCTTTTGACAACGGCGACGAGCCGCAGAATGTGCTATTGCAGCGTGCTCTTCCAGAGCTTAGCAGAGTCCTGAAGAGCGACTGTGCAGCCACGCTGCAGCAGAACCGGCACTTAGCACAGCAGCTGAGCCAGGTCGCCCAGGGCCTGGGCCAGGGCCAGAGCCAACTCGCCCAGAGCCTGAGCCAGATGCAGCTCCAGGTGCAAAATGTGGCCCAGACGATGGAAAGCATGGCCCAGGTGATGCGCACCATGCTCCAGATGCAGGCCCAGATGCAGGCCCAGATGCAAGCCCTGTTGCAAGACCAAGCCGCACGTGGCCAGTCAGCAGCCGCTGCCTTACTTGGCGCTCAAAGCATTGGCATAGACGGCGGTGCTGCGATTCCTGTGGCAGCTGCTCCGCCAGCGGCCCAGGTTCCTGCTCCTCCAGCGGCCCAAGTTCCTGCCCCAGCGGCCCAGGTTCCTGCTCCGCCAGCGGCCCAAGTTCCTGCCCCAGCGGCCCGGGTTCCTGCCCTGGCAGCGGCTCAGATCCCTGCCGCAGGTCCTCTTAGCCAGCCAATTTTTGCGGTCCTGGAAAAAGCCTACACGGTCGGCGAACTCTGGCGGCATTGGAAGGTGGGCATTCCTGGCCAGCCTGCTATCGAGGAGCTGGAGCGGCTCTGGGGCAGTCGCTGGCGGCCCGGCAACGCGATCCGCGTCCAGTTCAGCCGGCAAAAGATTGTCTGGGACGAGCTACAAGCCCTCATGAGGCGAGGAAAGTGCGAGGAAGCGGCCATTGCTGAGCTCGAGCAGCTCCGGGCTGGCCGGAGCATGTTGCAGCTGTCTGGCCACCTCAAGAAGCGCCGACGCCAGCTAATTTTTGCCAGGGCTGCCTCGGGCGCCAGATGAGCCTGACATCGGACGGTTCCCGGAGGGCCTGCCGGCGAATAGGGACTGGCCAGGTCAGGCAGCCAGGTGGAGGTGGAGCAGGAGGGGGTCATTGTTTTCAAGCATCCTCTTCTTGCTTTTTATTCTTGTTGTGTCACATAATATATACGTACATGCCCTGCATACACAGACACACACACGTATATGTCTATGGGCTTGAGCACGCCTATGCCTTCCATCGATACCTCCTGTGCCTGTCTCTGTCTCCTTCTTCTTACGACCCCTCGACGCCGGTCTTTTCCAGCCGTTGAAGCACTACTACTCAAGGGCGACAGTCGAGTTTCCCAGCCAAAGCTTCACGGTTACGATCCCTGGTTTTCTTCGCTCGCTCATGGAAGCAAGAGAAAGTGCGTGTACGGTCCAAAACATAGCTAGCGCTTTCAAAAAGGCGGCATTGTGCCCTTGAACCCGGAGGTTGTCTCGAAAAGCTTCCAAGACAGGCTGTAACCCCCCTCTCGATGAATCGATCGATATATTTACCCTTTAACTAACCTGTCGCTATACGTCAATTTCACCGGCTTGTCGAGAATGCCCGACAGATGCTCAGGGAAGAAGTCATCAGCGAAGAGTTTCATCATACAGTGACCAAACTATGCGACATCGCTGTGGGAAAGTTCGTTCTGTCCGACCGCCTTACGGAGCAGCTC
>JADHKL010000051.1:0-169183 GCA_019925545.1 Ophiostoma angusticollis
CCATAGTGTCGGTCGTCACTTTCTTAGTCTCTCGCGACAGCACCACCCTATTTTGGAAGAACTCCACCGAATGTAATTGACTTTGCCCAGCACTTTGTCCCGCTAAGGTACATACGGAGGATGACGCATAAACGGCACACAGGCGGGGAGACCTTTTTAGCAGGATCCTCCCAAGGCCAAGCTACTTTAGAAGCTTCATCCATGTCTGTGTCTGCTCTTCGTATCAAGGACTGACGAAAAAAGATTGCCGTTCTTCTCACGCCCTGGGAACAAGACGGGATTTCATAACAGCGGTTTATCTGTTCTCGCTGTTTCCACTTCGCCCCATACCCGAAATCTACACCCAGACAATTGCGCCTTCCCTTTCGCATATGGTGCACGGAGTAGCACCTCGCGGTGATCTCTGTCAGAATCCCTGGCTTTCCGCTTTCTGGGGCCCACACACAGCTAACAGCGCACTGACCAGCCAGGCCCACGCCAGAACCGTTCAGAGTTAGGCACATCTTGGTCTTTATTCTCCACGCGGTCCATCCCAGCTCTTTGTTCTTGGCCTCTCGTCCTCTTTCTTCCGACTTTGGAAGCCGCCTCACGATCAGCTCATATACATCTTTCTTTCTTTCTCTCTCCCTCCCTCTCTCCCCCTCTCTATCTACGGAGTACAGAGTCAACACTTGCCGCTCGCCCACAGACATTTGGATCGTTCGCTTGTCCTGCCCCGATCGCGCCAACGCTGCCGTTTCATTTTCCTGGAGCAGCGACCATTTTTGGCTCTCGCATAAGAATCGTAAGTCTCGAGCGTCCGACTTCTTTCCCTTCGTTCCCTCGGCCATGTTTCTGTTACTTGGTTCTACTGTCTCGGTTTCTCGCCAATCTTGCCAGTTCCTTTCCTCTTTTTCTCTCCCTCCCGTCTCCCTCGTCTCCTGCAACTCTCTCTATCCTTAAGCCCTCATTTCTTCTTCATCCCGTCTACCCCAATTTCCTCTTGTTACACCGTTCCAGGAAGCACGCTCACCCGAGCTCTCTCTGTCCCGAACTCCCCTCCCGACTCCCTTGCCCAATTTTCCTTCCCATCTGTCGGCTGTCTGTCGGCTGTGCTTGTCATTCCGGCTGCTCGTTCTCTTCCCTTTTCCTTTTCCTGCCTCCCCTCTTTGCCGCCCAAAAAGGGAAGTCGTGTGCAACAATATAAACACCTCCAACCATTTTACAGCAACCACTCATCCCCAGAAAAAAAGAGAAAAAGGCCTTGGACTAGCGTCCTAGTCTCAGTCTCCGTCTCTCGTCACCGCCTTATCCCACACTGTGAAACGACTCGAGCAGCCTTCTGATAGAGCTTGTTCCCCTCCAACGGAACCAACTCTTGTCTCGACACTACCTATCTTCTCCCATTTCCTCTTCTTCCCGCGGTCTCCCCTCCCTCCGTCATCCCCTGTTGACATGCCCTTGACTCGTCAGACTGTTGATGTCTGCCTCCTCTTTGCTCTGCTCTTTCTCCTTCCACCGAATAGTGCTGGGGCGCGCCGTCATCTCGACCTTGAGGGTAGGTAATCATCTGACCAGCCATTTTCGCACCAGTCTCGATTGATTCCAGCGCTTCCGCTCGCCTTTGTCCTGGTGCCCGAAGCTCCGTTCCCTTCGTCTTCAAAACTTCGCGACACCAAACTCTCTCCTTCGACCCTCTCTCTACCTTTCCCGCGTCCCGTCTTTTTCACGGCCAGCCAAAAGCCCTGCAACAACCGACCACAGAGTCCCTCCGCCGCCATCCAGACCCATTCAGACTCGCCCGAGGTTGACTTGCCCCGTTTGCCGCATTATCATCCGGCCACCCGCTCTCCGCCCTTCTCTATTCGTAACGCTCCTTCTTCTGGGACTGCAAATTCGATTAATCGAGTCTTATTTCCCGGAGCCAGCAATTTCGGCGAGAACCGCGCATAAATCACCACCCGATTCCTCGAACAGCAAGCGAACGACTATCCCGAGGCGTCGCGCTCCTAGATACAGACACCCCAACGTACTCCGAAAGACCACCTCGCCTGCTTCCTCCCATGGGCTTGCTGCGCCTTGGATACACTTAGTGTGGGCTTGCACTACGAAACGACCTTCACTCTTTCTCCCTGTGCTTGCTTGTCACAGCGCTGCCGGACCGGCTTGAACTGGACACGCTTTGCGTTACCTCTACGTGACGCATCTGACCGACTTGCCGCAAGGACAAAGCCATCGTCCCGTACACGAGCTGGCAGCCTACGACACGGCCAAGAATAACACAACGTTTCGGATTCGGGAAACACAAAGAAAAGCAAAGAGACTTGCCAATAGGACGCGCAGAGCCCGTCTGCGAACCAAAGGACATGATGGGAGGATGTATGAGCACAAGCAGCGAGGAGGTGGAACAGAAGAAAAGGAGCCAAAAAATCGACAAGGAGATCGAAGAGGACTCCAAGCGGTTACGGCGAGAATGCAAAATTCTTCTACTCGGTAAGGGCGTCTCCGACGATGCTTGTCCCCTTATCAAAAGATGTCATGTCTTGCAAGCTTGTCTTCCACCCAATGGCTACCTGCTGCTAACTACCATATCTTCCAAGGGTCGGGCGAGTCGGGCAAGTCAACGATTGTCAAGCAGATGAAGATCATTCACCTAAAGGGCTACTCAGAAGAAGAACTCTACAACTACCGCCCAACAGTGTTCAAGAACCTCCTCGAGTGCGCAAAAGCCGTGGTCAACGCCATGCGCCAGTTTGAAATTGAGCCACAGAGCGAGGACGTTCGCGCGCACTGCGATTTTCTGGCCGAATACTCCATTGGATCGGCCCCCCAATCGGCCATTGACCCCAGGGTTGGCGAGGCCGTGACGGCCATATGGAACGACCCAACCCGGGATCAGCTTATGGAGCGGCAAACCGAGTTCTACCTGATGGACTCTGCAGGATAGTGAGTCGACGCATTCCCGTTGCAGATTCAGCCCGTTTTGCTCACAACGTCAGCTTCTTCAAGGAGGTCGGACGCATTGTCCATCCCGACTATGTGCCCAACGAGATGGACGTCCTGCGCGCAAGAACAAAAACAACGGGTATCTACGAGACTCGCTTCCAGATGGATCAGTTGAGCATACAGTAAGTTAGCCGTGTCCCACGGTGCTCCTCTGCACCTCCAGCACCAGCCTCCTCGCTCCTTCATATGCAGCCACGAAGCTGGTATATTTTCCAGAGCTAATCGCCCTTCCAACAGCATGTTTGATGTGGGCGGCCAGCGGAGCGAACGAAAGAAGTGGATCCATTGCTTCGAGGACGTCACGTCGATCATCTTCTGCGTTGCGCTGAGCGAATACGACCAAGTCTTGCTCGAGGAAAGCAGCCAGAACCGGATGATGGAGAGTCTTTTGCTGTTCGATTCTGTCGTGAACTCACGATGGTTCATACGAACCAGCATTATCCTGTTCCTCAACAAGGTCGATATCTTCAAACAGAAGCTGGGCCGGTCACCGCTCGGCAACTACTTCCCAGATTACTCCGGAGGCGACGATGCCAACAAGGCAGCAAAATATCTTCTTTGGCGTTTCAACCAAGTGAACCGCGCCCATCTCAATCTATACCCACAGTACGTATACCGTCTCGTCTTACCAAAATCCCTCCTTACATTGGCCATGCCGTTTCACCATACGGAGACATAATACTGACAGCAGCGCACAGTCTAACTCAAGCCACCGACACATCCAATATCCGCCTTGTTTTTGCGGCGGTCAAGGAGACGATTCTCAACAATGCCCTCAAGGATTCTGGGATCCTGTAAGAAGGAATCACAGCACCCATTTATTTACCTGTTTTGCGGCTTCTCCCTTGTACGAAACGGAAACGACCATCTGAATGGGCGAGAACTCCCCTCGGATTTTTCTTTTTCTTTTGGGGGATCTAGCGGCGGCTTATTTTTGTTTCTCTTGGTTGCGAGCTAATCAGCATGGAAAAAGGCGTTGTTGGACAAGGACTCGGAGCTCTCATCAAGCTCGAGATGTTTTGGGACTGCTGCGAGGCGATTTCCCCCCCTTTTCCCTTTTCCCTTTTTCCCCATTTCACTTTTTCACTTTTCACTATCTCCTGTCCTGGTTTCCGACATGATATGCTTTGCCATCGGTGAAGTCTTTCTGTCTTCTGTCACGCCGTTCTGCCATCGCTTTTCCCTCGACTTTACCCATTTTGACGCCCGAGTCTGCTGGTTCTTTGCCCAGCTGCCATGCCATGATTTCTTTTCCCATCTTTTTCCATTTCTTTTTTTGTCACCGACAGTGAGATACCAGTCTCTTGGGAAATCCCATCGCGAGTCCTTTGAAGTAGTATACCAGGCACGTCTACGGAGTACGTCTGTATTGAAACTCGTTAAAAAACTTTACACAATCGTTCGTGAATGTTCACATTTTCCAGTCAAGATAGCTGCCGAAGTCTACCTACCTGTATAAAGTGCTACCAGTCTCTGGTTGGCCATAAAATGCCGGATCTGCCAAACTTGAAGACAGTATTATGTTTCGCCGTTTTTGTGATACTGTGTCTCAGTATGTTGCGCAAGGGGAGGATATAATTCCTGACAGCTGCCCTCTCGTCATTCCTGTGGTTGTCTTATCATGCCGCATGCATCAGTGGTGTCCGTGCTCTAATGATGCTCTGGCCGGCTTAGGGGACTGACCCCACTACACCAACTTCTGAGAGCTCTCCTCCCTGGACAACTTCCTGCTCGGTCGGGTCGGGCAATACCCCGCCCCCACATTAACTGCGATCGGCATCGAGAACAGCACAAACCGAGCAGCCACATCTAGATTTCTTCTGCCATGATAGAGGTCTAGTGATATGATAAATTTTGAGAGAGAAGAGACTGAAAAGGAAACAGCAACAATAAACCACGCATCGCATAATTGACTCTTCACCAATCAAGCGTCGAGATAATTCTCGCGTTTTTTATCGAGCTCTTCTTATTTCCCTCTTTTTTGCCACACGGACCTAATGGCCGCAGAACTTGGCGTGATTGTAGATATCTCTTGCTCTTTCAAGATGCCGACGAGATATAAATTTGCAGTATCGGGTGTGAAGGCTCTTTATTGTAAGCAAACCCGGCCTACGATACACACACCGTCTCAGCAAAAGCTTACGGCCCAGTAATATCAGCAGTCGCCGGAAAGAAACGCTGGTCCAAAGCTAGCTGGCTGGCATGAGCTGTCCACTTTCTCAACGCCTAGCTGGCCACTTACAAAAAGAGAAACATACTCGATGCCTTGCTGAGTCTCCTCTTTAGTGCAGGAGCTTTGCTTGTCCTGAAGTGACTGGCTCCATCCGTTTTCGTGTTGGAGCTTCCCTGTTGCTGCCAATGCCCCACCCTAAGTCTTGGAAACAAATGCACCACCGGTCCTCTTATCAACCCATCTCGCCCTGCTGTCTTTTTTCTTCAACACTCTCTCTTCCTCTCTCTCTCCTTCCAACCTGTCCCTCCTTGACTCGCCTTTTCCCTGTCGCCCTTGTTTGAGGGTCGGAGAGATCGTCGATTGACGCCAATTGCCCTCTGGATTGCCCTCTCTAGGAGATTATCAGATCTCGCCTGTCCCCGCTGATATCTCTTCATCCCTCCCCTCTTGCGTCATTTCCACGTTTTGTCCTATCCCTACTTTTCCTGTTTGCCCATTTTTCTTGGATAGCTTTTCTTGTCTCCTCCAAAGTCTCCTGCCTCTTTTCGAAAACCACTACATTGGCCCCCCGGTCCCTCCCACAATATCAACATGGCTTCCGAATCTTCCGAACACAAGGAAGCGCTTCCTACGAGAGAACGCCGGCCGTCGGTCGGTGCTCCGCTCGTGGATATCCAGGGCTCAGTGAGCCCGGCCGGGATTACGCGTCCGAAGCATCGTCGCACCTTTACCGGCTTCGGTGCACAGGAGATCAAGACCGTGGAGGGTAGGCTTCTTTTCCCTCTCCCCCCTATGGTTGACCCCAAACCTTTCTGACGTATTCTCTTCCCTGCAGCGTCCATCCCGGAACCCCAGCGCGAGGCCTGGCTCAAGAATCGGATCAAGGGCTTCCAAGACAAGGACCAGTTCGAGAAGGAGGTTGTTCGGCACGTCGAAACGACGCTGGCCCGCAGTCTGTTCAACTGCGACGAGTCGGCCGCCTACAGTGCCACCAGCCTGGCCTTCCGCGATCGCCTTGTGATTGAGTGGAACCGTACCCAGCAGCGTCAGACCTTTGCCGACCCAAAGCGTGTCTATTACCTGAGTCTCGAGTTTCTCATGGGCCGCACCCTCGACAATGCCATGCTCAACATTGGCCTGAAGGACGTCGCCAAAGGTACGCTGGTTTTGCTGCTTGTTGTTCCATTACCCGGAAAACCTTGTGTGCCTTGTTCTTTATGGCCAGCTGACTCTTCATCTCCTTAATCCAGCCGGCCTCTCTGAGCTCGGCTTTCAGGTCGAAGACATTGTCCAGCAGGAGCACGATGCCGCCCTAGGCAACGGTGGCCTGGGCCGTCTGGCTGCTTGCTTCCTGGACAGTCTTGCTTCGCTCAACTACCCTGCCTGGGGCTACGGTTTGCGCTACCGCTACGGAATTTTCAAGCAGGAGATCATAGACGGCTACCAAGTCGAGGTTCCCGACTACTGGCTCGATTTCAATCCTTGGGAGTTCCCCCGCCACGATGTGACGGTCGATGTGAGTTGACGACGTCTTTATTGGAAAGCCATCAAAATTCCTCTATATCTGACTAACTGGCTATTCCTTTCCAACTAGATCCAATTCTATGGCAATGTTAACAAGACGACCGATGAGTCGGGCAAGGTCACGGCCCACTGGGAGGGCGGTGAGATGGTGCGTGCCGTCGCGTACGACGTGGCCATTCCCGGGTTTGCGACGCCCTCGACCAACAATCTGCGCCTGTGGTCGAGCAAGGCTGCGAGCGGCGAGTTCGATTTTCAAAAGTTCAACAGCGGCGACTACGAAAGCTCCGTCGCCGATCAGCAGCGCGCCGAGACCATCAGCGCTGTGCTGTATCCCAATGACAACCTGGACCGCGGCAAAGAGCTGCGTCTCAAGCAGCAGTATTTCTGGGTGGCCGCTTCGCTCTACGACATTGTTCGCCGCTTCAAGAAGTCGAAGCGTGCCTGGGTCGAGTTCCCCGACCAGGTCGCCATCCAGCTCAACGACACACACCCAACCCTTGCCATTGTTGAGCTCCAGCGCATCCTGATTGACCTGGAGGGCCTCGACTGGGACGAAGCCTGGAACATTGTGCAGAACACGTTTAGCTACACCAACCACACCGTGCTTCCCGAGGCTCTCGAGAAGTGGACGGTCGGCCTTTTCCAGCACCTGCTGCCGCGCCACCTCCAGATCATTTACGACATCAACCTCTTCTTCCTGCAGTACGTTGAGCGCAACTTCCCCAAGGATCGCGACCTGCTGCGCCGCGTCTCCATTATCGAGGAGTCGCAGACTAAGCAGGTGCGCATGGCGTTCCTTGCCATTGTGGGCTCGCACAAGGTCAACGGTGTCGCGGAGCTGCACTCGGATCTCATCCGCACCACTATCTTCAAGGACTTTGTGACCATATACGGTCCGGACAAATTCGTGAACGTGACCAACGGCATTACGCCTCGCCGCTGGCTGCACCAGGCGAACCCTGGCCTGTCGGACCTGATTGCCAGCAAGGTCGGCAGCTCGGAGGCGTTTCTAAAGGACCTGACGCTGCTCAACAAAATCGAGCTCTCGGTCAACGACCCAGCGTTCCGGAAAACCTGGGCCGAAGTCAAGCTTGCCAACAAGCAGCGCCTGGCCAACTACATCAAGTCGACGACCGGTGTTACGGTCAACCCCAAGGCCCTCTTTGACGTGCAAGTGAAGCGGATCCACGAGTACAAGCGGCAACAGCTGAACATCTTTGGCGTGATCCATCGCTACCTGACTCTCAAGTCCGCGACCCCGGAAGACCGCAAGAAGGCGCTACCCCGCGTGTCCATTTTTGGCGGCAAGGCTGCGCCGGGCTACTGGATGGCAAAGCAGATCATCCACCTCATCAACAGCGTCGGCACTGTGGTGAACAATGACCCGGACATTGGCGACGCCTTAAAGGTCATCTTCATCGAGGACTACAACGTGAGCAAGGCCGAGATTATCATCCCGGCCTCTGACCTCAGCGAGCACATCTCCACGGCCGGCACCGAGTACGTATCCTTGCTTCATCTTCTTTTTTTTTTTTTTTTTTTTTTTGCAAAACTGACATTCTTTGCTCAGGGCGTCGGGTACCAGCAACATGAAGTTTGTCTTGAACGGCGGCATGATCATTGGAACCTGCGATGGTGCAAACGTGAGTCCAACCTTTTACCCTTTCCTGAAGCATTAACTTGGTTATGTTTCCCGTCGGCTAATCACCGGTAATAGATCGAGATCACACGTGAGATCGGAGAAGAGAACATCTTCCTGTTCGGCAACCTGGCCGAGGACGTTGAAGACCTGCGCCACAACCACACCTACGGCGCACACGAAGTCGACCCCAGCCTGAAAAAGGTTTTTGAGGCGATTGAGAGCGGCACGTTTGGCAATCCACAAGACTTTTCGGGCATGATCTCGGCTGTGCGGGACCACGGCGATTTCTACCTGGTGTCGGACGATTTCCATAGCTACGTGGAGACGCAGGAGCTGGTGGACAAGTCATACGCCGACCAGGAGGGTTGGATTACCAAGTCCATCACGAGCGTGTCGCGCATGGGCTTCTTCAGCAGCGACCGCTGCATCAACGAGTACGCCGAAGGTATCTGGAACGTCGAGCCCCTGACGCCCGATGCCAACGATGGCCTATGAAGAACGTTTCATTGGCGAGACGAGGTGGACTGAATGGGGGGATGAAGGTTTTATCTGTTAAACATGCCCCGTTCTCTCGTTTGCTCGAGTTCCTTTTCTCCCTTATCCCTCACCCTTTCTTCAATGTCAGCTCTGATGTTGCTACATCCGGACAATATATTGCCCTACATGTACACGGAGGCTCAGGTAAACGAGCTCAATAGTACACAATAAAAATTAGCATTGGATTTTCTGTTCCAAAGTTTGGGGGGGTTCACAAACCCCTAGTTTTTGCACTGCTGTCTCTGGCAGATCAGGCAAACACATCTTTTCTTCTAGTTCAGTAAACGCGGGCGGTCGAAGAGGGTATCAAGCTAGCAGGCGACGTGTCGTTGCGTGACAGTGCTCTTTTCTCATGTCGTGCTTTTATCATGCGAGTGTCTACGCTTGTCGAGCACTATGCCGTCCCCTTGTGATGATGTCATTGTGCATGAACCACACCGTTCACACGAGAATCTGCTTTCTGTGAGAGCTGCCACGTGCGTACTCCGTACGCTGTACTCCGTTGTTGAAGAAAGAACAAAGGATAGGCGTATGCTTACTCGTGGATGCACATTCATGGTTTCCCAGGTTTGGAGCGACCTATGATCGATATCATTTATTCCCTGGCAGGGTCAAATACTGCCACGCAGAATAGTGACGGGCGATCCATGTCAAAAATGATTACTCCGCATGCCAAAAGTCCGCTGTTCTGTTGGCTGTGGTGACCTTTTGGCATTTTCGGCAACGGTGCCTGGATTCTTCCTCAAAGAGAAAAATGCTCCGGCATTTGAGTCAATGCGGAGTACACCGTACTTTGGCAACCTTTCCATTTTCTTTTGACCCTCGAGTTCATTTTTTCCCTTTCTTTCTGGAAGGACGCTATTCCAGGGGCTGTGGCGAGAACTGGCGCAAAGTGCTACAGAGGGGTAGATGAGTGTGGTAGGGAACAGCCGTCCCACCTCTCTACGCTTACAGGGCAATTTGTTGGGCAGCACCCGACGCACTCCCAGCCACAGCGGGAGCAGCCCCTGTCCCGTTGCAAGCTTCACGATCACTGACGTCATTCCGAGTAGTGGCAACCCAGAGCGGGGGTCATTGACCATGCGGCGTAGTCCGTACTCCGTACATGAGTGCCAGCACAGAAAGTCCGGAGGAATGTCTCCTTTGATATGCCAGGCCGGCGCTGCATGAAGTCGGCCTGTGCCCGTCGGGGTGGGATTTCTGCGAATGGGAGCAAAAGCAAGGGTCAAAAGCAGGGAACAAAAGCAAGAAGCAAAGAACCGCAACGGCGGAAGAATGCTGCATGGCATCGTGGCTCTTACAGACACTCCCCTCCGCACACAAACACGTTCGTTTCCCGCAAGAAGAGTTGAACAATTGCTGGCTGCCCCGCTCCCCTGCCGTCTCTGGACATTCTGGTCATGGTGAATCGATAAGCGTGGACAATTGGCCCCGTTTTCCGTGATTTTCATGTCTAATCTCGATCGCCGTGTTTCTTCCAGTGGCATCTGTCCCGCGACCAACATACGGAACGGTATTATGTCCGAGGCGCCAGCGCAGGTAGTGTCGCGGTAAACATACCTGCTAATAAGAGTGAAGCTGGCATTCGTTTAAAAAGAAGCTGAGCTCCCAACCTTCTCGTTCGTTCTCTATCCTCTCTCCTCCCATCTCACCTCTCACCTCACTTCCACATCCGAGACAAACGACGTCCGGGAACGGTAATTTCTGCAGCAGCTTTGCCACTAAAAGATAGCGTTTGGCGACTTACGCAGCGACAAGACTAGGACGGCAATTCCATCTTTCACGGCAGGTCGCTCTCCCGGGACCACGCTCCGCTGTTTCCAGGCCGACAGGCAGCACTTTCCTGTCTTTGCCACTCCCTCTTTTCCTGCGGAGCAATACCAAGCTGAGCCCCGTTTGCGAGGAAAAAAGAGGGAAAAAAGGAGAGGAGAGAGACGAAGAAGAAGAAAAAAGCAGAGTTTCGATATCGCTTCTGCCTCGACACTTGAAGAGTGTCCGAGAGTTGCGGCCTCCCCGCACAACTACATGTATTTTACCTACGGAGCAAGATACATGTGACAGAAGTCGAACTCCGAATCCACTGGGAGCCTTGTGTCGCAGAGCAGAGTGAGCACCGGCGACAGACGCCACCGAGCTAGTGGGTCATCAGAAAGACCGCGTTTCAGCAAGCTCTCGTGCTAGAAATCCGACTTTTCAGTAGGGTTTTTAGAAGGAGCTTCTTGCGGAACGTTTAGCTGCTTCTTCCTTCCTCCACCCTACCTCCAACTCTCTTCCCAAGCAACTCTTCTTCGTTCCTTCTTACCACGAACGCTGTTGGTGCTTTGCAAAAACAACACGGCCAACACATTACTTCACCTGCGCAGCATCTTTGTTCTGGCCCCGGCCTGGCCATCTGCTCTTCCACCTGCCCAACGTGTCCCCAGGATTCGACTGCCCCGCAGCAGAGCCAGTTCGCCTTCGCCGCCAATTCTGACAACGACCACGACCACGGCCACGAGCACAGCCGTCTAGACACAATGGCCGAGTTCGTCCGCACCCAGATCTTTGGAACGACGTTCGAAATAACATCTCGGTAAGGACACGCCCGTCTGCGGAATCGGCAGCTCCATTTTGAGCCGCGAAACTTCGCCCCTCTCGCTCCCTCTCGCTCTCGCTCTTCCTGCTAACAGCTTGTCTCTTCTGCAGATACTCGGACCTTCAGCCAGTTGGCATGGGCGCTTTCGGCCTCGTCTGGTACGGCTTCCACAGATGCCACCCCGTTTCAATTGCGCTCCGGCTAACCCCAGCAACGTCAGCTCCGCCCGCGACCAGCTCACGAGCCAGAATGTTGCGATCAAAAAGATCATGAAGCCCTTTAGCACACCGGTTCTGGCAAAGCGCACCTACCGCGAACTGAAGCTCCTGAAGCACCTGCGGCACGAGAACGTGAGTTTGCCTCCCCCTTTTGCTGCTTCGCTGCTGCGCCGCCCCTAACACAACGACCCTTTCTTTTCCCCAGGTCATCTCTCTTTCGGACATCTTTATCTCGCCGCTCGAAGATATGTACGTTTTCAACCCCCCCCCCGATCTGCTGCCGGCCGTGGCGTCCGGACTCGGCCATATACTGAGACTCGACGTTGCAGCTACTTTGTAACGGAGCTTCTGGGAACGGACCTACACAGACTACTCACTTCGAGGCCACTGGAGAAGCAATTTATCCAGTACTTTCTCTATCAGATCATGGTAAGTTGTTCCGCTTGCACGAGTCAAACTTTCCCCAGCGCAGTATATCCCGTCGTGGACCCTGACTCGCCCGTTACTGACGCCTTCTCTCTCCAGCGAGGTCTCAAGTACGTCCACTCGGCAGGCGTCGTGCATCGTGACCTGAAGCCCAGCAATATCTTGGTCAACGAGAACTGCGACTTGAAAATCTGCGATTTCGGCCTGGCCCGCATCCAGGACCCCCAAATGACCGGCTATGTCTCGACGCGTTACTACAGAGCGCCGGAGATCATGCTCACTTGGCAGAAATACGACGTTGAGGTTGATATCTGGAGCGCCGGCTGCATCTTTGCCGAGATGCTTGAGGGGAAGCCGCTCTTCCCCGGAAAGGACCACGTCAACCAATTTTCCATCATCACAGAACTCCTAGGCACACCCCCAGACGATGTCATCAACACAATCGCAAGCGAGAATGTAAGGCAAATAGAGATTAACGTGGTGGTGCTACCGGAAGAAAGCCTCGACTAACCAACATAGACACTGCGATTCGTCAAGTCTCTTCCGAAGCGGGAACGCCAGCCACTGAAAAACAAGTTCACAAACGCGGACGATTCAGGTGAGTTCTCTGAGCATGCCAATTTGCTTCGTTTGCTTTGAATCCTGCTGACCAGTAATCCAGCTATCGACTTACTCGAGCGCATGCTTGTTTTCGACCCCAAGAAGAGAATAACAGCAACGGAAGCACTGGCGCACGAGTACCTGGCACCATACCACGACCCCACCGACGAGCCAATTGCCGAAGAGAAGTTTGACTGGAGCTTTAACGACGCCGACCTCCCAGTTGACACGTGGAAGATCATGATGTAAGTCAAGCGATCAAGGGGTGCTGTGCCTCGAAACGTATCACTGACCGCTTGCGCTACAGGTACTCTGAGATCCTGGACTACCACAATGTCGACCCGGAAGCGACGGGCGTGGACCCAGGCCAGTGAGCTGCGAAACAAGGTGAAAGAGATGGGCGAGCGCAGCAACGATCCGAAGAACGGACTGCGCTCTGCGAAACGAAACTGGAGTAGAGGAAAAGGCGAACGCGGAACGCGGTTGCGATAATAGGATGGAACAAAACAAACGAGACCATGGTTCTGGGGCACAATGGCATCAGGGCTTATATCTCATATCTGGTCACTTGGGGTCTCGTCCTGGGAGACTGGAGGCAGCAGGTTACTCTCTCCGCGCAAAATGGGTTGCAATGCATACGCTGTTCTTTTTTTCATCTCGGCACTCTCTCTCTCTCTCTCTCTTCTCTATCACTCCAATCCCTTTGTATTTGTTTTGTTTCTTGGCTCTGTTGTTTCGTGTTATACCTGGGCGCGTGTAGACGGTCTTGGCCTCTCCTGTTCTTTTCTTCTTTATCTGCTTTGCATATCAAGGCAGCTTGGTCTGGCACACGGGTCGTTATTGTCTGTCTAGCTTTCAGCTTTCTTTGCATCAATTTTGGAATATCAACTTTGAAGCACCTCGTCTTCTTTTAATATGCTCCGACATCGTCTCGTCCCTGTCGCCATTAAAACATATGTACATGTATACAGTAATCTCTTGCCTTGGATAGGATCGACACCGTCCGTCCTCTCCATCCCGCCTCCTTCACTGTCGCCGTGTCTTTACACTCTTGGCCTCCCCCAAATAAGGCCTTGGCAGTTGCTTGTCTGCTCGTCCCCTTGCCTATCTTTCGGTACGCGGTATTTCCCTCTTCGTCTGATCTCTTACCGTCTTTTCCCCATTCCTCTTTCTCTTCCTTTTTACCAATAGCTTGTGGCAAAATGAGACCCGAGAGCGCCAGCTTCGTTTCCCACCAAAGCGGATCTGCCGATCTTACGCCGGAAGCTCTCTGTGCCTTTCCCCATGAACTCCTGCTGGTCTGATGTTTTAGTATTCGTTTTCTGTCTCAAATCTCATAGCCCTTCTGTAAAGCATGTCTTGTTGTTTTGCAGTTCTCCTTTTTACAAGAGAGAGCGTGTCCTCCGTGCTCCGTATTGCGCATGGAGTCGCATCGTGGGGAAGCACAGCAGGAAGATGGGCACTAAAAAACCCTTTAGCGCTTTCCTTCAGAGAGAGCAATAGGAAAGGAGCAAAGTGGCAGGGATCAGCACGACGACCGCAATAAAATACCACACCTACAAACAAACCATATCTCTTTCTCTCTCTCTCTCTGGCACCACGTCACAACCTCTCTTTTCTCGGCCCCCCCTTTCCTCCCGTTTGCGTCCTCCCACCCCCGTCGTCGGCATTCTCGACACACCCGGACGACTTTCTCTCCGCCGTATCAGTCCTCTTCTGGCCGAAGCCTTCTCCCCCTATCCACGGCGCCTCGTCAACCATCGGAGTTTCGACACCGAAACAAACGACCAACCTCTCGCCCCGCCATTCTGCTTACCACCGGACTCGCATCCCCCTTTGCATCTGAGAGCACTATCCGTACTGGGAAAAGAGAACGTCGGACCAGCTCCAAGGGATAGAACAGGAGCCGTGAGGCACACAAGAAGAGAAGGCGGGGACCTTTTTTGGGGGGGTGGGGTGATACCGACAAAATAACCATGGAGGAACCTACAGCAATACCGCCGGAAGCGGAGCCGGCTCCGGCGGCTGCGGTAGCTCAGCGTCCTGCGCCACCTGCCATTACGCCAATCGACACGGCGGCGGCGTCGTCAGCAGCCTCTGCCTCGCTGTCACTCCCTCCGGCAGCCGGCTTATCCGCCATGCCTCGGTCGCCTGCCTCCTCGGCGCCGGGCTTTACCCCGCTGCTCTGCGTCGTCGACTTCCACCATGCCCGCGGCCCCGAGGTCGAGATGTGGTTTGGCGCCCCGGACGCCGCAGACGACCCGGCCGTCACATATGACTGGCCCCTGCTGCCCTTTATGGCCCTCAGCGACGGCGCCCATGCGTCGACGGAGGACTTTTCCTACTTTACGCTGCTCAAACCCGCCGTCCCTTCACCTTCTTCTCCTTCCGCCGCCACTGCCGCCGCCCAGACCACCAACACCACCACCACCACCAGCTCCAACTCTGCCATTTCTCTCTTTGGCATCTCCTGCACCCGCCAAATCGATGCTGCCCAGCTACTCAACCGGCCGTCCGACGTGACGCGCTCGACCGTGCAAAAGGCCGTCGTGGTCATTGCCGACAGCCCCCAATTCTTCGGCATGCTGCGCGAGCGCCTGAGCATCGTGACCAAGGCGTGGTTCGACCAGCGCGAGTTCTCCGACGTCGACATCCTGCGCCGCTTTCAAGAGTCGCTGGCTGAGGAGAAGGCGCGCGGCGCGCTTGGTGGCGGCGGCCGCTCGCCGCGCCTGGCCAGCGACGACGAGGACCGCGACCAGTACCTTGGCATGAGCTTGCGTGAGCTGGTCCACGAGTTCCGGTGGCAGACGCTCGTTCTGCTCAAGTGCTGTCTCCTCCAGCCAAAGGTAGTACTCTCTCTTTTCTCCCCTCCTCTATGGCATCTTGTCTCACTCATCCTTTAGATGCTCTTCTTTGGTTCCCGCTGTGAACGGCTCTGCATGATGCAATTCTCCCTCGTCTCCCTCATCCCGGGCCTGCTTCGAAACCTGCAAGATTGTGCCGGCCCGGAACTGGACAGCTATGCCCGAAAGCTGAAGAAGCCGACGAGCCTTCGCACCAGCGACCGGAGCTCATTGCTGACGTTTATGGGCCTGCCTCTGCAGATTTTTGGCAAAGTGAGCCCGTTGTCAGACCGCCCATCTTCTCCATGCCTCACATCTGAACCCGTTTTGCTGACAATGTCCAGGGAAGTTTGTTTGGCCCATATACCCCTCTGCAACAGCTCGATGTACTTGCAGACGTTGGCACCAAGTCCTACGTTGTTGGTAGCACCAATTCGCTGCTCTTGCAGCAGCGCGACCGGTATAGCGACATTCTCATCAACCTCGATGAAAAGACGGTCAACATTTCGTCCCCAAGCCTCCGGACTGCTCTGCAACTGTCGGTCCCCGACCGCCGCTGGATCGACTTCATTACGCAGGAGGTCAACGATACGTGGGACGAGTCGAACCCCGGCCGGCCAAAAACCATGGGCTACGTGGGCAGCGAGGAGTTCATCCGTCTTCAGTTTGAGGAGTACTTGCTGTCTCTTATCTCGTCGGTCAAGTATCGCAACTACACGAACACGGTGAACAGCCGCACGGGGCGCGTTCCGGTGCCGCCACTGCCCCATATCGAGGGCGACCCTTCTGCCGAATTCGGAAACGACTTTATCGAGTATTGGTCACATACCGAGAACTATCAGCTCTGGAACGCCAACACAGACTCCCACCTGTTTGAATTTGTGGAGCCGAAGCACCCGTGCGCTGGCAGCCTGTCCATCGATGACGTGCAACGCCGCATCGCCCAGCAAGTCCAGGACCTCCACCTGGACGAACGCTTTGCTCAGGGCCGGGAGGTTTTGGGGCGCAATCTTGCTGCTGGCCGTGAGAAAGCTTCGACGCTTTTCAACCGGTTCTATGCCGATATGGAAACACTACGGGAGAGTCAGCGGAAGAAGGCCGAAGAGGCTCGGCAGCAGCAAGCAGCCGAAAGGGCACAGGTCAGTGGTGGCGGCACGGCGGGCGACAAGAACCTCTCCAGCAGCACGGCGGCTGCCAACAGTACCGGGGCCTACAACGACAGCAACGACAGCAACGACAACAACAATCGCATCGGATCCGCAATCGGCGCCGTGGACCTGTCGAAAGCTCAGCAGACAGTCCAGTCCGTCGGCACGAGAGCGACGGCATACATGAGCAGTTGGGCGGCCTGGGCGGGCGAAAAGCGGAAGACTACTGGGTGGGGTCGGCTGTCGGCAACCGGCAGTGTTTCGAGCAATGGTAGCGGCACCGGTGGCGCCAACGGCAGCCAGAGCCCCAATCTCAACGGCAACAGCAGCTGGAGCTTACTGGGCGGCTCCCGCCGGGGTAACCGTAACACGATGAGCAGTACGACGTCCGATACGTCTTCGGAGCGCGGGTTGCGCATGTCCGTGTCGTCGTTCATGACGGGCAACAGCGAGGCAAACGACAAGTTCGCTGCCGGGACCGTGCCGGCCACACCAGTCACGCCATCTGTGCAAACAACACCAGTAACGTTTACTAGCGGCAGTCGCTCCATCTTTGGTGGTGGCAGCAGCAGCAGCGTGGCCGCCCTGAACACGACGCCCAACAGTGTTTCGTCCGTCTCTGCCCACCACGATTTCCCACCAGAGATGATTATCCGCAATCTAGACGAAGAGCAGCAGCAGCAGCTAGCCGCCGTGGCCAAGGAGCTCCCACGGGTGCCTGTGGAGTCGCCGGCTGCTGCTACTGCTGCCACCACGACCGTGCCTGCGACGACGAGTGCTTTGAACTATGCCGTGGGCAAGGACGAGGCCGCTGGCAGCCCGCCTCCGCCGACAGACACGACGGTGGTGCAAGCACCGGACACGCCTCAACAGACCCCCGAAGCGGAAGAGCCGGGGCGAGTTGTGCAGGAGATCAAGCATGGCCCGACGCGGTCGTTTGGCTCCAAAGTGATGCTTCTGCCTTGATGATTTCTTTAGGGGTATGATGGAGCCTGTCCTTGCCCCCTTTTCTCTTTTCTTTTCCCTTTTCCCTTTTTCCTTTACTTTTTCTCTTTTTCCCTCCCTTTCCCCTTCCTCCTTTTTTGTATGTGCGGTTGCTTGGGATGCATTGCATGTCTGGGGCTGTTTGGATCACAGAGTGTCGGTGACGTTCTTACCCCATGCGTCACACATAAACTTTTCAGCATACATCAATTACATCTAATGACTTTTCTATCGGTATTGGGCCTGTAGATACCCTCTTAGGAGTTTGTAAGATTTATTCTCACCCCCTTTTTAGACCTATTTTGACCGCTGCATTTCTTTGTGCGCTGCGAGTTGAGGAGACAGGTTTGAATAGGTTCCAATGGTTCCATGCATAATGATGCTTTTCATTCATCGGCAGGAAGCACTAAGAACTGGCTTGCTTTCTGTAATCATGTAGCTATGTAATTTCTGAGTTGTGCTTGCATCACCATTGTATAAAACTCGAAACGTCCAAACCCTTATCAAGCAAGCCTAGCCTGTGCATCGTAGGTAGGTGGTATCCAAACAATAAAAGGCAGTAGTGTGATATTCATAAACAGAAACTCCTCTCCATTCTTTCTTTTTGGGTTGGGGGGGGTGGTTATTGTCTGTACGCGATCCCAGGCTTTATGTCAGAGACGAGAGATCCAAATTCATGCTGTTGGCATCGCCATTAAGGCCAAAGAATTGGAACCTGCAAGCAAATATCAGCACCCTGGTCAGGAAAATAAATATGAATGGGGAAAGTCTTACCAGTCTTCCACGTTGAGCGTGGCCGGCACAGGCTGGCCGGCCGTAGAGCCGGTGCTCCAGCTGTCGCTTGGGCTCTGGCCATCTGCCAGCGCCGGATCTGCCTTCAAATTCCAGACACCATTGCCATTGCCATTGCCATTGCCATTTCCATTTCCATTTCCGTTGCCGAAGCCGTTGATGGGAATGTTTTGATTACTGGGATTTTGAAGCGGACTGGCGCTGGACGTACTCGCAGGTAATCCATTCATCGTCTCGGTCGGCGACACGTGCTGTCTAAAAGGGCTTTGTTGAGGTTGCCGCTGCTGCTGTTGCTGTTGTTGCTGCTGTTGCTGCTGTTGCTGTGACTGTTGCTGCATTACATTTGGACTCAACGTTTGCGTCGCTACCGAGGGCGACATGGTCGATGGGAACATGGTCGAGAATCCAGTCCCATCCGGAAAGAGCTGGTCTGGTTGAAAGTTCTCCCACAGAGCCTGCGACAATATCGGCGAGTTGCGTGTCACGAGATACAGATCGGGTGGCGTTGCTGGCACCGAATAGGAGGGATTGAAAGGCGTATGTGGGCGTGTTTGCGGGCGCGACGTTGTTCCTGCACCCGAACTTCCCATGAATGCATCTGTTGCTGGTGGTCGTGCACTCGGGGATGTAAGTGTTGGCGGCGCCATTTGCGCCGTCTGTCCACCATGTTCCAGCTTGACGGTAGCTAGGGCTGGTGTCTGCGGCCGAGACCGCTCATAAGACTCTTGCGGCTGGGGCGTGTTGACACTAAAATCGATTGCCATTTCATCGTATTTCCGCTTTGAGAAATCCAAGGGTGGCTGCTGCTGGACAAAAGCAGATTGCTGCTGCTGCTGCTGCTGGAATTGTTGAGCCTGTTGTTGACTGTATCGTTGCCCTTGCGGCTGGTGCTGGGTAGCGTTTGGTTCAAGGTTCGCAAAGCTTTGCTGCATCTTGTAATGGCGCTGGCCGGCTCTTCGAAGGCGGTCTTCGTACATCCTATTCCCCAAAATGGACTCAAAAAGAGTGTATACCATTTTTCCAACAAGCCACACCTTTGAAACTTCCTTCAGGCCACCCATGCAAATCTGAAGGTTGTCCTGTGTGGCCATCTGAATGGACGGGATCGGTGACCGCAGTTGGTATACATGCATGATCAGGGCGGAGAAGAGGCTGTATACGATGAAGGCGGGGCAGTACCGCAGTTGTTCAGAGGTGGACATGTAGTCGATAATCGAAGTGATGTTGTTCGCGGCTTGGAATGCAATGGTGCGGGAAGGGTACATTGCGGAGTCGTCGCCAAAGCGACTGGACCCTGGAGGCATATAGGCACGATGGAGGAGACAGAGAGTGGTGTAGTAGGTAGAAAACAAAAGGCCGGACCAAAAATTGCGACTCGACGCGTTCCAGCAGACAATGGCCGGGCAGTTTTGCAGCCAGTCGGCCAATGCCATGTCGCTGTGCGTTAGGTCCATGGGGCTCTTCTGGCGGCTTTTGGATGCGACAGAATATTGCTGCGAGAGCACCAGGCCCATGATCTCACACAGCTTCACATACTGCATGAAGAACTGAACCTGGAGCGGGTCTGGCGGGTATTCGCTTGGTTGGTCTGGTTCGTCCTCGAGGAAGTCGTCTTCTCCCAGCATCTCGACGTCAGAGTCCTCCAAGTTGATGTGAACAGGGCGGCCGAGAGCAACTGCAACGGAACGGTCGCGGGTGAACAGCGTCCACCATATGCGCTTCCACAGCCGTTTGTCCGTCTTGCTGAGCTGTGAATTCTCAACGCTGCGATGCATGCCGGAGCCTTGAGCCACAATCGTGGCAACGCGGCTCCAGTAGAAAACATTCTTGGTGACGTCTTCTGGACCCTCCCAATACCAACCCAGGAGCAGCAGTGACTGAACGATTGTTACACGGTCGTCCTCATAATTAGCGTCATAGAGGGCCTTTGCACGTTTGTAAAATGTCAGAGCCGCCGGGGTGGTAGAGCCGCTGGCGTCCATAAGCTTGGGGTTTTTGCAGACACGCGAGCCAGCCAGGAGGATAGCCTGCAGCAGTAGTAGCGAGGGAGGGTTGTTGGGATCGCAGTATTGACGCATGAAGCGAGTCCGGTTGATGACAGGTACAACAGGATGCACCCATTTGAAATAAGCCTCGATCAGCTCGTCGCACAGGTCGCGGGGAGGCAAAAGAAAAGCACCTCGCTGGTGCAGGATATCGATCTCCACATTATCGAGCTCGGTCAAACGAGCCTGCGCTCCTCGAATATTCCCGGGCAGTGGGTAATGCACAACATCGGTCGAGCCAGCCTGGTCGTGGACCAGCAAGGTGAGATTTGAAGATTCGCCGAGATAGGCCACGCGGCCAGCCTCGGTGATGGGTGCTCTGGTGAAACGGGGCTTCATGACTATGTCCACATACGTGCTCTTGTCCGCTTCATCTTGCCGGGCCTGGCGCTCTGTCACGGCGCTGGACGGCGTGCCCTCGGACGAGTGGTACGCGGTCACCGGACGACTGAAACCGGCGACAGCATTGGGAAGTGCCGACGTCGAGGCAGCAGAAGCCGCAACACTACCGGCTCGTGGAGACTTGCCGTCGGAGGCGTCGCCGCGTTCGCTAGTAGAGTAGTCAGTTAGGCTGGTCTGGTCAGAAAAGAAAAGGCAATTGGGAACAACGGACCTGTCAGAGTCCTTGGATCCTGACCCTGTGGTAGTCGTATTTAATTGCTGGGTAGGCTTCTTGCGTTTGGGAGTGGGGATGCGGCATTCAATGTTGAACGCCACGCAGTTGGTGCACGGAACACCGAGGCTGGCCGCATCACATCGAACCTGCGGAGCGAAATGGGTAAGTAAATGGTCAATGGTTTGGCAAAATGTCTTCTTGACTGTGTCCACGAGGCGGGACTATCAGGTACGCCGAGGACCCTTTAGAGGGGGGAACAAGAAGGGTTCTCTAGGGTGGCAGCTGACAGGGACATGGCCCACGATGTCGGTGTAACGTGTGCACTGGGTAGTAGGCCGTCGAGGGGACCAGAGGGGAGGGGGGAGATAGTGAAAAGTTGACTGATTGTATCTCACCTTTCTGGCGTGGCAGGTCTGTCAAGAGTTGTCAGTGTGTGATCTTTCATTGGTCGAGGGTAGGCAGTGAAGAGCAGGAGGGGGAACCATGACGCATGGATAGGCAGTGGTAAGGCTAAAGTGATGTGAAGTTGATGCAAAGTGGATATGCCTCGGCTGTTCTGTATGTGGGTAGGGCTGGGGGATGTGGTATAAAAGGGCATATAGTACTGACCTCACAAGCTCTGGACGCCCGTTGCCTGTCAAGACACAGATGTTAGCCATCCATTCATCCGAATACCGTTCTCGTCTCGCAGCTCCTCTTTCGGCCTGGCAGCTTGTCTGAGCTGATACTGCAAGGAATAGCCATGTCTCAAGACTGGCGCAATGCACACAGGCATCACAACCAAAAGGTAGGATCGGAGCTCTTGAGTCTGCCAATCAAAGCTACCAGGGTCCAGGCACCGAGTCCACCCGCATCGGGCAACCGAAACACCTGAGGCCCCCCGCCCCTCCGCCTTTTTCTCCCCCACTGAATTCTCTCCGCGATCCCCCGCACGGCAGCGGCCATCAGTGGCTGGGAAGGCAAGGCGCGCACTTACCGTCTAAAGCTGGGATTTGATCCTGCTAGTCCCAAAGACTGCTGTTGTCCGGTGGCACTGCCCGCCTGCTGAGGTGGCGAGCTGGAGCCGCCTTCAGGCGGGTCGACCTCCATTGCGGCTCGATGTGCCAGCTGGGGCGTGAGTCGTTAATGGAGGCCAAAGGTGAAAAAGCAAATCGGACACGGACACGCAAAGACCTCGGGTCTGGGCGCCCGAAAGAAGAGCAGGAAGATGAGATCAGAGACGGGATCAGAGACGGGATCAGAAACGAGATCAGAGACGAGATCAAGAGTCGGGATCAGAGTCGAGATCAAAGAGACGGCTCTGCGCAGATTCCGTCGGCAGCGGACAGAGGAGACCGGCTTCTGACAATGGTCGCGGGGCTCCCAAGAGTAGTGGCGCCGTCTCAGGAGACGTCTGCTCGTCGAAGCTGGCTGTTGCGGTTTGAGGTCGAGGACCGTCCGTCGTAAGCGGTCCTCGAGCAATCACAGCAGAGGTGGTACAGGCCAGCGTTGGCACGGGCTTGTCCGGGGGTAAGGTCGAGAACAAAAAGAGACAATAAAAGACTGGTGGAAAAGAGTAACGCTGCTTTTGGTGGCGGGCGACTCGGTCGCAAAACCGCACGCGTGGTGATGATGGTATGAAAACCGAAGGAGTATATATAGAATCGAGGGCAGAAAGGCAGCGGCGGCGGCGGCGTTGGTAAGAGGCGGTCACTGCTGGGTAAATATGTGATGGTCGTGATGCAGATTTGAGAAGATGCAGGATGAAGAAGAAAGAGATGTTGCACAGTGGGAAAAGCTATCCATTAGAGGCAAGCGCGCAGCTCAAGTCGAGACGACTGAGGGAAACGGAGCCGCAGGGGCGGGGCACTGGAACGTCGATGCTTACTGTGTACGGATACTCCGTACGAATGACTGTGGGGAGTTGGAGTTATTCTCCGCAGCACCGAAGAGAAAATAGGATTAGCGCTCTGGGAGGTGGCGCTCGACAAATTTACCATGTGACAGTGCGACATGCTGAAAGCAGCGACATGCTGAAAGCAGCGACAGACAATGAAAACGACTTTGAGCCACCCAAATAGCTACGTCTCAGCCCTACGTGCCTTGCCGGTGTCTCGCGGGATACTGCGGGAAACTTCTCAACTTGCCCCGTCGCCCAGTCTGTCAATAAGAGAGGGAAGAGACGGCCAGCGGGAACAGAAACGTCCCCGCAACGCCAGACACGCCGCGTCGACCAATCTAGATTTGGTACCCCGTAAATGTACCAAGGCAAGTGCTGGAAAAAGGGGCCGAAATCACTCCGGGTTTAACAGTACAAATAAGCAGCGACTGGCGAGTGTTCGTTTTCGCCACTCCTCCCTGTGCGAGTGAGAGACACGCTTTGGTCAAGAGCTGAAGTTGTCATCATATGCAAATGCTACCGGCCGTCCCCGTCCACCAGGATTTCCCCAATCTATCAAAACATGTACTCCGTGTCCCAAGAGTGAGCCCTTCAAATACACAACGCGACGAGGTTGTAGGAATTTTTTTGCAGCTGCTGTTTCGCTCGCCCGCGCCTCTCGCTCACCCTCCCCGTAGAGCAGAGCAGCACAGCGAAGACAGGCGGCCACGTCTCATGATGGCGGTCGCTTCTGCTGCTGGTCTGGTTGCTGCTGGCCAGCAGTAGTCTGCTCCTCCTCGCGGCTCTTTTTAATTTTCGCCAGCGCGGTCTCGACCTGCCATATGGCGCGTTCGAGCTCCAGCTCCAGCGACGGCGCGCCCAAGGCGTCTGCAATAGCCTTGCTGCTGGACTGGTCGGCGAGCAGCAGGCGCTCTTCTTCGGTGGGCGACGAGGACGGTTCCGAGGACACTTCGAAAGGCTTTGTCTGCGCGTAAATGGCGTCGAGGACGGGCGACGACGAGTAGGCAAGGCCGTTGTTCTTCAAAAGGAGCTGGATATGTCTGCCGCCAGACCACGCGCGCCAATGCGACCACGCGCGGTAGGCGAGATAGAAAAATGGAATGTTTGGGATTCTGCAGGCCATGAGAAGACGGAAACAAACAAGGGGGGACAGCAAAAGGAGTAGGCTGCTTGAGGGTAGAGCTCACACTGGAAGAAGGGCAACGGGTGCCGTGATGGGCATGCCCACGAAACACCAGACGAGCCGTTTGCGGTGCAGAGCTTCGCGCTCGGTGCTGAGCCGGTGCAACAAGCCGGGGACGCTGTCGGGAGGGAGCACGGATCCTGGGTAGACAACCTCGACTGGCACGTTCTCCGGCACGTTCTCCGGCACGTTCTCGCGCGCCTCGGCGTTCTTCTCCCCCTCTGACTTCTCAGCGTTCTTCTCGCTGGCCTCCGTCGCCGCTACGGCCTGGACCTGCCGTGCCGCCGACAGCGGTGGTACCGACTTGAGCCCCCACTCCTCCAGGGCGATGCGGCGCAGGGCGGCATTGCCCGACGATACCACGCGGCGCTGCCAGCTCTTAGGCGGCTTCTTCTCCCAGTCGGCCCACAGCTTGGCGGCGCGATTTGTGGCCTGGTCCATGATTGAGGGCTTCTGACCGGCCGGCAGGCTGGGCCGCTCACAGTAGAGCAGCGTGCGCCGCGTCGAGATGGGGAGGAGGAAGAGGCGCATGGTGGGTCGAGAGGCGGGCAGAGTTTGGACAGGGTCTTTTCTTTCTTTCTCAAAGAGCCGGGGTGATGGATGGCATCCAGTAGAGGCCCATTGTTGTTGTTGCTGCTTGTTTCCTTGATCTCACGAGGCGATGAGGGATCGAAAATGGAGTTGGAGGTCGTCTGGCATCGCGATGGCGAAGGTGCATGTATCCAGATTTAGATAGCGCCCCGATATAGAATATGCACCAATCCGCCGAGCTCGAGTGTGGGTCTTGGCTGACGTCAGAGTTTGCATCTAACTTTTTTTGGCACAGAACGCAAGAACTCCAACGCCAACAACCAAAATAGAATCAGAACTCATCAACCAAGAATTACGATTTGATTGTTATTGTCCACGTGTACTCTACATGCTCACATAGTTATGTGATAAAATCTGGCAGCTTAATGCCGAATTATCTGGACATTAGGGCCTCGAAGCCACACGGGCACCATGGTCGGCCTGCACGTCCTCTCACCGGCAGCGTTCCCCCTTTGCATGCAGAGGACCGTGAAGGAGTTGTCGCGACTCGCCCCTGACAAGTCGGGCGTGTGGAGCCTCCAGCCGCTACGTCCGCGGCATGTGCGGCCTGCAGCTCCTCGGGTGCCCACCGCAGGCGCTCGCGCAGTACAAAGCTCACGGCGCTGCCGTACGTCTTGCGCAGGCCCCAGCCGTACTCTCGGTACCGGCGTAGTTCTAGCGGGTCCCGCTGACGATCGGGGTCCGCTCTCTGCTATCGCTCCGACCACGCCCGTGCCCATGGCTGCGACGACCGGCATGCCCTTACGCAGCTGGCCCTGGCCGAAGGCGTTTGAGACCAACTTTCAGACACACCAGAGGTCAACTGTGGATACAACGTCGCCTGCCGTGGGGCCATCGGGGTCCCTTTTAAGCTGACGCTGACTGGCTATGGCTACACGGGTATATTTAAGATTGTATTCCAGAGCACCTTTCTTCCAAGAAGATAAAAGCATACACGTGGACGCTGCCATCACGGAGACTGCCACTGGGACAACGCCATATGGTCGATCAGCTCGTCCGGATATTGTTGTGGGAAGATGTCGTCTGCAAAAGACGACCAGTCCTTTTCCATGGCGGCCATGCGATGGAACAGCTTCACATACTCCCAGTACTCGGGGTACCACCCGGCGTCTTCCCAGTCGACGAGAGCCACGATATGGCCGTCCCGGACGATGATATTGCGTGGTGCAAGGTCGCCGTGTGTGAGAACGATGCGGTGTTGCGCCCGTTGTGTTAGATGATCATTGAGAGCGCGACGCATTGCCTTGGGCATGCTTTTGAACACATCCGAGAACAAGTATTGAATAAACGCCGCTTCGCCATAGCACGCTGGCGCCGTATTACGGCCCACAATGTTGCGTCCCTCGCGGATTTCTTTGCCGTCGCAGGCGCCAATGTAGCCGTCGGGTGGTGGCGGGATGGCGCGCATTTTCACAAGGATAGCCCGTAGTTGGCGGGCGTATGCCGTCTTCTCATCGTACGAGAGGTCCTTCCATATGTGGGCGAGTGTTGTTCCCTCCACATACTCCATGCTGATCCGGTGCCGGCCTTCCGGCGTGGTTTCGGTACCGTGCACGTGTGGTACCGGAATGCCGCCTGCCTCAGCAACCCGTAGAGCGTCCGCTTCTCCCAAATAGACGCCGCGGCCGGCCTTCTTGAGAATCTTGCCGTCATGTACCGTGATCATGCGCCCAAAGACGTTGTACAGCACCGTGGAACCATATTCGGCCTCGTTGTCGGCCGCCAGCTCCGAAGGCGTAGGCGATACGGGGATGCCCATGGCGATCTTCTTTTCCCGCACGAGTTGCCACCAGCCCTTTTGAGGGACCTTTATTATGGGCCGTGCTGTTTTTGCGTCGGGCTCTTCGTTGAGCTCTTCGTTGGGCTCTTCGTTGAGCTCTTCATTGGGCTCTTCGTTGGGCTCCGGGGCTACGCCTTGGGGTTCCTGGCCTGCCATGTCTCCTCTATTGTCGAAGAGGGTGGCGTCTGATTTGGTGATAAAGATGACTGAGGATGGACGGCAATAATGATAATGAACAATGAATGCTCAATGCTGGATGCTAAATGCAGTATTTGACTACTAGATGTGGGAGAGCGGGGTTCTGTATGAGCCCCCTCCTCAGTGCTGCCGACAGACGGCGGTCTTCCATGAGCGTCATCAAATCTCCTCGCTCGCAAAGACAGCGCCGCCATACGATTGGGCGGCGGACGCGCTGGATGCGACCGCCGAGCTGGCAGCCATCCTGGCGCGCCTGTCACGCTTTTTGGGCGTTGCCTCCGTCTCAGGCATGAATTACGCCAGAAACACTCCATAATAGGTACCGCTTTAGCTTCCCGACTGCCAAACGCGGTCTACGGAGTAAGTGTCCAGCATGACGACATGTCGGCCAGCTGCGGCTTCTGGCTGGCCAATTCCAAGCCCCCAAGAGGAGGCCTGTATCAGGACCTCCAGGCTCCAGCGAACTTTCAACGGGGAGGTTGCACCAATGCCGAGCGCTAATACGCGCCAATACCGGGCAAAGCCCGCTAACCTCCAGAGGAGCTATGCACCTACCTGCTCAGCCTCGAGACAGCTGCTTGGCTTTCCCCGGACTCGTCGGACCTTGCATCTCTTCGTCCGTTTCATTTTCCTTCTCACCGTACGGAGTACATGTACATTCACTTACTGGCGCCCACACTCTTTTATTTCCGTCTCCTTTACCCTCCGTGCTGTACTGTTTTGCCAATATTTGCTTCTGACATCGTTCCTTGCTTTTCGCCGGCAGATCCGAGGCAAATCAGAGCGGCTGGCGCACAAACACCATCCGCGGCCGCTCGCCTCGCGCTGTTCACGACCTTTCTCTTTCGCTGGCCTCGTTGATTTGCTGCTCACATGGCCCCAGGTACTGTGAGAACAGTTCCACGTGAGTTGGCGTCTCTCTGTTTCTCCCCCCCAATCCTCTTCGCTAACCGCCGCGCCTCTGCTCTCTCTTTCTCTTGCTTTCCAGCATGGATCATTCAACGCCCGCCACAGTCTCTTCTCCCACATCACAACCATTCACCAGCCGACACAAGACACACACGGGGCAACTCCGATGGCTCGCGCGACGACACGGTCTACGACGACGCCGACGACGTCAACGAGAATGGCATCGATGAGTTTGCGCCTGGCGCCGAGGCAGCAGAAGCCGCGGCAACGGAGACAGAAGCACAGCCGGAAGCAGCGCCACTACCTCCACCAACACCACCACCACCAGGTGCGGAGAGAACGGTCGATGGCGTGTTAGAGGACACGACGACAACGGAGAAGCTGGATCGCAATCCGAGCCAAGGCCTCGGGTACCGTTTGTCACATCTCTTCCATGGCAAGGAGGGTCGGAAGTGGGACCACCTGCGGTCAGCAGACCCTGTCATTGTCGCACAGTTTCGCGTCGCACACGCAACGCACCAAGCCGGCAACGTTGATGCTGCCAGCAGAAGGAACTTTGCAGCCAGAGTTGATGGTCCCGCGCTCGAGCACTGGGAAGATGGAGTGGCGTCGAGTACTGCAGAGCCTCTCGCCCCAGCGGTCCCGGTGAGGAGCAATGGCACCACAAAATCCATGCCGGCAGCCAGTGTGGGCGGCGCTGGCATGCCTCCAGCCACGCCCATTGTGTCTGCTCCGGGCACCACCAGTGGATCGCGCGGCCATCCCGCGCTGGCATCGGGGGGCGGGCACCGCTCCACCTCTTCCAGCCAAGCACGCCGGCGGCACCCCTGGTGGTACAATCCAGAAACCCAGTGGCGCGGCTTCATTGAGTCCTCCCGCTACCCACACGCGCCAAACGAGAAGTCGGAGATTATTGGCGACGAAGAGATGGCGCGTCTGTATCCCGACTTCGGCTACAACCCGGCCCTGCGGCCCAAGGCTGGCGGGGGTGACGGCGGCGGCGGCGTCGGCCATTTTCACCACCGCCACCGCCAGCCCGGCTACCTCGCGGACCGGGCCTTTTACGAGCGCATCTGGCATACACTGCTGCACCACCCGCTGGGCCCGCTGGCCTGCCGCCTGACCGTGCTCTCGACGTCCATTGTCGCGCTAGTCGTGGCCGCCACCATCTACCGGCGCGAGCAGCTGAGCTCGCCGAGTAGCGCCGGGAGCACGGGCTATGACTTGTCGGGCGCAAACGGTCGCGGCGGCAGCGGGTCCGAGAGCGTCTACCTATCCGACCGGCTGCAGGAGCGGACGCAGATCATTGTCGCCATCGTTGTGGATGTAGTGGCCGTGCCGTACATTGGCTACATCACGGTGGACGACTACACGGGCAAGCCTCTCGGGCTGCGGCGGCCGCAGGCACGGATCCGGCTGATTCTGACCGACCTGTTCTTCATTATCTTCAAATCAGCCAGCACAGCGCTGGGCTTTGAGACAATGATTTTCTTTGATACCGAGGGCAGCCAGGGCTTGCTGCGGGCACTTGGCGCATTTGAGCTGATTGGGCTCATCTCCTGGGCCTTGACGCTGACCATCAACGTCTTTCGCGAGATTGAAAGGCTCGGCGGTTGACCAAAGAGGCAGGCAGGCGGGATGTCCGAGGATATCCGATGGTTGGAATGGCGTTTTTGTTTACAGCGCAGCTTTTCTTTTGTCTTTTTACCCTGGCCTGCAAGTGCGGAAAGCATCATGAGATCCCGTGCGATCAGCTGCTCCCGGGACACGTGTCACGATACCCCTATGTGTATTTTTCAATGAATTAAAGATAGCATTGACGAAGGAAAGGACGTCACGTCTCAAACGCACCGCTTTTGATTTCCAAGAAACAAAGAAACAACCCCCGTTCGCACAGTGATCGTGCCATCAACAACAGTACTTAGATTGTATAAACATTCGTCTCCCCTTTTTCAGTAGGCGTGGTCAAATATGTCGACAAAACAGCCATGCACTTTTTTCCGTTCCTCTTCTACCCCTATTCACAAAAGAAAAAAAACAAAGACAGAAAAAGGTGTGTCCGCCAGGCAAAACCTATTCTTCTACCACCGGGTTACTGTCCCATGCCGAGGCATCGAGCTTTCTGTTTTTTCTTTCCTTTTTGAAAATCAAGAGCTTCCCATCCCGTAGTATAACGACCATCTCGTTCGTGCTCTGAGGTACGCATCAAAAGAACAACATGAAACTGGAAAGCAAAAGGGTGCCCAACCACGCAGAAAAGGGAAGGGGGAAGAACGCGAGAGAAACCAGAGCCAACTCAACAAGGTGTATAGTACAAAGCAAAATGGACGGAGCGGATGGCGCAACGCAGGGAGGACGTTGGAAAAAAGGGGTGTGGAAAGGTGGGGAATATAATCAAACTTTCTTCTTCTTCTTTTTGTTCTGGTTTCGCGTGCTGTGCGCCCCAGGTTCACGTATAGGTGCTCGGTTGAAAGAGGACACCACTCGTCGTAAGAGGGGGAGAGAATGTGAGGAGTAGAGAGAGAAGAGAGAGAGGGAGAAAGAGAGAGAGAGAGAGAGAGAAAGAGAGAGGGAAAACGTGCAATGCACTGTTCCACGCCCATGCGTCCCCTCATGGCTTCGAGGAGGCGGGTGTGTCCGAGTTCGCCGGAGCACCGTTCGTCGTGCCGTCCTGAGGCGGAGACGGTGAAGCGTTGGAGCTTGTCTTGGCTGTTCCGTGTGAGCCGGCACCGTCCGCTGCTGATGGCGCTAGGTCTACAGCGGCCGAGGAGGGTTCCGTGGAGGAGTCGGTTGATAACGACGCAGCATTGGCCTTGTCCGTACTGTCCGTAGAAGCTGAGGGATCGGGCGTCGCCGTTGCCGTCCCTGCTTCTGCTGCCGTAGCAGCAACATCAGTACCAGCAGCTTCAGCTTCGGCGCCGGCTTCGGCGCCAGCTTCGGCGCCAGCTTCGGCGCCAGCACCAGTCCCGGCATCATCAGACGGAGCCGAGAGCGAGCCGAGGCGCGACCGTTTTGGCGCCCGGCCGCCCTCCTCGTATGCACCCTGCGTGTCCCCCGTCTGCTTCAGCGCCTGCTCCAGCTCGTCGAGGCGTCGCTTCAGCATGTTTTCGCGCCGGTGGCTCTCGTCCAGCTGCATGCGCAGCTGGGTCTCTGAATGGGTCAGTAGATCGACCTGTGAGCGCAGCTGTGCCTCATCGACAATCTGCTGCTGGCTTTGCTGGCTCTGCTGCTGCTGCTGCTGTTGTTGTTGTTGCTGTTGTTGCTGTTGTTGCTGCTGTTGCTGCTCTTGTTGTTGCTGCTGCTGCTGCTGGTTCTGCTGCTGCTGGGTGCCTTCCTGGCTGTTCCCCTCCTGGCCGGTCCCGAAAGTCGGCTCGTAGTGGCCGAGACGGCGCTGAATGAAGTCGTTGATCACCTCCAGCTCGGCCACGCGGGTCTTGAGGCTTGAATTAGCCGCCACTAACTGCTCCTGTGTCTGCGGCATGTCCAAGCGGTCGGCGCCGTTGGCAAACGCGTCGCCTCGGCCAGAGTGATCGGTGCCAGGCGCGCCATACCCTTGGAGGTGCTGCCCCTGGTAGTGTCCGCCGCCCAGTATCGCATAAGCGTCTTGCGCAGTGAGGAGGCTGGATCTAGCGGACATGGTAGAGTCAGCGCTGTCGATGTGGCCGTTGGCGCCCTCGTGGGAGGCACGCTGTGCGGAGAGGGCGGCGGTCGCGGCATAGGCATGGCCCTGGAGGTCGACGACACTGTTCGGATCTCCGCCGGCGGCGGCGGCAGCAGCGGCAGCGGCGGCAGCAGAACTGTTCTGTAGGACGCAATCACTAGTCAGACACAAGAACACGACGTTTTGAGATCGGATGGATCAGTCAGATCCGCGCCCAGCCTCCTTGGATGGATGCGCCTCGTCCGCCAGAAAGACCAACCTTCTTCTTCATCGCCATATTGTCAGGCCGCATAGAAGTCTTTACACGATTGCGGCTCTTGATCACGTCGGTCTTGAGAGAAATTGGCCGCGGGCGGCCGTGCAGCTTCAGGAAGAGGCCACAGGCGTTGCAAAGAACCGAGCCCATCTCGTCGCGTCGCCACAACGGCGTCGTCGATGTTGAGCAATTTTGACACATTGGAAGCGTCGATTCGCGATCGTGATTCGCCATGGTCGCCATCTTTGAAGGGAAATAAATCGTACAAAATTGTTGTCTATGCCGTCTCCTGTCGTCGGTGTGAGGATGTCCTCTGTATTCTTATGCGAAGAAATGGATACTAGAAGGGGGGGGGGTTGGATATGTCTGGCAAATGATAAGGGCGCCAGAAAAAACCTTTATCGGCACCAGTACGATATGAGATTACGAAGTATGCCGAACACGTGTGGATTTTTTTGTTTGGGAGGGAAAAAGCGGGTCCAGGCGGGTGAAATGATAAGGCCCAGTGGGACTCCGATATCTATCCATCCAAACACGCTGGAAATAAGACCAGGCGTTAATTCGGAGAGAATGCCGATGGGCAGCTACGAATATGACATATGACATCCATACCAGCGAGCCTTTGCAAGTGCCGGAAGACTGTGAAGCGGCCGACGGTGTCTTGCTAGGTGAACAGATAGCTATGTGCTCTCTGTGCGCTGTGTGATGCACTCGTACTATCCACAGTATCTTAGTCCATAAAATGGATACAGAGTACTCCGTACACGCGCTGTTTTCCAGCACAGGCCCAGCGCAGTATTCAATCCATACTCCGTAGACCAGCGAATTTCCTCGCGACGTCCGTGGTCGAATTTTAGCTGGAGTTAGCTGTCTGTCCGTACGGAACGTGCAATGGGAATGAAGAGCTCCGTTAACAGACCAAGTGAAGCGTCAGAGACTCGTCTTATCTACGAAATACCAGACACAAGAGCATCAATTTTTCTCTCAGTGGTGATGATACACGGACTCGCGGAGTGTACGAACTAAGCCGGTGCTCTCATTGGCTGAAAAATAACCGACCAAAAGGGGAAAGGCGCGACTATCCTATCTTATCGGGTAGCTTTTTTTTTTTGAGTTCAACATCCTTTGGACCTCTGCTCTTCATCCTCCCCTCCTCTTCACGAGCACCCCCCCTCTACCGCAAACACGATGCCGTCGACACACAAAAAGGAGAAGCCGTGGGACACGGACGACATTGACAAATGGAAGATCGATACTTTCAAGCCCGAAGACAATGTGGGCGGCAGCTTTCTCGAGGAGTCGTCCTTTGCCGTGCTCTTCCCCAAGTACCGCGAAGTGTACCTGCGCGAGGCATGGCCCGGTATCACGCGGGCGTTGCAGAAGTACGGCATAGCCTGTGAGCTCGACTTAGTGACAGGCACGATGACGGTGAAGACGACGCGCAAGACCTACGACCCGGCGGCAATTCTCAACGCGCGCGACCTGATCCGACTGCTGTCGCGGTCCGTGCCGGCACCGCAGGCGCTGCGGGTGCTGGAAGACGGCGTGGCTGCCGACATCATCAAGATCCGCAGCCTGGTTCGCAACAAGGAGCGGTTTGTGAAGCGGCGGCAGCGGATCCTGGGCCCCAACGGGTCGACGCTCAAGGCGCTGGAGATCCTGACGGAGACGTACATTTTGGTGCAGGGCGGGACGGTGGCGGTGATGGGGCCGTTCCGGGGACTCAAGGAGGTGCGGCGAGTGGTGGAGGACTGCATGCGCAACATCCACCCGATCTACATGATCAAGGAGCTGATGATCAAGCGCGAGTTGGCCAAGGACCCGCAGCTGGCCAACGAGAGCTGGGACCGTTTCCTGCCCAACTTCAAGAAGCGGGTGCTGAGCAAGCGGCGCGTGCCACACAAGGTCACGGACAAGGCCAAGAAGACGTACACGGCCTTCCCGCCGCCGCCAGAGAAGAGCAAGGTCGACCTGCAGATCGAGTCGGGCGAGTACTTCCTCAGCAAGCAGGCCAAGCAGCGCGCGGTGGAGACGGAACGGCAGGAGCAGGCGCGTCAGCGCAAAGAAGAGCGCAAGCGCGAGCGGGAGAAGGACTTTGTGCCGCCAACGGAGGACGGCGACGACGAGGGCAAACGGCGCAAGAAGAAGAAGAGGAAGACAACCGAGGAAGTGGAAGACGACGATTAGGGGCGCGGACGGAAATGTGGCAAAGCGTGTAATAGCATGTACAGCATCAATAGTCTAGTGCCGGGGCAGTTCTACCCAGCTGAAGGAAAATCCATAACGTTTCAACCAGAACGATGCGCATATCTCGTAAGGCGGCGACCTACAACTTCGACGGGGAGTCCCGTCCCGACAATGACGGGTCCGTGTCGAACGACAACACCAACTTGCCGAACTGACGGCCGTCTTTGATGTCGTCGAAGAGGCTCTCGATGGCGGGCAGGTTGTCCTCGGACAGGCCACCGTAGACGACGCGGCTGACGACGGGGCGGATCTTGTGGCGGTGCACAAAGGCGACCATGGCGCGGAACTCGGCGCGTGAGCCCATGGTAGAGCCGCGCAGCTCAATGTTGCGCATTACCGCGGACATGAGCCAGTCCATCTTGGGCGCGACGGTCATGCCGTAGGAGGCGACGATGCCGCCGCCGCGCAGCAGGCGCGTGGCGCGCTTCATAATGTCGCCGCCGGCACCGTCGATGATGGCATCCAAATACGGCCGCTCGGCTGGCAGCAGCTTCAGCAGCTGCTTGTCCCAGTCGGCGTCGCGGTAGGACACGCCACCGGACACGCCCAGCTCGGTCTTGGCGCGCTGCAGCTTGGCAGGGTCGCCCGAGGTGACATAGACACGCAGGCCGTGCGCAGTAGCTAGTTGCGCCGCCGCAATGGCAACGCCGCCGCCAATGCCCGTGACCAGCACGCTGCCGCTGCCGGGCCGGCCCGCGACGGTGGCCTTGCTTTTCGTCACCAGGGCGCGCCAGGCTGTTAAGCCGACCAGCGGTAGCGCGGCAGCCTCGACCGACGACAGATGCGCAGGGGCCACCTCGAGGTCGTCCTCGGGCACATTGAGGTACTCGGTGGCGGTGCCGGCATCCGTGCCCAGGGAGCCGCCGACGGTGGCGAAGCGGGCATAGTCCTCGGGGCCGTCGGGGTTGGCGATCCAGTTGCGGCTGGGGGCCAGGACTACCGAGACGCCGACCTGGGCAACCTCGCTGCGCTTGCAGTCGGGGCCGACGGCCTCCACAACACCGGCGCCGTCAGCAAGCAGGGGAGTTTCAAAGGAGATGCCAGGATAGAGGTTCTGGCGGATGAAGAGGTCGCGGTGGTTGAGGGCGGCAGCGCGGATGCGCACGAGCACCTCGCCCTTGCCGGGTGTTGGCTTGGGAACGTTCTCGAGGACGAGGCTGACGTTGTAAGCAAAGGTAGAGAGAGGCAGGGAAGGGCTTTGTGGAACCTACGGGTAGTAGACTTGGCCTGGCTTGCCATCGACCTTTTGGACTCGCAGTTGCAGAGGCATTGTGGCAGGTGACAGGTGCTGCGATGATACTAGAGAAAGGGCAAGGTGGTCGACGGAGTATAGGATGTCGTCGAGGTCGCAAGCAACGTCACAGCCATTGTAAACCCCGGATTTCGCTTGCCGGCGGATGGTGTAAGCTGACGGGTGATGGGAACAAGCGCTGCCCCGCAATGGTGAATCTTCTCCATCGTGTTAGAGCCTCGGTAAAAATGTACCACGCTGAGACCTGGCTCGACCGGGCATTTCTAAAAGGTTCCAACAGACGAGAATTGGTCGTGAAGACTATTTTCTTTATCAGGCCTTTTCGGCGTTCTAAAACGGAGGACTGCTTGACTTCGTGAGGACTGTTTATTACCTAGGTAGGTAGGTACCTAGGTACCTATGGAGTATGGACTACGGAGTACAAATCCAGTGCCTTGTTTTACTAGGGACCAGATCGCTCCAGAGGGAATGTTTGATTTCATGAGGACAGTTTGATTGGGCCTGCCGGTATGAACAACAACTTTGCGGGAGTAACGGGCTCAGGTCAAGCGCTGATTTACTCCGTACTCCGCCAACGATGATAAAGGGAGCTTTTGCCGTCATAAGGAAGGAAGGCGCGGCCCTAGCCTATGGACGCTCGTGTTGCGTCTCATACAGCTTTGGAAATTAACAACGATCTCGTGTCGGCCAACATCTCTGGCGGAGGCCGTGTTTTGCCAGCAGTGTAACCGCTGCTGCGAAGCAAGGAAGAGACGAGACGCCTATCCGAGCATGTACACACATATGACGGTGCAGCGGGAAGGACAAGAGGAAGAAGGAGGGAAGAAGAAGAAAAGCAGGAAGAGGCGGAAAAGACCTGATTGCCTCGAGTCACTGGGCAACCTACGGTTTGTGAGAGGCATGGCAGCCACTCTACGTACTCCGATACGTGTTCTCGACGATATCGAGAAGGTGAGAACCAAAGGACCATGCCTAGTACTTCGGATATCACCCTCTTGCCTGTTGTACTGCGCACCTAAACAGGACTGACTTTAGTTTTCTACCTCGTTGAGTTTATTTGGGGTTGCACCGAACATCACTGCACAGTATTACGATCACGGAGTCTAACATAGGTAGGCTACACGGTGGTGGCCAAAGGCGTGCAGGCGGCGCGTTTTATGCGGCGTGGAGGCGCTTTAGAGGCGGCCGGCGATGGTGGTGAAGTAGGGGACTACACCAGGAATAATGGCGGGCGGCCGGGCAGAGTAAGAGCATGGAATAAGGAGTACAGCTCCGGTCCCAACGGTGCAAAGAGAGGGCAAATATACGGGCGACTCGCGAAGGAAAGAAGCGGCAGCAACATGTCGTGATTCAGTCTTCATGCACCTGCCTAGGTACTCTTCAACAGCAAGAGCCCTGGCATTGTGGCAATCACTGAGCACTTGTCATTCGAGCCATACGGGAGCGGGAGACGAGCTTCGCCAGGATGTGTGTTATAGACGAGTATCAGGCGACGATGCTTGTTCTGTTCCGGGATTGATGAGCAAGGCAGGCACCACCCGGAGTCGGAGGCCGGCTCTCCGAGAAAGCGCAGGACATTTGTCATGCAGCAAAACTACCGGGAAGATGCATGGGACGTCCCCTGATGTAAGTGGGACGACGATGCGCCCTTGCGTCGGCGACGTCGACGTCGCCGACCATCAGGCGCCAATGATCGATTACATGTACATGAACATCGAGACAAGAATAGCGAGCAAGAGCTAGTCAGGGCTAGCAGCCAGGGTGCCCCGGTCGCTCTCCAAGCTGAGCAGCCTTCCCCGAGATGGTCGCCGAAGAGATTTAGTTAGAGCCAGTCCGAATGCCAGAAATGGGGACACATGGGTCGCGGATGACTGTAAGATAGCATACGCTGGGCACCAGGTGGCCGACTGACTTGACCTCTTCCTCTTCACTCCACATACTACCTACTCCATGTGCCCTCTCTCGGCACAACAGAAACCCCCACGAACGCAGTCACGTCACTCGGAGGCGCAGTGCTTGGTCTCTTCGTCTTGGATGGAGTTGGATGGTATCCCCTTTGGTCCTAGTCGCCCATCACGCAATCTTAGTTTCCGGACTTGGGAATTTCTCTCAGGATTTCTTAGCAGCTGCCAGCCTGGATGTCTCCTGCTCCGTAGGGCTCGGAGAAAAAAAGGAAGCCAACAAAGGACACCGCCTGGTTCTGGAAGGCGCCATGGTCCCGGTCACTTTGGCCCCCTCCTCCTACGCCCCTTCGAAAGTGTTCGCCGTCCTGGGTGGATTCGCAACAAGTTGCCAAGGACTTTTGCGGGTTTCTGTGCTCTGTGAACCTCCAGAAATAAAAGGCGCCGTCGCACGAGGTTTGTGCCATCTTCTGTTTGTGCTTTCTTCTCTTTCGAACTTTTTATTTCGTCCCATCTGCTTCGCTCTGTGAGACGGGATCTACATACCGCTGGCCGTTCACGGCCTTTGACCCCTGTTTCCGCTCGTCACCCCTGTCAGCCGTACGACAACAAACTCCCAGCAAAATTGTCTCTCTTTTTTCTTTATCTTCACTTGTCTCTCTTTTTTTTCTTGACAGGCTTTCTGCAGCCTCCCCTTTCTCGCCCCAATGGCCTCCGCCTTGGCTGGTGCCGCCGTGACCGGCGCCGCCTTTGGGGCTGCCCTGGTCGCCTCCGGCGTCTATCTGCCCTCCGTCATCGTGTCCCAGCTCAGGTGGGAGAACTACCACATGCTGCAGGCCTTTCTGACCGCCACCGCCGCCAGCGCCCTCGTCACCACCGCAGCCCAGCGCCTCGGCTACGCCCAGTTTTCGCCGCGCCAGTACGCCGACCGCGGCTTGTGGGCGGCGCCGTACGACGGCAACATTGTGGGCGGTCTGGCTCTTGGCGCCGGCATGGCCCTGGCTGGCGCCTGTCCCGGCACCGTGCTGGCGCAGACGGCACTCAACATCCGCTCCGGCTTCTACGCACTGGGCGGCGGCTTCCTCGGCGGCACCTTTTGGGCCGCTGTGCTGCGGCCTCAGCTGGCCAAGAGGCAGAGACGGGTGGCGAGCCAGGCCGAGGGCAAGGGCGAGGACGCGAAGAAGACCGTCGCAGCAAAGACCTTGCCAACGAGCCTGCCGACGCTGCTGGGCATCTCGCCTGTGGCCGCCGTGGCCGGCCTGGAGGTGACCTTTGCCGCCATTGTCGGCGCCACTGTGGCCGTATTCGGCCCTGGCCCCGATGCCAAGGTGATCTCGCCCGTGGCAGGCGGCCTGCTGATTGGCGCAGCTCAGCTGCTGTCTGTGGTTCTGCGCCGGTCGCTGCTAGGCGTCTCGACGTTATACGAGGATGTGGGTGACTGGCTGCTGTACTGGTCATCGTCGTCGTCATCGTCGTCGTCGTCGCCCAAGAAACCACCACCAGTCTCTGCGCTCGTCTTCTCGCTCGGCATTGTGGCCGGCGCGCGTCTCCTGACTCTGCTGGTACCCGCCTTTGCCGTCTCTCCGTCCCAGTCACAGTCTCTTGAGGCGATCTCGCCGACCGCGGCCGTCGCGGGCGGCTTCATCATGGCGGTGGGCTCGCGCATTGCCGGCGGCTGCACGTCAGGTCACGGCATCAGCGGCATGTCGCTTCTTTCCATCTCAAGCTACATCACCATGGGTGCCGCCTTTGTAGGAGGTGGCGCCGTGGCTCTCTTGCTGTAGTCTCATATTCTCTTCTTTCTTGTAATCTTCCGTTTGTAAATTCTCTTTTTCTCCTAGTCTGTTTCTTTGCCGACCTACTGTCTTCCTATATGCCAATGATACCAATCAATGCTATTTTGCCGGATTCCATTCAGTTTGCTGCCGCGTGTGTGTCTGCTACATTTCCCGTCTTCCGCCGCGGCCGTCGCGCCGTCACCTCCACCTCGAACAGCATGTCCTCCTCCAACAGGCCGGCCTGGATCATGGTCGCCGCCGGTCGAGCACCCTGCGGGCCACCGAACCACTTTTGCAAGACCGGCCACGTCTCGGAGAAGAGCGCGCGGTCTGGCAGAATGTACCGGACGCGGACGACGTCGGCCATTGTGGGGGTTGCGAAACGCTGCGTGTCCTCTGTGCCGCCGGTCGCCTCCGCCTCCGTCTCTGTGTCCGACACGGCGGCTAGGGCCGCGGCGACATTTGCCAGAGCCTGATCCGCCTGCGCGGCGACGCCGGTGCACAGCTGCCCGGTGGCATAGTCGTAGCCTGTGCAACCTGAGACAAAGACCCAGTCGCCAGAGACGACGGCGCGCGAGTAGCCGATCTGCGCCTCAAATGCCGAGCCGGAGCTGATGAGTTGTTTGGACATGTTGTGGGGGGTAATGCTGGCGATATGCTCTTTAGAAAAGTGCTCTTCGGATGAAGAAAGGAGAAAAGGACGACCAATGGCAGGTACTCGTACTCGTCGGGAGACCACTGACGCTAGGAGGTGAGTCAACATGGACCGATCAATGCGTGAGATCAGTTAACCAGAAAATGCGCGAGACAAAGGAGATATAATCCAGATAAATTCATATAGTTATACAAAATACAAGGTCTTGAGATATCGTTTACCCTTGCTCGGTATCGTCTGACCAAAACGAAAAGAGATTCACGTCCAACGCCAAACATAAGCACAACCCGCCGCTATGTAAACTGCCGCCCCATGATCAGCTCGTAGTACGCCTTTTGGTCCAACTCGCTGCCCAGCAGTGGATCATCGTCGTCGGCGCTGTCGACGGGATCGGGATTGTAGCTGATGGCCACAAAGTCGCTTACTGTTTCGTCTGGCGCGAAGCCCAGCGACCCTAGTGTCTGCGAGAAAGTGTTTGATCTGTGGGGTTAGATGCGTCCTCAAAAAAAGATTCTGTTGTCTCAACATACGATCTTGCGGCATCTCGGGCGACAATCTCCGAGAGCGAGGTGTGTGCAGCGGTGGCAGCGCCGCTGGCTGATGCGCCACTTGGTTTGCCGGACACGGCGCCATTTGCGGACGGCGGTGGTTGTCGTTGTCGTTGTCGTTGTTGTGGTGGTGGTGGAGATGCTGGTAGCGGCATCGCAGCAACGACAGAATCTCGTGGTATGGAGGCGGTGCTTCTACCGTTGCCGGTGTTGGAGGGGATGCTCCCACCGCCATCTTCAGCATCTTCTGCATCTTCAACATCCCCAGGATCCCCAGTTCCGCCCGCATCTCCAACAACAGTGCCCTCGGCAGAACCACCCGCGGCGACAGACGGTGCGGCCTCGTCCGTCTCGTCGTCGGCAAAGAGGGTCCGAAAGACGGAGCTTTTCTGCCACGACTGAATGTAAAGATCCTGGCGCTGCGGGTCGCGGATGGCGCGGATCAGGCGCTTTCCCTCGTCCTTCTGCAGGTGGTCCTCGATGACAGGGCCCAGGCTAGGAATCAGATTCAGCACGGCACCCCAGGCAGCGGCACTCTCGCGCATCGAGTGTAGTGCGCTGCGGTAGCCCTGGGCCGGGCCGCGCTTCTTCTGGGGGCGCAGGTACAGACAGGACTTGCCGTGGCGCTCACAGTAGCTGCAGCGGGGCTTCGCATTCTGGGGGTATTAGAGAGAAGAGAGGAGAGGGAGGAAGGGAACTCCGGAGAGAGCTCACATCGCAAGGCTGGTGATTGACGTGGCAAAAGTCGCACCTGGAACGTCAGCTAGTCAGAACGTCAGAGGGAGAACACCAGACCGCCGACTTACGCTCGCGAGCTTTTTTTGCGCTTCCGTGGGTTCGACGCCGCCTCGGTCGTCTCGGCAGCCACGAGCGTTGCATCGGTCGGGTCCATGAGCATCACGGCGGGCATGCTCCCGTCCTGCTTGTGGCACAACACACACACGCAGCCTGGCTTGTCGCTGAGAAGGTCACCAAGTGTATGCCCAAGAGTCGGCGGTGGCCATGTCCCTTCCGGAGCAATGTGTAATTTTTTGCTTCCTTTCTTCTTGTCTTTCTTTCTTCCCTTTTTTCTTCTCTTCGATTTTTTCTCCTCTTCCCTTATCTTTTCGTCGTCTGGTTTTCCTTCTATTCAACTACCACGCAAGAATATCGGTTCGGTTCAGCTGTTCGTGTTTTCCAACCGCTTGCCCTCGCCGATTGTTGTCGTTTTCGTCGCCTCCGTTTCTCCTTGTCGTCGACGAGTGACGAGTTGTAAGGCCTTCAAAGTCAATGCGATAGCAGTCCAATGGCGGCATTGCTATGGCTCACTGAGGGGTTCTCAGTCCGGAGGTGCGCTGTCTCATTGGCCGGATCAGCCTTGCCCCGCCAATTGCTCCTCCCCCACTTGTGTCTGAGCCGCAAGCATCTGATTCGCTGTCAACAGCTCTCAACAAGAACTCTTCACAAGGGGTAGCTATTAGCTATGGCCCATGATGCACCACCAAACGTGGATAGTACCTCTCAATAACAACGTTCGAATATGCCTGCCCATCTACCGGTTCTTCCCTAGTAGCCCACGAAGTCTCTCGCTCCGGCCTCGACCGGCTCTGCGTTCTGGGCGCGAAGACGCCGTCCGAGGCAAAGCCAAAGAAAGACGCGAGTATTCTATTTCCGTCATGCAGAGTCCGTTGTATTCCCTTCTCTTGGCGCTGTACTTTGACATCGAGCGCTTCTTCGCCGAGCTTGTCTTCGTCTGCCAGTGGCTCTGTCGTTTAGACCGACCGAGCTCATGGGGCCTTGTCCTCTAGGTTACGGAGTACTCTTGATGCCGATGCAACATTGGGTTGTCTGTATCTCGCCGGCGCTGTTTAAAGGGCGGAGAAATAAATTGCTTGCAGCGGGAGTTGCCCAAGGTTTGGTGTAACTTGGCCGCCTAGGAGATACGTTAAGCCGTAGGGAAGGGGCAACCAATGCCACTGCCGAGAACTCCAAATAAGGTGGCCCCAACATACTCGTACCTGCCGTACATCATAAAGGTGCTCCGTACTTTTCGCAACTGTCTTGCCCATTGGGCATCACAGGTTGCTGCGTTTCACACGACATTAGCGGGCACGTCCTGAACCGACACGGAGTGTTACACAAACAATCGCGAGCACTGCATCGCCCCTGCGACTGCGCAGCAAGCGTCACGCACGCATCGTGTAGGTGAAGCCGTGATGAACGAGACGACAAACAGCACCGCTCGACAACGACTCCAGCGGCGACCAGACGGAGGCCAACGGACTGTCTGAAACTTTGGGAATTGTTTCCGACGCAGGTTCGGCGAGAGGCTCTTGGCGACCGTCACACTGCAGACAAGCGCCGGCACCGGCCGTCTTCATGCCGCCCGCTATATAAAGAAGCACGACGCCGTCCCGTCCGAGGGCGCGACGACGACGACGACGCAGCCACGCTCCCACGCAACTCACACTACCCTGATGGCTTCTTCGCCGTTGTCAGTTCCGCCACCTAACCAGCACCTGTTCGATGCGGACGCCTCCATCGTGCTTGTCGGTTGCCGCGGCGCCGGCAAGCGCACCCTTGGCTTCATTGGTGCGCTGCATCTGCGCCGTCGCCTGATCACTGAGGACCACTATTTCCAGCAGGTCGCCGGCGTGTCGCGTGGTGATTTCTTACGTCGACATGGCGCCGACGCGTTTTCTCGCCGCAGCGTCGAGGTCTTCCGCCAGATGCTGGACGCCAACCCGCGGCGCTGTATCATCGCGTGCGGAATGACCAGCCTGGCTCACGAGGCCCAAGACGCCTTGCGAACATACGCCGTGACGCACCCTGTCGTCTACGTGCACCGCGAGCGCGAGCAGATGCTACGGTTTCTTGACACGGCTGATGCCGAACAGCTGCTGCGCGCTGACCAGAGCCATCGGCAGTGCAGCAACCTCGAGTTTTACAACCTGTACGACGCCCCCGCCAGTGCCAGTCCCAGCACCGGCGCCGGTACCGGCGATCTAGGCTCCAGCGCGAGCAACAGCAGTGGTGCCAGCAGTCCGTGGGACTCTGCACAGCAGCACCACAACCAAACGCCCACCAGCTATGGCAGCAGCAGCAACGGCAGCCATCTCGTCCCCAGCGGCTCCCTGGCCGGGTCGTCAGCGCGGCTCCTCAACGTCCGAGAGGACTTCACGCGCTTCCTAGACCTCCTCCAAGAACAGCCCTGGCGGAAACAATGGGCCGAGAGCCCCTATTCTCACAATGCGCTGCCGCCCGAGTACCGCGACTACTCCTTTGCACTGCGCCTGCGACTGTCGTATCTACTTGACATGGACCGCGAGCTCGACGAGTTCGAGGCCAGCGCCGACTGTGTCGAGCTCATCATCGACCATTGGCCTGACGACTTGTCTACGGTCGTCGCGCGCCAGGTCGCCCTGGTTCGCCGCACCCTGAACATGCCTATCATATACCACGTCGAGGAAAACCCACGCGAGGAACGCCGCCGCTCGCTGGACGAACGCGACCGCATGGACCAGGACCTGTTGGACCTTGGCCTGCGTCTCAATGTCGAGTACATCAGCCTCGACCTGCAGCGCAACGGCGAGATTGTGCGTCACGTACTCGCTCGGCGTGGTCGCGCCAGTGTCATTGGCAACTTCTGGCACGTCAGCTTGACGTCGCCGCCGTGGTCGTCGACCGTCCACGTCCAGAACTACGAGCGTGCCCAGAAGTTGGGCTGCAACGTCGTGCGCATTGCGCGCTTCGCGACCGGCGGCGATCCGGATGATGCGCCGCAAAAGCTCCGCGCCCGCATTGCTCAGGTTCTGGTCAGCCCCAAGCCACCGCTGGTGACGTACGACTACTCCCTTCTCGGCATCCGGCTACCCATGCAGGGCCACATTCTGAACCCGGTGCGGTACCACAACGTGGAGAACCGGCGGGACCAACTGGCCGTCTTGGCGAACGTACCCGATTTCTACCGCCTACGCTTCGCCAACGGCGAGGCAGTGCCCCTGCAGTTCTACACCATCGGTTCACGCATTGCCTACTCCATCACGCCAGCGATCCAGCGGGCCGGCTTTGCGCACCTGGGGATGCAGCACACCTTTGAGGCGGCCGCGTGCTCGACGCTAGAAGACTTGCGCCGCTTGTTCTTGGACCCAAGCAGTCCTGGCAACGAAACGTTTGGCGGCGCCACGCTGGCGGCGCCCTTTAAGGTGGCTATCCGGCCACACCTCGCGCTCGAGAGCCAACATGCCGCCGCGCTGGGCGCGGTCAACGTGATTGTACCGATGCGCGGCGCTGGTGGTGGTGACGGCGGCGCCTCGCTGGTCGAACACGTAAATTCACGCGGCAAGACCGGCATATGCAGCACGTTCTACGGCGACAACACAGACTGGAGCTCCATCTATCGCTGCCTGCAGCGGTCTCTGAGCCCGCGCAACGCGGTACAGCCATCGCGCACGACCGGCCTAGTCATCGGCGCCGGCGGCATGGCCCGTGCTGCGATTTATGCGTTGATCCGCCTCGGCTGCCGGCACGTTTTTATCTACAACCGCACGCCGGCCAACGCCGTGGCAGTGGCAGAGCATTTCAACAGCAACAACATCAACAGCAGCCACAGCATCTGTCACGTACTAGCATCGTTGGCTGATCCGTGGCCCACCGACCACCAGCCGGCCACCATGGTTATCTCGTGTGTACCGGCCATCAACACCGACGGCAGTCCGGCCGCCGAGTTTGAAATGCCGCTCCCATGGCTGGCCAGTCCGACCGGTGGTGTTGTTGTCGAGGTAAGAGGCGCGTTTTGAGAGGACATTGAGAGTCAAGAGAGTTAAGAGACCGCTCGTGTCTAGTGCGCCCCCAACTAATCGACGAAATCATTCCTTTAGATTGCGTATGAACCGCGCGTCACACCGCTAGTAGCGCAGATGCAGAGAGTTCGTGACGCGACGTCGGCAACTGGCGCAGCCTCGCCGGCGTGGGTAGTTGTGGACGGGATGGCGGTTGTGGCCGAGATGGCGGTAGAGGCATTTGAGCTGCTGACGGGGCGGATGGCGCCGAAGCGGCGGATGCGGATGGTGTGTCGGCAAGTCTGGGAACAGCAGCAGCAGGAGCAAGAGCATATAATGCTCGAAATGCCAGATGTCCTGATGGATGGACAGTTTTGAAGAGACGCAATACGGGAGAGTATTTACTGAGCATATACGTTGCATTAGATTCGAGCATCTGAAAGAGAGCAAAGAATGGCGCATCGTTTGCATTGCAAGTGACGTGCCCAAACTCGGCTTGTATTCGCGACTTGGCCTCGACACTGATGCGAGAGACGAAAGAAAATAAAAGAAGAATAAAAAATGCATGCATAATGATGAAGGGTGTGGTGACCGGAAGCAATAAAGGAAAAGAGTAAGGAAAGATACCCCCGAAAATCAGATATCCTCGCCAGTCCCGAGTCCCAGGGACGAATGCTCCATTAGACCAGGGAGCCTATGCAGTGATGAGGAGAAATACCTAGAAGACCCTGGACGAATATGGAGGCAACCAACCAGCAACAAATCATGAGAGGAAAGGAAGAGAAGAAAATTACGCGCCTCCAAATAACTCCATACAGTCCGTTGTTGATGAGAAAGCAGAAAACGTAAAAAAAAAGCCGCAAAGAAAAATATAGAAGAAGACAAAGGAAGAAAGGAGTGTTGAGAGAACGAGCTGGGAAGGGAAAAGGAAGAGAAGAATTCGGGAGGCGAAAGATAACCAGGCTATGTTCGTGTCGGGCGTCCCTTTTCCCCCCTTGTTTCTTACTCCCTCTACACCAGCTCAAACTCCTCATCGTCGAGCGGCTCTGCCACAGCAGCGGCAGCCGGCGCCGGTGCCGTCGAAGCCGCCTGGCGCAGCACATGGCGCGCCTTGCGGCCCTTGACGGCGTCGCCGTTGGCGTCCAGCACCTCGTACTCCTTCTCGACCAGCTTCTCCGTGGTGCGCACATTCGGCTTGACAAACGCGTCCAGCGTCAGCTGGGGCGGCGGCGTGTCCGTGTTGTCGAAGCTGTACAGGATGCCGGCGTCGGGTTGTGCCGTGGTGGTCCCCCGCGCGCCCGCAAACGAAAACGTTCCCGATCCGGCCATGTCAACGGCCGGCAAACGCTGGGCATCGTCAATCTCGAGCAGTGCGGCCGTGTAGTTGCGCACGCGGCCGGCCGGCAGCAGCATGTTGCCGCGGTGGGCCTTGACAATGTTGTGGGCCGCCTTGCTGGGAAGGGAAGAGCTGATGGTGTTCGTTAGCCTTTTGTTTCCTTTTCCTTTCCTCTCCCTTTCTTTTTTTTTCTTTCTTCTCTTTTTCTCTTCGTCTTGTTTTTTTTAAACGTACAATGCCCGCAGTTTCGGCCGGACCTTGTCGTCGTCAAAGTCACCGGTCAGGCCGAGGTCGCGGTTGCGAGTGCGGACGCCGAGAGACCATTTGACAACAGAGTCCTTGTTGCGCTTGAAGTCCTTGTGGGCGCTGCGGAGGTCACGCTCAAACTGGGGGGACGATGGCGTCTCGAATGCAGCCATAGGTGTGATGGGCAAGCGCTCAGCTGAGAACCTGAGTAAATATAGGAGGTGTGGGGGTTTGTTTCGAGGTGGTCGATTATATGCTGTGAGGCCGAACAGCTCGTAGCAGCACTGTAGGAGAAATGGGTCGGAAGGTTGAGAAATAAGAACCGAGGAAGAGAACGTAGGCCGAGGATACGAGGAAGACGAAAAGGTGGTAGACGAGTATATAAGGAGGAAACGAGGGAGTAGCGAGTCTGTGTGGAGGAAACGAAGGAATAAGGTGCTAAAGACAACTGGAGAAAAGAAAGGAAGGCGCTGGGCGTCTCTTAAAGTGACAGGCAGGTTTTGCTTGAGTAAAAGGAGTGAACAAGGAAGAGAATGACGAGAAGGCAAGAGAAGACGACGTAGTTGAGGCCTCTTCGCTTTGCTCCGGATGACTCAATAGCCAGGGGAAGTGACGAACAGCCTTGCTGCCGGCTGACTGGGAGAATGACGCAGGCGGGGCTCAGCGACACGATAAGAGATAAGGACGATAAGAGACGCGCTGAGATCGTGTTGGCGGGGAATAAGGAACGAAGGCGACAGTGAATACAGAGCAGGGTTGTGTTGTAGATGCTAGTTATTTGCGTGAAGAAACAGAAGGAAGTAAGGAAGAGAAAGAAATAGGAAGAAAGGGAAAAGGAGCTACGGCATGAGCGCGACACGTTATGTATCTTTCTGTCGGGTTGCTGCCAGTTGCTGATGTGCGGTTGCCTATCTCCTCTCCTGCTCTCTAGAAACTAGGTCATGCTCCAGTTCCGACGTAGGTTTCGGCGGCGGCGGCTAGGCTCAGACGGCGAGATTACGACAGCGAGAGAAAGGGAGGGGGAAGGGGGGGTGTAGGTGTGGAGGCGTGCTGCCAAGGACACCTTTGTGCAGAGATATATGCGACAAATTTGATGCTTTGTTCGCGTAGCTCTATGTATCTCTTGTCATTTGAAAGACTCGGCAAAAAGCCAGTGTGCAGCGGACGAGATAGAAGGAGAACACCGTGGGTAAATTCGGCATGTGGTTCTGTTTCCTGGAAGGCGCCTTATCGCGACGCTCTGCCTGCTGTCTGACACGCCCCACTGTAACAACCAACGGCTGTGTTTCTGGGGTCCTGTTTCTGCCCGGCTGCAGCGCCAACTGCGGCCTTCCCAAATCAAAGGAAGGAACTCCGTATACATGTACCTTGCTTCACCAAGCCACCCAACAAGAGTACAAAGGGCAGGTGCCATTCCATTCCTCAGACGTTTGCCGGATGGAGAAATACAAAGCGGCCCTCGAAGGACGTCTTCAAAGAGTAGACCAAACTGGCCATGTGCCGCCAGAGGGCAAGTGACCAAAGCGGACCTCTCAAAGAGGTCAGCGATCCTCGGCGGTCTCGGGACAAAAGAGGCGTGGCTCGGCGCATACGAATGACTGGCCACTTGCCCATCAAGAGGCACCACGACCAAAAGAGGGACGTCATGGGATGCCAGGTTTAGGATGCCTGTAATATTACATGTGCTGCTGGGAGAGGTAAAAGAGTCCAGAGTCCTCCAAACTCCCTTCCTCTTGTCTTCCGAATCGCTCCGCCATGTTTTCACTTGAGACGCTTCACATGTCATCAAACTGATTTCCCCACAGTGAACACACCATCACGTTTCTTATCTTTCACTGGCTTCTCGTTCCCCTGGTTTAACGGAGAAGACCATACTCCGAATAATCAAGACCGGCCTAGCTGCCGGTGCTGGTATGGAGAGACGCGACAACAGACAAGACGCGTTTCGTGTTTAGATCTTGTCCTTTGGCTTGACCTGGGCTATCCATCGAAGCCTTATCACCAAAGCACAAACAAGCGTCGTCGGCTTTCCGAACAATAAACACAGTACATTCCGTACTCCGTAATACTCGTACAAGCTTATCCTCCCGGCTCACCATCTTGCCCTTCCGTAAGCCCAACCTGTCCGAACCAGATCAAGATGCCATGCGCGTGCAAACGTCCTCGTCACATTCGTGATTCGTCAGGACACAACAAGGCCACCCCTCCCCCCCCCTTGGTTTTCCATAATCCCACAACCTCACGGCCCAGCCACGACGCGCATCTCTCGCCCGTGAATCTCGTCCAGCAGCTCTGCAAACAGGTTCCGATCCTTTTTGGCCTTTTCGTTCGTCGCATCCGCCAGCAGATTCTCGTCCGCCGCCTCCGCCGCCTTGCCGAGATTGCGGATGATCCGCCACGCCCGCCGAAACTCGTCCCGGATCGCCACAATGCCGCTGTGCGTAACTGTGCGGGCTACATTGTGCTCCACTTCGAACGGATCCTCAATGGCAAACAGGTACCGGTGCTTGACTTCTCTCATCTCCGCCGCTGGCCCCGGCACCGGCGGCGCATTCGTGCTCTTGTCGCCGCTGGCCGCTGCTGGCCCGGTGTCTTCGGGCCCGTCTGGCGAAGCCTGTGGCTCGACCGACAACGCCGTCGCCACGTCCGAGACCTCCATTAGCGGTGGCGCCGTCGCAGCAGCCGCTGTCGTCGTCGCCGTGGCCTGGTTTTGCACTTCAAGTACAGTTTTGGCTCCCGTCCAGTGCTTTTCCAGCTTGGACCGGAGGCCACCGTGTGTTCGCAGGCTCAGCACGTCCCGGCCCCAGTCAAAGCCCCTGCACGGAACCGTGGTCATAAAGTTGCTCTGCGCGTAGAACTCAAAAAAGCCCCGTAGGAGATGGCCAATCGAGTCTTTGTTTTGCGTCAGCAGGCCCTTGCTGGCAAGACTCTTGATCTCCTCCTCGTCACGCCAGAATCGAACATCGTGACCGCGAAAATTGACCGTTTCCTCCGCTTCCTCTGGCGAGAGGCCCGCTGGCGGTGGCTTGGCCAGCTTCTGCAGGTTGGGACACACAAACGGCTGTGCTACATTGACAAGGTAATGCAACACCATCAGCACGTAGCCATAGCTGCTGAGCGTGCCCCGGTACGGCGTGTTGATGTCCCGGATCTTGGCCCAGTGCTTGACGAACAACACGAGTGGCCGCACCCTCGGATCGGTATGCGAATAGCAACGCAGCAGCAGCGTGTTCTGTAGAGCGAGATGGGCCGAGAAATTGATGTCGCACTGAACGCCGACGCCGCTCTTCGGGAACTCGAGTCGGTCTCGGTATGGGTCGCGTGGCTGGTTAGGCGCCAACGTGGACGGATCCGCCAAATGGCGGGCCTGTAAGAACAGGGCCTCGACTGCGGGTGTTCTGGCAACGACATAATCAACCCGACCGCCAAAAAGGTCGACTTTCACTAGCGGTGACCGCAACACGTCAATGTATGCCTTTACGTCTTCAGTACTCGACTCGTCGTAGTAGTTTTTCGCGAGCGCCTTCTCGAAGTCGAGAGCAAGTTGAAGGCTCTTGTGCCGCCGAGACACCGTCCGCAGCGTGGGCTTTGCAATCGTCTGAGAGAACTGGTCGACTTGTTCGCGGATCTCGTGTCCCCGAATGCCCGAAATGTAACGCCGAAGGACGATTTGGGGAACCGAGTTGCCCGGCGAAGCTGTGGCTCGCGCACCACTACCGGAAAGAAGCCTGGCGGCACGTTCGTGGTACTGGGTAGGAGACTCGAACTGTCCTTGCTCGAGGGTCATGACCCGCAAGGAAATAATTCTCCTCAGATTTTCAACGCCGACCTGAAGCTCCTTGTTGTAGCTGAGCGGGTCCAGGGTATATGCCGCCTTGTTGAGTAGCTCTCTCCACGCCTTGATTTTTGCCAGAGCTTCATGCTCATGGTGAACGTCTTTCTCAACCACTTCGCGCTTGTCCCAGAGAAGCACCAGCGCTTCTCCTTCCGCCTGCATGTAAGCGCCGTACAGGGACCGGTAGTTCTGGAATGGTGTATGTGACTTCGCTGGAGGACGGATAGCAAGGAGCTGGCTTTGGAGCTTGGCGTCAGCAAGTCCGTTAACAAACGCGTCGCTGACATCGGTCAAAACCTTCCAATCCTCGTCTTTGAATTCCGCAATCGTAGAGTGTGTGATATCGCGTCCACCCAGCTTTCGAAGCATGCGTTTTGTTGCTGCGTAGTAATTTGCAAGACTTTGAGATTCCGGTTGCTTGATCTGATCAAGGATCTGGTCGTATTTGTCGCCGGTCAGCTGCTCGGCATCGAGAAAAGACTCCTTCCTTTCGTGTCCCACTCTGCCATCATTTGTGCTCGTTCCTGTCGCAGTATGAGCCGGTGTCCCTTCGGCTTCGTCCACCACGTCTTCATCAACCTCCACTGTGCTGTGCTCGGTCAGGATACCCCGCTCCCACTTCGCCCGACCCTCCAGTAGCTCGAGCCTGAGCTGCTCTGGAGGCGATTCGCATAGCTTGATGATCGGAACGCGCGTGCGCGAAAGTAGTCGGGCCCCAAGACCGGCATCGAGGAGTACCTTCTCGAGAAGACGCGGTATTGGCGACATGGGAGCATCTGGCTGTGGCAGAGACAGCGGCGAGATGAGTCCGAGATCCATATCGGACGCCTTGGTCGCGAACCCTGAGGAGAGGCTACCGAAGCACTTCAAGTGGACACTGAGAGGGGGAAAGTCAGGTCTCTGGTTGGTTTCGAGCTCGTACCTTGTGATGGCGTCCCGACACAGCTGCTCGATGCGAGCCCGAAAGTTCTCCTTCTCTTGAATTTCGGCCGGCTCGATCTCAGCACTGGCGATAATCTGCTCACAGAGCCGTTCCAAAAGAGATGCCTGGACCTGGATTTCCTCTGGCCTGCTGTGAAACGGACGGCCGCCCTGGTGGCCGCCCTGGTGGCCGCCCTGTGATCTTGCGCTTCTCGGGGACGGCGCGTCAAAGGAGCTTATAGAAGCCTGATGTGTCTGCTGTGATCTCCAGTTGTACGGATCTTCGTACACCGCCGGGCCTTGATACGACAGAGACTGGTGGTGACGCGGCTGGGAAGGATAATGTGGTCTGCTAGCTTGGTTGGTTGACGGCATCGGGCTGTGGCCGAAATGCGAAGGCCGCAGGGTCGCAGACTGGGGCCTCGGCACAGATTGCTGCTGTTGACCATATCGGTGTTGTTCTTGGTAGTGGCCGTGAGGATGGTGCTGGTATGACTGGCGAAAGGGTTGGTTGCCGAACGGCGGAGGGCTCGCGTATTGCCCTGCCGAGTGAGGTTGCACTGGCCGATTGTCGATTGGGATGGATAGTTGGGCAGACATTTGTCTCCGTTGGGCTTGGTTGGGCCGCTTCCGAGCCGTCCGAGGTGAAGGAGGGGTTTCTGCAGGTGATATCGGGGGCGGTCTGCCAGGACCACTAGGCACTCCCGGATGGGAAGACGAGTGTCCAGGACCGGATAGTGGCGCACCTGGAGAATACACCGAACTCTGGGAAGCCGTGAGGTATTCGTTGGCGCCGTTGCTGGTCAGAATCATCGTCCGGAGGCGGTCCTCCAAGGCTGCGTTCGGCGCAAGCCCAGCTCTTGCAGGGGCTTCTCCTCCACCTGAGTGGGCATTCGGCTCATTCGGTTGATGGTGATACATTGTGAACAAACGATTGTACCTCACTCAACGAGCCATGCAGTGTCTTGGAGCGTGACCTGACTTGAGCGTGGTCTGACTTGAACGGCTCAGCCAAGGTAGTGACGGAGGAGGACTGTGCTTTTACGGCCGCGTTTGTCGCAGGAACGGCACGAACGAGAACAACGCGTCATGAACGACGAGCCTTAAGAGCTCAACCCACTAGGGGAGAGGGGCCTAAACAATCGCTGCACCAGTACGGACGCATCAGGACCACAGCCCAAAAGATCGTCTAGACGCGGTCTGGCTGGAAGTGTTGTGGTGAACGGTGAAGCTGTTGGATGGGCTCGAGCTGGGAAAGGTGTGACGTAAAAATTGGCTTCTCTGAGAGAGAACACGGCTGGACACCTTGCTTGCACGGCGCGGCGGTAGTGAAAAGAGAGTATCGACAGAAGGCCGAGGTGTGATGCTTCAAAGCTGGACTTCGTTTGCGAGCAGCTCTGGAAAACGAATTCTTCGTCCTAAGGCATTTTGCACGAGGCAGCTCCCGCCCGCTTTTGTGGTGTTGAGGAGGGGTAAGGACGGCCTATGCGCTGTAATGTGGAGTACGGAGTACCAGCAAGGGAGCCCTGTAATCCTAGCGGCCGCTAAGCAGCTGCAAAAGGCGGAAAATCAAATCTCCCTTCCGAAAAGAACGAATCTGAAAACGGACACTGGAAAGCTGAGATTGGCCAGCCGACGCTATTCTACTCCGTACCAAAGCTTCGCAAAGTTGGCACACCGCGCCTGTCCTCCTTTCCTCACTCTTCAACGCCATAATACCTGCCCATAAAACACCCAGCAGACTTATCGCCATCCTTCTGCTCATCCTCCACTTGACGGACGATAGAGATTGCCTCAGCCGCCTCAACAGCCTTTTCTAACTTACAGCAGGCTGACGTCAACTCCGACGCGTCTCGGCTCGCAACGTCGCATTCTGGCAACACACATATACGCATAGCTGCTGTGTACTCCGTACTAGTTGACAGGCCGTGTCGGTATCGGCCGCAGTTTCGCCTCAATCTCTCCCGCACTACAGCGCCGAGCTTGTCACGATGAGCTCCAATCCTGCTGGACAGCCTGGGCAGCCAGACAAGGCCAACGGCTCGGATTCGAAGCCAGTCAAGCAGTTTCGGAAGCTACCGCCTCATCTCCTTCGCCGCAAACCCGCAGATCCGCTTGTTGCGCGCAAAAAACCCACCCAGAGACCCCCAACCGCCCCTCCAACCAGCATCCTCTCATCGACCAACCGAAGCGGCAGGACGGCACTCAGCCTCCCCTCGGAAGCGCGGACCTTGAACACGCTGAACGCCGAAGAGGAAGCAAAGAGACTCGATGCTTTCAACTCGAAGCGCAAAGAGAACGGCGGATGGACAGATCCTCCCCCAGATGTTGGATACCACGATTTCCCGGTCGTGACAACAAAGCGGGCGCTTAGGGAAGGCATCCGGTATCATGTCATGCGATTCGCCAAGGCCGGAAAGGGAGTTGATGCCGACCCAGACGTTGATCCCACGGACCAAGACGATTTCACGCGCCCAGTATCGCTCCATCGCCGGGATCCGCGACAGCCGGCTCCAGGGCGTGCGGTGAAGGAGGAGCAGCCGCTGGAACCGACTCCAGCGACACCTGACGAAAAGGAGGCTGAAAAGGCCGCCCAACAGAGGGCGGAACGTCAGGCCCAAAGAGCCATGGACCTGGCACAGATTGCGCCGGTGGGAAAGGACGCAAACGCCAAGAAGCCTGCTCAGCAACAAAAGAAGGAAAAGCAATACCAGCTCTATTTTCCCAAGAACACTGCCCAGCAGAAGAAGGAGGCCGAAATCCGCTACGAAGAAGCCCTGCCCTGGCATTTGGAAGACGCTGACGGGAAGAATGTCTGGGTGGGATCATACATTTCTGCCCTTTCCGAAGCAAACATTGCGTTGGTCATCGACGGCTCGGCCTTCCGCATGATCCCCCTCGAAAAGTATTACCGCTTCACGCCAAAGCCACCTTTTCGAGCGTACTCGATCGAGCAGGCAGAAGAAATCATGGGCAAGAAGATGACCGTCGGCCGCTGGGCTATGCGCGACGACGAGAAGAAGAAACAGATGGACGAACTCGAGGCCACAAGAAAAACTATTGGCGGACATGCGCGCGTGAAGCTTGAAAGCAGCACCTATCGGTCGGCCCCTCGATCGGAGAAAGTTGACCACGATGACATTGATATGGAGGGCGACGAGTTTCAGGACGACGACGAAAATGTTGGCTTGGAGCCTGAAAACGATGAAGACTCCAAGGATACGCGCGAGCGTCTGCGGCGCAACCACTTGGGCGCAAACCTTTTTGGTAATGCCGACGAGCAGGAGGTCGATAAGGAAGAGGAGGAAGACCGACAGGCGCGGAAGACCGGCCAGTTGGGCAAGCAGCTTCGCAAGGCACTTGCAAAACGCGAGGACCATCTCGAGTACCTGGAATACGTCGACTCCGACACCAACTCGGAGAAGGAAGATTTCCTGGAACTTTCGGTACGCTTCCCTTTCCTTTTTTCTTCTTCTTTTACCCCTTCGGTACTGGATGCTAATGCTCGAAACAGAGCGACGATGAGGAGGAAGAAGAGGCGGAGGGTGAGAAGAAGGATGAAAGCCAGAAGGCAAAACTGGACACCAACGACAAGCTGCCCGCAGGAGGCACGCCAAAGGGAAGCACAACGCCGCAAGGAAAGCAGAAGCCGACAGACGCCGCGAAGAAGGGCAAGTCCCTGAAGCGGCCTGGCTCGCCCAACCTATCCGAGTCTAGCGGCAATGAATCGTCGCGCAAAAAGGTCAAGAAACACGCAAACGGATCTGCCGTGCCGAGCCGGTCGACAACGCCCATGCCTGGCCAGCAACGACCTAGGGTGGCCAAGGGTGGGTCAGGTGCTCTGAGCGACGGGGAAGCAACAGCGGGCGAGATGTCAGATGGGCCGGCCGGAGGCAAGAGACGGATTAAGATCGTGGGAACTGGTGCGCGGGCGACGCCGTCGGGCTCGCGTGCCACGAGCCCGAACCCTCAAGCGCAGCTGTCACCAGGCTCCAATCCGGGATCGCCTACCAGAGCAGACTCTCCTGGTTCACCGGCCGGGTCGCCAAGTGGCGGAAGTGGTATGGTTGATGCCTCCGAAATTGTGAGCATGCTGATTCAGATCCCAGAAGGCATCTCCGTCGGTGGTCTTCTTCGGCGGTTTGGCAGCCGTGTCGGCGACGGTCCGAACCAGATGAAGCGGAAAGACTGGATCAAGCTGGTCAAAGAAAACTCTGTTTTCGGTGAGGACAAACTTCTTCGGCCGAAAGCAAAGGGCTCAACTCCTGATGCTTGAGTATGTGAAGGGGAGGCTTTGACTGGCATTGATAGCAATGTGCTGTCACATTCTATCGTCTTTTCTCTGCCTTGACGCGCCTTTGCGTTCCTTGAGTGGTCTTTTTCTGTCATTTGGCTACTATTTGATCAGTACATAGAACGGATAAACAGCAAAACATCATGGTGTTTTTCTATGCAAGACAAGAGGCGTGCAATGTAATGAGGAACAAAACACGAAATACGCAGAAACTCATGGGCGAGTCCAGTTTCCGAGCGACATGGTATGATAGAGAAGGCATCTTCAGCACGACAGCCCCGTTATTCGTCCATCTGCCACTCGTACTCGAGGCCGCGGTTCCTTTCACGCCGGTTAATGGCCTTGAACCGCTCCGCCTCGAATCCGTTGCTCCGGTCAACCCCGTCCCACCGGTAGCCGGGTCGTATGCCGTAGCGGTTTGGTGCTGCCGGCCCGCGGTAGACCGGCCGGTTGGCATTGTTGGGTTTGGAGGTGAGGGTTGCTGACGACGGCGCTGCTGCTGCTACGGTGGCGTCTGCAGCGGGTAGTGTTTTGTCGCGCAAAAACTCGGCCATCGGGTCGTTCCAACGCGTCTGCTCCTTGAGCGCCCGGTTCATCTCCTCATCGTCGGCGCCGCGTGCCAGCGGCATCAGCGCCGCATCGGCCAGCTCCTCGCGCCGCTGCCGCGCCGCCTCCCGCTGCACGTCGCCGCGTAGCGCCTGCTTGGCCGCGCGCTCTTTCTGCTCGGCCTCCAGCGCGGCCTGCTGCACCTGCTGGCGTCGTAGCGCCAGGTCGACGCGGCGGCCGGTTGCGTCACGGTACACGACCTCTTCCTCGCCCTCGGACCGTTCATCGTCGTCGTTGCCGCCACCGCCACCGCCACCGTCCTGCCGAGCCCGCTCTTCGCGCAGCCGCCGCCGCCGCTCGCGCTTCTCCTGCCGCTCACGTTCGTACTGCTCACGCTCTTCCCGCCGCCGCCTCTCCAGCTGCGCCGTGACTGACGCCGCAGATTGCAACCCAGCATGCGTGCCGTCGCTCATCAACGCGGGCGCCGCCCGGTCTGTACTGGCAACAACGGGCGCCTCGTCCTCGGCTGCCTGCGCCGCCGCCGTCTCTGCCGCCGCCGCCAAGATAATGGCGTCGGCTTCTCTATCTTCCTTCGTCTTCTTGTCTGCGCCGCCGCTCGTCCTCCCACTGCTGTCGTCGTCACCGCCGCCGCCGCCGAGGGGCTTCCAGTTGGATGTTTTGGCCTTGCGAAACTCGGACGAGGTGCCAGCTACTGTAGCACCTGCCGTCAGACCACCCACGCCATAGTCGTCGACGGTGTCGCCATGCCGACTTTTAGACCAGCCAGATTCGTCGTCGTCCGTGATGAGAAGACCGTCGCCAGTGGTGTTGTTGTGCTTGCGTTTCCGCTTCTTCGATGGCTTGGAGTCTGCAGTGAGGTAGCGTGACGCGATGTATGATGTTAAGTCGGCAGGCATGGTACGTCTTTGTGTGAGGGGAAAGTGTTCCGGCGTAAAGATTCCGGTCCCGGCTGCAGTTGAAAAGACCATCACCGGCTTTTTAGCTACGAGTTGCAGCAGCGCGTAGTCACGTGACAAGATATTTGGATGGATTGAAATGGATTGAACCAAACTTTGGGAGGGGGTTTATTGGGAGATGGAGGAGGGTTGCCAGCGTGCGTGACTTGTTCTACTAGGTAGTCTTTTACAGCTGATCTTTCAGTCGTCTTTGATTGTCGTGTCGTCTGGCCCTGAAAGAAACTACCTAGAAGCACGTACCATGGCTCCTGCACTTGGGCTTCGAGGTACACCTACAAAGGCTTAGCGACGACGGCAACGATGGTGGCGGCGGCAAGGACGGCACTGACTCCAGGCTGCAGCAGTTGTTGGCGGCCGACTAGGCTGTCTTAATGCGCCGCAGGAGGGCACTTGTGCCGACAAAGGCGGCCGGGGACAAGCGGTTGCAGGACGCCGTGCGCCAGCTGCTGGTTGCTGTTGTTTCCATACTACGAATCTTTCTTTGCTTCGCTTGCTTCGACGTGGTCCCCGGGCCGCAGTGCATCGTCGGGAAGAGACTACCCGATGACGTGCACCACCGCGGTAAGAACATCAGCAGCTCCTTGGTACGGTTAAAGTATTTTATGTCCTGGGCGTCTGCCCCGTGCCAAGCATCTGTGTCGTCGCCCGCTAGCGCAACAAGACACCTGGGCCGCCGCCGGCAACTGTTGATATTCGAGATCATGATTATGAAAACAGTCGTCCTTTGTCCACCGTCGGAAGACTATCTTCTGGCAACTGGGACGACTTCAAAACAGCAATATGTTCGAGAGGTTCTCTTGCCCGTCGCCCACTCCTCCGTAAGAGGTGCCATGAGAAAGACGAAGCGACGGGCCTTCAACGACCAACTATCCAGTGAATGGACAAATTTTTCTTCCAACGGTCCGTTACGAGACTCGTCCTGGGTTGGAACTGAGCTCGTGCTGCCCAGAGGCAGCAACGCTGGTGAATGCAAATGGGGCATCGGAAAATCAACTCAAGTCGTGGGGAAAAGACGAGAGCAAAGATGGAGTAAAACATGTCGATGGCAGCACATAACACTTGGGAGGCGCATCTGGAAGCACCTCGATCGTAAATATGCCTGTAGATTCGTAAAGGTCTTTGCAGGGACAGCCTGTTTCGTGTCCTATTGATGTTTCCATAAACACCCGAGTAGCGATAAAAAGAGAGCCCTTGTTGGGGAAAGTCCCCATCAGAAAGAGAGAGAAACGAGTTGAGCACCAACCAAGTCTGTAAATCGCCCAAACGCCAACGCTTTGTCCACGAACCGTGGTAGTGCAATCTCTCACCGTGGGCTAGAAATGTCAAAATGTGAATCATGAAAAGGTAGAGGTCGTACGACAGTGACGGAAAAAGGTATGAGAGACAGATATGGCAGTTGCATTAGTCTGCCATATGCTGGAAGAGTGGCGACATGGACTCTCCATAGTGATTTCGTCGAATGGCCTCTGCCAGGAGGTAGGACAGATCGAGGACGACGAGCTTGGTGATATCGCGGACCAGCTCGGCAGGGATTGGGTAGCTGTTGGTGACGATGATAGCGTCGATACAGTCACAGGCCTGCATCTGCTGGAGGCAATCGCCGCCGAAGATGCCGTGGGTGGCAATGCAGTAAACCCTCTTCGCCCGGCCCTTCTTCACGACCGTCTCGGCAGCAGCAATCCAAGAGCCCGGCTTGTCAATCATGTCGTCGACAATAAAGACGGTGCGGCCGCGCACGTTGCCGACCAGGGTTACCATGCGCTCAACCGCGGTGTGTCTTTGTGGGACAATGTCGTCTTCCGAGTCCGTATTGTCGGCGTCGCCAGAGCCGCCTAGAGCGTGCGGTTCCGGCTGGAAGAAGGACGAGATGTGGGACATGGCCATAGGGTCCTCGTCGACCACGCTGCCTTCGGCCGTCGACACTGCCGGCGAAGGGAAATCGTCGGGGACAATGTGGCCCTGGAACAGGCGAGCATGCGTGACCTCATCTGCTCGCTGGTCGTTGTACAGCAAGCCATCGGGGTCTGACTCGCTCGGCCGTCGGAAGGCGTCATCCACTGTCATGGCCGTGGCTTCCACCGACGCAGTACCAGTACCATTCAGCGTTGTCCCGTTGATGGTGGCGCTCCGTCCTCTTGATGATGGTGTGGAAGAAGAGCCATTTACCGCGGGGTGCTCACTGTCGCGAAGTGGCAGGGGAGATCGGAAGGTGGTGGTGCGCGGAGACTTTTGCTCGATATTATCCAGCTGGTTGAGAAGCATACTCGCCGACAGATTGTTGCCTCGCTTCCGGTCGGTCGTGACCATGCCAAAGTTCAACTTGAGAGCGTCGGCCAGAGATGTGACCCGCTTGGTGCCACCAGCGTTTTTAGACACGACGACGGCCTCCTTCCAGCTAGGCACATTGTGCCGGATCCAGCGGGCGATCAGAGGTTCGGCGTGCAGGTTGTCCACAGGACATTTGAAGAAGCCCTGCATCTGTGACGCATGGAGGTCGACGGTGACAATGTGCTTCACGCCGGCCACGTTCAACAGGTTGGCAAGCATACGTGCTGTGATGGCGCCACGGTGCGACTTCTTCTTCGACTGCCGGCTGTACGGGAAGTAGGGGAGGACAGCTGTGGTGGAGACGTGTCAGGAGGGGCAAAAAAAGGCGCGAGGGCACCAAAACGAAGACGAACCTGTGATCTTGTTGGCAGAGCCACCTTTACAGGCCTGGATCATGATCAGGAGCTCCATGATCGTGTCATTGATCCTGGGACTACCAGACTGCACGATGAAAACGTCCTTTTCTCGGACGCTCGTCAGGATGCGCACACTCGTCTCGCCCTAGAAGTGCAAAATATGTCAGAAACAACGCGTTGTCATCCGTCGTTCTGAGGTAGAAGAGACTCACATTGGAGAACTGGCCGAGCTCGGTATCGCCCGGCTGCATGCCCAGGTTCTCGCATATCTGATAGACGAGCGCCGTGCAACTTGTGCCGGCGAAGATTTGCGTGTTGCGCATGGCGAGAGAGAATAGAGGAAGCGAGAGAGAGGAGAGGGAGGAGGGAGAGTGCAAAGGGGGGAGAGAGAGAGACGGTGAGTGAGAGAGAGGCACCCGGCCGCAGGGGAATGGGTGTGATGACAGATTCGGACAGACTTCTCAGTAAATTTCTTTCCCACGGGGCCTCTTTGCATATATCGGCTCCGCAGGGCGAAGAGTGGTGGTGAGGTGGAGAAGAAAGGAAGAAAAATCTGAAAAAGCAGATGATGGCAGCTAAATCGTGGTGGGGACTTGACAGGTCAGCTGACGAATAAGCTGTATTTAATTGACATGTTTTTCTTTCATGCTCCGAAGCGGCCACAAACAGTGCTCGAGTAAGGCAGAGAGGGTCGTTGAAATGAAGCTGAACGCTGTCGAAGCGTATGGAGGGGAGTGAGGATGGCAAGTGCGAGGAAACCCTCGGAAAAGCCCAGAGGAGAGACAGGGGTGGGGCTCAAGCAAAACAATAGGAGTACAGAGTTGCAATAGGTCTATGAAGCGAGATAGCGTGCGAACTACCAAGAATCAAATGGTCGATTGGTCTAGTTGGTTATGACGGCGCCTTAACACGGCGCAGGTCCGCGGTTCGATCCCGTGATCGATCAATTTTTTGCCTTTTTGAAGCGCGTCTCTCTTTTCCTTTTTTTTGCGGCCGCGAGTCTCTCGGTATTGTTTGATAATACGGTGTATGGCATCTGGATGATTGCCAGCCTTAACAGCGGCCTCTCGGTACCTGGATGGAAGCATGACGCCTCGCGGGCAAGCTCCTGTTTTTTTCTTCCCTCTTTCGACTGCCAGCTATGGGCGTCCCGAGACTCCTGACAACGCTGACGCCATACGGTGAGCGAAAGCCCCTCGATGGCGCCCGCGTCATCATCGACGGCCCGGCTCTAGCCTATCATGCAGTCAGCCTCTGCATGGTCGACCGGACGATGGCAGCCGGACGGAACCACCCCTTCGACCAGCCTACCTACGAACAGCTAGGCGGGGCAGCTGTGGCATGGCTCGATGCTCTGCGCGAGCGAGACATTGAGATGTAAGGCTTGGTCCCGGTCGCTTTGAGAGAGCCGCACTAACGCCTTCTGCCAGCCTCGCCCTGGACTTTGATGGGTACCTGCCAGAGGCCAAGCGGCCTGTACGCCTCGAGCGGTCGTACCGGACCTCCGCGCAGCTGAAGGATGTCTTCGCCTTCTACCAGCGGGACAACCTTCCAGGCTTCGATGTCAAGGGCCCACGTACGGGCAGCCTCCTCCCGGCGCCGTCTTTTGCCGTTCCAGCCGTGCTCGATGCTCTGCGCGCGTCTGCCGTGTACGGGCCTCTGACAAGGGTCGTACCCGGCGAAGCAGACACGTTTTGTGCCGAGCGCGCGCGCGCAGCCGGTGGCGGTATCGTCATCACGTCGGACTCTGACCTGCTCGTCCAGAACCTCGGCCCCGGCGCCAGCGTGGTCCTCTTCCGAGACATTGATCTGCCCGGCGCCGGCGGCGATGGCAAGCCTCTGATTGCGATGACATACTCGCTCGGCACCATCTGTCAGAAGCTGGGCCTCCCAGCCAACAAGGGCCTTTACTCGTTTGCGTTTGAACTGTCCATGGATTCACATCTGAGCGTGAATGAGCTCGTCGAGCAAGCACGGCGAGACATGGCCATCACGCGCCATCCGCGTGAGTACGAGGCGTTTACTGCTCAGTATGCTTACCCCGGCCAGACCGTGGAGGCCGCCAAGCTATACGACCTCCGTTCGCTAGACCCGAGGGTGTCCGAGTTTATCCTACAGTGCTTGCTTCCACGCGACAACAACGCCCCAAATGACGAGATCCTCGTCTTTGCCCCACCGCTGCTGGACAGCTGCATACGCACCAACGCCTGGGAGCCGAGTGCGCCCATCCGCCAGATGGCCTTTTCCTTGCTCCACGTTGTGAACGGCCGCCGGAAGGCGACGACACCATTGCGTGTCCGTGAGTATGCACGTATGTCGTCCATGTCCACGAGGGGCCTCGTGCTCGACCTACTTCCCGCGGCAGAGCTGGGTCCAGCACTCGACGCTTTCGTTGCCCTAGTGCGCCGCATTCCCGCGACGGCTGCCGACCCTGCCTTGCAATGGGCTGTCGTGTCGGCCTACTACGACATACTGTGGTCGCACGAGAATGCCAAGGAGCCCGTCTGCCTCGACGTGCTGCGTCGCGAAACAACGGCGAGCGGCCTGTTGGACCGCGCCTCCTGGAACGGCGTACATCTGCTCGCGCAGGTCCAGGCCACGCTGTACTCGCTGCGGGTGCTGCGGCAAATTGTCGAGTTTGTCGGCCGCGAGACGTCCAACGGCAAGACAGGCCTGGTCTTCACGGACAATGCGCTGGCTACGCAGGCTGCCGCGCTGTCAGACCTGCTCGCAACGGCTGTGCCGCTGGCCAACTACCCGACGTTTCGCACGCTCCGCGATCTGCCAGCCAGGCTAAAGGCGGCCGGCGCTCTCGAGCTACTGGTTGAGCTTGCCGGACTCCCGGAAAGCATCCGCTTCCCGGCGGCCGGCGCAGGATCGAGAAAAGGCAAGAGCAGAAAGCGGAAGCGGTCAGGCCCAAGGGCTCCGAGCGGCAAGTCTCAGGCCACTGCCAACCCGTTCTCTGTCCTTGGGGCAGTCGAAAAAATTGTACTAGACTAAGAGACAACGAGATACCACCCCGAATGAAAAGGATCAAAACAAAGAGAATATGACAAACGTGGTGTCTCAGAGTTCAAAGCATGGGATCAGCAAGGAAGGATATAAAAGCCACATTCTGGCCCTTCCCTTCGCGTCCCGGTAACTGTTGCTGGTAAGATAGGTGCCGGCAATGGAAGGCCACCAGGGCTAGGCCTTCTCCTACACTCCGTAGAGTTTTGAAATCAAACCTTATTCTTATGCCTGCCACTTTTTGATCGGCCCCAGTCTCGAGTCTGCGCCTGGAAGCAACTGGAAGACACAGGACAAGAGAACCTGGGGGCAACAAGATGCTGGTGATCTGACACTGCGACGGGGACAAACGGAGGCAGGCGAGAGCCAAGTCCGCAGTTGAAAGCAAAAGTGTACTGCCTACGGAGTACTGTCTGTCTCTACTTTCCTCTGTTTAGTTCAGCATCGTTGCCCCGTTGTCTCGCTGCCTCGTTGTCTTGTCACCTCGTTATGCCATTGCCGGTTTTCGGTGCATTTTGCTGCCTTCTCTTTTGTCCGGAGGTTGATAGATATCTGCACTGTATATACAAACCTTCCAGCACAGTCACGGTACTAAAGCCTGTAGATTATAGAGCACATAGTGTAGACCGTGTGGACAGGACCGTGCGACACCGTAACACACTAGCTGGTAGCTCATGCAAATGGTCGCGACAAATACGGAGTAAATGGCCGTTCCCGCTTTCCATGTATCTTCCCGGTAGGTTCATTGAGCATATATACGTGGCCGATGCAAATACTTGTACATACATGCAGCCATTATGTACGGAGTCCGGAGCACTCATGTACCTAAGATACCTACCTATCGGCAGATGAAAAGAAAGGATGAGACCTTTATTAGTGGGCTTGCAGCTTGCAGCTTGTAGCGCGTCCCAATGCTGTGCTTGGACGCTGGTTTTCGGCAGCTGCTAGCAATTGGCAGGGACCTCCCGCAGTGTGTGGTGGGTCCGCACGCTTAATACACGGCCGTCGCGTCTTGGGAAACCGCGTCGACATAATAACAGAGAGCAAAAAGGGCATCCTTCCCTAAACCCCACGGCGTGTCCACGATACCTCTTTTCCCCTCCGTGTCTTCTCCTTCTCTTGTTTATTTTCGTTCATTGCCAGCCATATTATATCGCTACTCTGCAAAGCATCATCATTGTCACACGCTGCGTCATCTTCGCATCTTTGCAGTCCACTTCGAACGCCGCATAACTGTCCAGCCTCATACTTTTGCTGTCTCATTTCTCGACCTCGTGCGTCGAACAAGAAGAACCTTTCGGCGCGTCCTACTATTTTGCTTTTTTCTCGCATTGTCTCACCTTCTCTTTCGCTTTCTCTCCACAAGCATTGTGGCCGACACGCTGCGCTCCGCCTTCACCTCCTCGACGTCCTTCACCCGCGTGCGGATGCATCATTCCACGCGTTCTTCCTCGGCCGCCCATGCGATCCTCCCCCCGACCACCTCGTCAGCATGTATCTGCCACGCTCGCTGATCTCCAAGCTGTATCTGCACCTGCAGAACTCGCGCCATCCGCTTTCGCCACCCGTGCTGCTGCTCGTCGCCCTCGAACCGGACGCCTTGTGTGCCTGCCGCATCCTTACGCACCTGCTTAAGCATGACTACATCCCCCACAAGATCCAACCCGTGGCCGGATACGCCGACCTCGCGCGCGTCGGCCGCGAACTCGTGGCACCCATGATGCAATCCCGCGGTGGCAATGGCGGTGTCGTGGTCTGCCTTGGTGTCGGTGGCACAGTGGACCTGTCAACCTTTTTCGGACTGGAGGCCGAGGAAGATACCGGTGACTTTCTTGCCAGTGGCGAGCAGTCCTTTGGCGGCGTCGAGGTCTGGGTCTTGGATGCGCACCGTCCGTGGAACTTGAGCAATGTCTTTGGCGGCTTCCCCCTCGAGCCGGCACAGGCCAACGGAGGCAGCGCGAACATGGATAGCCAGCTACTCGAGCTATCGTCGCCACCACTACAGCCATCGTCTATCTTCTCAGCACGTGTCCCATTGGGTGTCAATGCTGGCCAGATCGAACGGTCGTACAAGCCGGGGAAGGGTGGCTTGATTGTCTTTGACGACGGTGACATCGAGGACGAGCTTGGCCCCGAACGGGACGCGTACATGGCTCTGGCTGACATGCCTGACATTGAGGACGACGGTGAAGACCTCGGAGACAGTGAAGACGAAAGTGCAGGCGAGGACGAGAACGACGATGGCGAAGAGGACGAGGCATCACATGCACCAAAACTACAAGCAGGTCAGAAGCGCAAGTCCTGGCTCGATGATGATGACGATGACGAAGAGAGTGACGAAGACGACCGGCCGCGGCAACGAAGACGAAGCAATTCTGTAAGTCTCGTCGAGACAGTCTCTTAGATCCTTTTTCTTTTCTTTTATTTGCTAACATGGGAACGCCAGTCGAGCCCCATCCCTAATGCGCCGCGTCCAAAGTCACGGCCGCTTATCTCGCAGAGGGGCCAACCGTCCAGCGATGCTCTCGAGTTTTCAGACGCGTCCCACGACGCCCAGCCAGTAGCTGTCAAGGCGAAAAAGGGACCCTCGGCGCGCACGCTCCGCCGTCGCCTTCTCCGGCTTCGGCAAGAGAAGGAGATCATTTTGCGAAAATACTATCGCATGGGCGCGTCCTACTCAGAGCCCATTTCATCCATGGTCTACTCGCTGGCCTCGGAGCTTGGTCGCGATGACAACGACTTGCTCTGGCTGACCATTGTCGGCGTCACGTCCATGGAGCTGTACGGCCGGTCATCAGCCGGTGTGGCCGTCTCGATTTCCAGTGGTGGCGACAGTCGACCGACAACCGGTTGGATGGGCGTGCGCGGAGCAAGGATACGCCAGTTGTTGCGTGATGAGGTTCGGCGTCTGAACCCGCCAGAAGCAGTAAGCTCCGCTGGAGCCGGCAATGGCGGAACGGCAGGCCTTGGCCGCACGTCTCCCGAGATGGCCGGCATAATCCCGACGACTGCGCGTAGCCCCGAAGACACGAGCATCCGCCTGTCGCCCGAGCCCAAATTCCTGCTCATCCGACACTGGAGTCTCTATGACAGCATGCTGCACTCCCCATACCTGTTTTCGCGACTCAAGATGTGGAGTGAGACGGGGCTCAAGCGGCTGCACAAGCTGTTTGCTAAGATGGGCGTCAGTCTAGTGCAGTGTCGGCAGAGCTACACGCACATGGACATGATGCTCAAGCGTGAACTCCGGGTCAAGCTTCTCAAGTATGCGTCGCTCTACAACCTCGACGGCATGGTGCCGACCATTGACACCGATGGCAAGGACCGGGCGGGTGCCAAGGACGGCTGGGGCTTTGTGCGGAGCTGGGGCTGGCGGGCCACGTTGAGTGCGCAAGACGTTGCTGTTGTCATCGGCGCACTGCTCGAGGTCGGCAAAAACCAGGGTGCACGGTCCCGACCAGCAGGCGATGGCAGGTCCAGCACAGCCGACAACGGCGACACCGGTCGTGGTAGCGCCAGTGCCGACGACGTCGACCTGGGTGACGAGGACGACCCGTCTGAAGAATGGGTGCCGCGGTTCTGGGAGGCATACGACGCATTGGAAAGGTGAGATTAGCAGTTTTTCCAGACCAGCGGTTCTCATAGACTTACTAACGTGTGAAACGCAGCATCGAGTCACTCAAAGCTGGCCTGCCCACGGCCAAGTTTCTGCACCGCGCCATCTTCAACACAGGCACAGCCCTGATCAAGAAGAAGCAAATCACGCACCTGCACGCCTTTCGCATGTGCATTGTCAAGGACGGTCCCGACGCGTCCGTGTTTAACCACCCAGGCGCGTTGACGAAGCTGGCGTTGTGGATCGGCGAGGCACTGGCCGAGCAGGAGAAGGATGCAACAGGCCGCCTGGCGCACGGCGGACGCGGCACGCCGCTGGTAGTTGCGTCGCTCAACGAAAAGCGCGGTGTATACGTGGTCGTCGGCACAGGCGGCGGCGGCGGGCCGGACCGGCTGGCGCAGGACCGGGAAGCGGCGCGCAAGAAGCAGGACGCCCGCGTCGCCAAGGCCAAGCAGCGAGAAGACCGACGGCAGGCGCGCAAGGTACAGCGGGAGGAGGAGCTGGAGCGGAAGCGAACGGCGAAGGCGGCGAAAGCAGCGAAGGCTGGTGATGACGCGCAGGACGACGTGGACGAGAAAGAAGGCAATGACGAGGAAGAGGACGAAGACACAGAGTCTGAGGGCTCAGAGTCGGAATCAGACGAGGATGAAAGCGGAGGAGGAGAGGGAGAGGGTGAGGACGAAGACGGTCCGCAAGGGCGTAACAGCCGCGGCTTCGGCCTCAATCGGTTCGGCACGGCGTTCCAGGACGTGGTGGCCGAAACGAGTGCGCGAGTGCGCATCGACAGCTTCGAGCATTGCGTGGTGGAGGTGAAGAAGGAAGACCTGGGCGGCTTTCTCGAGAGCTTGAGCATGAAGGCTGTGGTCGGATGAGGGCGCTGTGGGCAGTCTTTCTCGTTTCTGTTTCTCTTCTAGTGATATATTTCTGTTTTTCACTTCCTTGTCCCACCCCCTTTCCTCCTTTTTGCTTTGCGTCCTTTCCCCTTTCCCCTTTCCCCTTTCCCCTTTTCGCTCTTTTCTTTTCTTGCGCTTGCATTTGCTCTCATTGCCACGGCTGGTTAAAGACATACGCTTCAACAGATCACGAGTTATCAATGCCATTGATGCGCGAGGTGAAGAGAGCTGGGTCCTTTTCCTTTTCGCCTTCGGCTACCCCAGTACAAAGTACGGCGGGAGGACGTCTTGCCGTCCCGCAAGGCTGTCGTTGAGGAAGATCCAGGCTGGTCTACTTGTGGGAGGGGCGTTGCGCGGGAGATGCGCTGTGTAGTCAGGCTGCTGGTCCTGCACACTTTCCTATTCAAGCTCGCCGAGCACCTGTTTCGGAGGCATAGCCTGAAATGTTTGCGGGCGCGCGCTGGGCCTAGGTTGTGAAAAACCTCAGGCTCGCACTTCGTCATCCTGTGGCAATGGCGCACAGGCTTAGCGTCCAGACCGCTATCAAGATACCGTTTCAACATGTGCTTTTGTTTCCTTGGCTGCGACCCGCTCGGTCTTGTACAACACCCTTCCCAGCAACAGCCGCCGCATGGTCAGCCAATTTGTTCGGTCTCGCCGGACAGAGACTGGTCCTGTGCACTGTAAAGAAGAGCAGCTAGGGTTTTTTATTGGCGCCGGGCGCAATGTTCTCGCCCTAGATAGACTCTTTCACCGTCGCGAGACGGTCTCCAGCGCACCCGATCGATTGCATCGCCCGGAGGTATCAGAACAGTATAATTCCAGACGCCAAGCCGTCAGGGCCTCCTAAAGTTCTCTGTGCTGTACGGAGTACTAAGAAACATACTGAGCGAACCGTCCACAAGGCGCTTCTTGCGTGCGCAGCCCACTAAGACCGACACTTCCGCTCCCCCACCCGCCGAAAAGATACTGCAAGCCCCTCCGTCATCTTTTAGGCAGGGCCCCTTTTTTTCTTGGGTATGCGCTGGCGTGCGCCCCTCCTTTTGGCTGGCCGTCCCTCCCTACGTACTCCGTACTTCGTACTCTGCACGGTAAGTCACCTTCCCACTCTCGGTCTCCCCCTTGTCATCACCATTGACACCATTGAAACGTCTGCACCTACCTACACAACTATCTCAACCGCGCCCCGCCTCCCTCTATTTCACTCGTTCCACGAGCTCTCCCTCATACCGACGACGCCATCTCTCTTCTCTTTTCCCATACTCACTTAGCACCCCGACAGCCGATCGGTTTCGAACAGCCCAGAGTCACTGCGGTTCTTGATTTCTCGACGTCATTCCCTCGTCTCGTCTCCCAGACGCTCGAAGCGACAACATTCCCCCGCGGCAGAGCGCACGCACAAGTACCGGCGATTGCGAGGCCGATTCCACGAACGAGAAAGACTCGAGAGAAGCCAGAAAAAGAACAGGAACAGCGCAAGCTTCCCGGGGATCTTTTTCTCGTCTTCTCTTTTTTCCCTGTCACCCCGGCCGCCATGGGCAAATCGTATGTTGGTATCCTCTGCGCGCGCTTTTACGACATTGGATTTTCGAGGGGGGGGATGCACCGGGACGACGATGTCGCGCGACCGCTCGACATCAGCTTTCCCCGGTCCCTCCCCCCTCTCCTATCCTATATCTATGTCTCACGATCCGTTAATTTGCGTGGAATCTACCGACTGACACATGCGCTCTCTCTTTCTTCGCCCTATGTCCCAGACAGTCAAAGCTCTCCCAGGAGCAGCTAACAGAGCTGCAAAAGTCAACACATTTTGACAAGAAGGAACTGCAGCAATGGTACAAGGGTGGGTGAAAGAAAAGAAATAAAGACACAGAGAGAGAGAGAGAGAGAGTTAGACGGTAGCTCTTGGTACTGACATTTCCGTCTAGGCTTCCTGAAAGACTGCCCCTCGGGCATGCTCACCAAGGATGAGTTCCAAAAGATCTACCGCCAGTTCTTCCCCTTTGGCGACCCGTCGAGCTTCGCCGACTACGTCTTCAACGTCTTTGACAGCGACAAGTCAGGGACCATTGAGTTCAAGGAGTTTATCTGCGCGCTGAGCGTGACCAGCCGTGGCAAGATGGAGGACAAGCTGGACTGGGCCTTCCAGCTCTACGACATTGACGGCGACGGCAAGATCAGCTATGACGAGATGCTCAAGATTGTAGAAGCGATTTACAAGATGGTGAGCTTTCTTCTTCTGTTTTTTCTTCCTCTTTCATCTTCCACTAACCGGTCAGGTCGGCTCGATGGTTAAGCTCCCCGAGGACGAAGACACACCGGAGAAACGCGTCAAGAAGATCTTCAGGATGATGGACAAGGATGAGAACGGCAGTCTAGACATGGAGGAGTTCAAGGAGGGCAGCAAGCGGGACGAGACCATCGTATCGGCGCTGTCGTTGTATGATGGACTAGTCTAGCAACTGGCAGAACAGGAGCAAAACAGACAAGAAGAGAAAAAAAAAGAGAGGGAGGAGAGAGAGAGAGAGAGAGGGAGAAGGGGATTCGTGCGATGGTGTACTCCTATGCCTGGTCTCTCGTCCTACATTTGGTCGCTGTCATGCTCACGCAGTGTCTTTGTTCTGAAACGTTTTTTTTCTCTTCTCACCAGGGGGGAGGGCTTTAAGGGAAGAGCAGAACCTTGGGCTTGCTGGACTGTTTGATTTTTCTTTTTCTTTTTTCTGTTTCTGTCTCCTTTTTTTGTGTGTTTCACCCATGTGCTCTACATCTCTTCTTGGCTTTGTTTTTGTAGCTCTTAAGACTTTATATGTCCCATCTTTGATTCACATCGTCTGTTTCTCGTCTTGATCTCTGTCCTCGTCATTCTGTAGCCAGGCCAAAGGCCGAACACTTCTAGGAGACCAGCTGTCTTGTCCTTGCTGATTGGTGATATTTCAAGCTACCTAGGTATCTCAATTACATACATACATGCCGGGGGCACCGACAAACGATCGTGACCTTATTCAAGGGAGATATCTTTTGAATCCAATGTTCCTTTCCAAAAACCAAGAAAAGAAAACTAGGGTAACGGAGGAGGGAGGGTGCTACTCTGTGGGACAGAGAGCGTCGCGCGAAAGATAAATATGAAAAATAACCATGACACTGCAAGCACCAGGGAGAATCAACACAAAAAGAGCAGCCGATACAACAGAGATATAAAACCAAAATCCGTCGAAGTGTAAGAAGCGTGCTTCCTCCTCACACTCTTCGATTTCCTCGTTCTCACCGCACGGACACACGGCACTTCTCTTAGGCTGACACCGCAGCGTACGCCTCGTCGACTTGCTTGCGGAATGTGTCGAGGATGTGGCGACGCTGCAGTTTTTGTGCTGCCGTCACGAGACCCTGTAGAAAATTATTGTCAGCGCAGTTTTTGGGGGTGTTTTTTTGGTTCACACAAACTCACATTCTGCGGTGTCCACTCCTCGTCAGACAGCACCACACCGTCAATAATGTCGATACCAGATAGACCGCCAGCGCGGCCAGCCGCCTGCATTTCTTTGAGGACGGCAGCCTGCAGCTTCTTGTTGTGCACCAGCTCCTCGATGGTGTCGCCGGGCACGTCGATCGAACGCGCCAGCTTCTTGAGTGCCGGCTCCGCGGGCACGATAATGGCAATTGGCTTGGCCTTGGAGGCGTCCGCATAGCAGCAGATGTTCGCCACCACCGTCGCCGATCGGTAAATGGACTCCAGCTTCTCTAGCGCAATGTATTCGCCGTTCAGCGTCTTGACCAGGTTCTTCTTGCGGTCGATCAGCTTCAGGTGGCCGCGCGAGTCAAACTCGCCAATGTCGCCAGTCTTGAACCACCCGTCCGCTGTTATCGCTTCGGCAGTCTCGGCGTCGTTGTCGTAGTACTTGTCCATCACGCTCGGGCCACGCAGCCACACCTCGCCCTGGGCGTGCGGCTTGTTGGTCGCAAAGTAACCCGCATCGGGAAAGTCGACCAGCTTGGCCTCCACGGCCGCCGGCATAGCACCCAGCGCGTCAGTCGTCCACTCCGCCGGGTTCTGCAGCACACCGAGGGCGGATGTCTCCGTCAGGCCGTAGCCACTAATCATGGGGCAGATGGCCAGAGAGATGAAGCGCTGGGTGTCTTTCGCGATAGGGCCGCCACCGTTCATGCACAACTTCAGGCGGCCGCCCGTGGCCTCCTTAATCTTCTTGAAGACTACGGCGTCCAGGACGCCGGATCCCGGCAGGCCCAGGCTCAGGAGATTGCTTTTGGCCCACATGGCGCCCCAGAAGAGAGACCGCACAACAGGGCTGCTGTCGTTGACTTTGGAAACAATGCCCTTCTTGACCATCTCCCACACGGCCGGCACGCCGACCATGACGCTCGGGCGGAACTCCTTGATATCGCCATTGCAGTTGCGCACGGACGTGTCCGACAGCGTCTTTGGGTTACCGTAACCCATTGTGGAACCCCAGTGCAGCGAGGCATTCTCGAAGACGAACTCGAGAATGTGTGCGACCGGGAGGTAGGTGAGCAGGCCATCTCCAGGCCCAATGTACGGCTGGACCACAACGCTGACACCAGCGACTGGAAAAAGGGCCTGTTAGTAAAATACGCGACTGTCACGGAAGCACAGCGATGCCAACTTACCGGATGCAACAACGTTCTTGTGCAAGATGCGCACGCCCTTTGGCGTGCCGGTCGAGCCGGATGTGTACATGATGCATGCCAAATCTTCGGCCTTGGGCGGGACTGCCTCGGCCGGGTTTTCTTCACCTAGCTTGCGCAGCTCCTCAAAGTTGAGGATGTTGATGTGCGGGTGGGCAGCCTTGAGCTTGTCAATGTGCTCCTGCTTCACCTGGTTCTGGTCGTTCCAGATGACGTGGCGGATCTCGGCCGCATCGTTGAGCACATTAGAGAGGGTCGGGAGTAGATGAGGGTCGAGGAAGATAGCCTTGGCCTTGGTCGCAACCATGGAGTGACGCAGGCCTTCCTGGCCGAGCGTGTCGTAGGCCGTGACAATCGGCAGGGACTGGGAGCCGGCGCCGTGCGAGACGGTCAGCCAGTTGGCGCTGGTGGCAGCGAAGATATGCACGCGATCGCCGGCGGTCAAGCCGAGCTTGCGAAGGCCGGAGCCGATGTGCCCAACGCGACGCCAGTACTCGTTAAAGGTAAGGTACTCGTAGGGGCTCAGCTCAAAGTAGGTCCACTGCTTGTCTACGAGTCGTGCCTCGCCGTCAACAATCTTCTTGACCTTCTTGGTCTCCTGGTGGGTGCGCAGCAGGCGGCGCGATCCCATGGCTTTGGCGTCGCCATACTTTGCGACGGCAGCCTTGACGAGCTCGTACACGGTGGTGACGTCAGGAGACGGCGTGGCGATGAGCTCTGGAATGGCTTTCGGATGGCGGCGAACCGGCGTCTCGCCCTCGACGGGTTTCTGCCCGGGTACCTCGACGCTGAAAGGCGGCTTGGCCGTGAGGCGCGGGAGGATGTGATTGATGGCCATTGCTTCGCGGGATGAACTGGAGTCGGACAGAGGAGTGTGTCTCGGAAGGGAAGCGGGAAGAACGGAGCTGCTGGCTCAATTCAGAGACGAAGCAGACGAAGCGAAAGCAAGAAATGAAAACGCGGTGAGATCGGAAGGCACGAAACTGAAAGGTCAGTTCGTGTGCTATTGATATTGAGACCCGCTAGGTGTTGGTTGGAGGAGCTTTGCAGGGAAGAGGATCAAGGGGCGGCGGCTGCGCGGGAAAAGAAGGGGGTGAGGTTGTTTTATTGCATGGGCAGGCTGGGGCCGAATTGGTTGGGGAAGCTGGCGCCTTGGCTTTCAGGAGTATTCCGTACTCCGTACGCAGTACGCAGTACTGCAACAGCACAATGCTACGCTAAAAAGCGTTGCCGGGTAGCAGCAGCTCGAAGGATTAGCTGACCGATGCGACGAGATGCGTGGTTATCGTACTCGAGATGAAAGGATGCGAAAAGAGGAAAATGTCAAGGCATCTCGAGAACAAGCAGGAAATAGTCGCTGAACGCGGAAAATGAGAAAGATGATTACATAGGCGCACTCCGTCTTAGGCAGCAGCACTGGAAAACTGCGACAGTGCGCGCTGGAACTCGCTGCCCGGGGCTTGGCAGCGTGAGGAGAAGGGAGAAATGTGACCAACAAGACTGCCCCGCAGACAACACAAGGCTATGACGAGCAGGAACCGGGAGGTTTTTAGGTGCGGAGAAACAGAGCGCTAACATGACCTGCAGGCTGCAACTGACGGCAGTGCTCCAAAGAGGCCGCCGAAAGTACTTGTTTAGGCCAGAAGCGTGCTAGCGCATCTCCTGTTCTAAACTCCAAAAGCACAACGCTGGGACAGTCTAGGAAAAAGCCACCGTCTGACGAGTGTTGAGTGCCTCTGGCGTCTGTCGCTGTCTACATGTACTGTTCTCGTACGGAGTATTAAAATGTCGCGGACGGATCCGCCGGAAGCGGAAAGTCTCTGTTCCTCCTTTGTCGTCTGGACGGTTGCCGTGTGCAAGTCCATCTTTAGTATCTTAGCCCATTACTACCAGTTAAGTGCGGCGTGTCGGTGTTTTCGAAGCGGGATGTCAGCCGTTTCCGTTTCCGTCGGAAATGCGCCGAGGCTGCCGTGAGGTCCAAGGCTGAGAACGCTGTAGGTCATGTGACAAATAATCACGTGCTTGGCTTCTTTCGCCAAATTTCGAGTGACGAGACAACTTCAGACCTGTCAGGATGTCAGTGGCTGCATAGTTGATGAGTTTCCCGGGCTGCTTTCCATGGCCTGGACAAAACGTAACCAAGGCTGGTAGCCCACCTGGGGTCCAATTGATCTCTGCTGCCTTGAAGTAAGCAAGGAATGACAGCTTCGCCTCTGAAGAGGCTGCTCGGCCGCCTCAGTTCTGAAATCGATGACCCCGACGAAGGTAATGAAGCTCCAAGTCATGTCAGCTGAAATCTATAAGATGAAACCTCAGCACCGCTGACATATCGGCTCGATCCCAGAGACATTTCTTCTCTTTGCCCATAAGCAGCCTTCGGCCCAGAATCTGGGCTTTATCGACGCCCATGCTGCAGTCCTGGACTTGACCGTTGCCGGCCGGGACCTGACCATCCATCAGTCCCCAGCCGTGCTAACCTCCAATCGGTCCGGTGGGACAACCGGAGCTGGTAAGCTTATTGTCTTCTTCCAGGCATGTTTTTGTTGGAGGCTGACGCGCCACAGTGCTTTGGAGAATCACGCCAGTCGTGGCCGACTGGCTGGCATGGCCCGAGAACCTATTTTTCAAGGGTCCGGGGGGTGACGACAACGACGGCGGCGACGGCAGTGCAGCCGAAGGCCTACTTGGGCGCCATTCGGCGATCTTGGAGCTCGGCTGTGGCATCTCTGGCGTCATTGGCCTGGCTCTGACCGGCAGCAGCAGCAGCAGCAGCAGAAGCAAGATCGCCAGCTCAAAAAGAAAAGGCGCAAGGGCCGGCTTAAGGCGCACTGCCATCTCAAACAACACGGTCGCCCGTTACGTGCTCACCGACCAGCCATATGTCGCCAAGTTCCTGCAGCGTAACTTGGAGGAGAACAGCGCTGCCTCGGGCACGGCTTCGGCCTCACCGTCTCTCCTCTACTTCCGCCCGCTCGACTGGGAGACCGACGAGATCACGCCCACTCTTCTCGTACGCCCCGATCAGCCGGATACACATGACAGCGGCCGCCATTATGGGTCGGGAGGCCCCAGTGGTCCTACGGCCGCCGCCGTCGCCGCTGCTGCCGGAGTTGCTGCCAGCTTCGATGCCGTCATCGCCTGCGACTGTATCTACAACGAGGCACTCATCGCGCCGCTGGTGCAAGCGTGTGTCGACGCGTGTCGCCTGCGTCGAAAGGAGAAGGCCGACGCGGGTGCAGACGCAGACGCGCACCGGCCGATCGGGACGAGACACCGCCAAGATGACGGCCAAGACGGCAGCAACGACCAGAAATATCCCACCGTCTGCATTGTGGCGCAGCAGCTACGAGACCCGGACGTACTGACGGCCTGGCTGGCGGCGTTCCATAACGCTTTCCGTGTATGGCGCGTCCCTGAAAAGCTCCTGACGCCCGAGCTGATGCCGACTGCCGGGTTTGCCGTGCACGTCGGCGTTCTCCGAGAGGAGGAGATTCTGTGAAGGGGTAGGGTAATAGATTTTTCTCTCACTGTCATGACTTGCTGTACATTGCTGCCGCAACGATTGTGGCTCACGAGGTCCACGGCATGGGAACTTGCGCACGTGGACTTGTAGTAAATAAAAAACGAAAGTGGCCTCATTATTTATCTGTCTGTTCCGATCGTGAACGACTGCAAAAGAAGAAACGAAACAAAAGATGTGACAGATACAAAACAAACGGAACGAAAAGTAAAAAAACAAAGAGCACCGATAGATAAAGCCCCTCGTCGGCCTCCCCCCCACGGCCCTTCTACAACCGGCCATTGATAACCTCCTTTTGGAAAATCATTGTATCCCAGATATGCACCATCCGAATGGGCCGCAGCTTGAGTTTGAACTTTCTTTGCGGCGCTGGTGCATCGTCGTCGCTATAGTCGCTCTCGTCCTCGTCATCCGTCTCGTGTCCGGCATGGAGGTGGTGGTGGTGGTGCGCACTGCTGCCTGCGCTCGCCACAGGAACGGCAAACTGCACGCCGCCGGGAATGTCGCCATAGGTGCTGCCCAGGACGCTACCAGGCTCAGCGGCACCGCTGCCAACGCCGGTATTGCCAAAGTTGCTGCTGCCAACGTTGCCGCTGCCGTAGCCCATGGACGTGCTGCCACTCGGGGCCGCTGCCGCCGCCGACGAGGCCTTTCCCTTGCCCTTTTCTTTGGCTTTCCGGGCGCGCTTCTCCTCCTGCTTCCTTTCCCTCTCCTTTTTGGCGTCTACGCGGAACACCCGGTCGGCAAAGTTGCCGCTGTCAATGGCCACAAACTCGAGGTTGAGCTGAGGGTAGAAGGAGAGCGTGTCGAGCAGGAACTGCTTTGTCTCCTGCATCACCCAGACGCATGTGTCATCGTTGCGCAGGCGGACGACGTGCAGCGCATATAGGCTCGTGAACCCAGAGAGATGCTGCAGGAAAGCATGCTGTGGGGCAATGGTCAGTACAAAACGCCACACAACCCGCCGTAGAAAGAGGGCAAAACTCACAATAGACTGCATATTCATGCTCGCCGCCAGCTCTTCCAGTTTCTTAGCGCGTCTCGACAGCAGCTTGACACTTGCTTCGTCCAGGTCCCAGTCCTTGCCAGCCAGGTTGCGAATGGATAGGATACGCAGGGACGCTGCGTGCTTTTGTAGAACGTAGCGGCGGATGTCGCTGATGGTTGTTGTCGTCTTGGGCAGGTTTTCGCTCCCGTACTTTCCGTCACGCTCAATCAAGCAGAGGTCGCGGACTTCTTTCAGCTGGGAAACGAACACCAAAAACGCCTTGGAGACGTTGTCGGTATGGATGGTGCGGAGACGCAGAGGCTGGGCCTTGTTCTCTTTGGCAAGCAGATTCCAGATGGGCGACTGGATGCCGACGTTGAGTAGCGTCAGGCACTTCAATGCGCGGAGATCGACAGCCTTGGATAGGACTGACGCCTTGACCGGGATCTGGTGAATAGCCAGCACCTCCACCGAGAGGCCCCGTGTGGACCGCACATAGTCCGTGACGAGCTGGTTGGTGTCGCTGGTGCTGGCGCCCGCAGCTGCTCCTGTCCCTGGTGTGCCGACGCCCGATGCCTTCGACGACCTATCAGCCTTCAGAGCCTTCAAGGTATCCCTGAGGGCGGCCATTTGCTGCTGCGCTGAGTCGAGCCTCTCTCTGTACTGCCGGGTGGGGTCGTCCGTTATGTGGCTCTCGAGCTTGTCGGCGAGGGACCGGCACTCTTCGACCGTTTTCACGTACATCTTTTCAAGGTTGTTCAGCTGGGACGTCAAGGAAGCGAGACGCTTCGTCATCTTTTCCTGTTCTTCAGACGTGGGATCTGAGCTAGTGGAGGGTGTTTCTGTCTGCCCCTGCAGTTGGGTTCCTGGGTTGAGCACTGTGTGCTCGTCGTTTGCATCGTCGGTTTGGCTGCCGAAGGGTCTTATTGCCGATGTCATCAGAGCATCCGAGTCGGACTCTGTGTGGCTGTCGGTACCTCTATCGTAGAGGCCGTCCTGCGGGTCCAGCACGAGCTGCCCTTCGGGCTCTTCGACGTCAATGTCTTCTGGGCAGACATCACCATCAGCGCCGGCCCTGCGCGTCTTTGATGGAGCGATCTCGTCGTCGAACATGGTACTCGGCTCAGCTTCGGACGTCGATGCACCATTCGTGCCCTCGACATCCTCTGTGCTGTCGGAGGTTATCTTGTCGGGCGCTTTGGTGTTGGAGAGTGAGTTCGAAGGCGCTGCCTCTGCAGCCGAATGTGCCGGCCGCCGAGCCGTGACATTGTTAATGTCGCCGATCAGTATGTCGAAGGCATTTTTCGTCTTATCTCTCAACTGAAAGTCGGTAGCTGGAAGAACTCCCGAATCCGAAACAGCACGAAAGAGTTCTTGAATCTCTTGAAGTTTATTGGATATTGCGACCAGTCTAGTCCTGTCGAGGTCGTCGTCAGGCTCATCGACAGAAGCCGCTGCCTCTTCACCAGAGTCAGAGTCAGAGCCGTGGGCCTTGTTGGCTTCCGGCGCTGCAATCCCAAAGATCTTGGCCAGCGCCGCCTCCTGCTCGAGTTTTGCCTCTTGCGCACGCAGGTTCTTGCTCTGTCCAGAACCAGACCCGGACGACTCTCCACCGACAGGCAATGCGTTACCGGCCCCCTGGAGCTGGAGATTGCCGATGGTGAATGGGTTTTCCAGTTCCGAGTCTGAGTCGCCATCTAGGATGGGCTGTACCGTCCGTGCCTTGCGCGTCAACTGGTCAGAGAAGGACAGGCGCAGCTCAGACAGCGTTCGAGATGAGTTACGCAGGCAAGTCTGAATTTCGGGGATAATGTTTAGGGAATCGATGTCGAGGACACCAAGGTATTTGAGGTTCTTGAAGCCCGAGATCGTCGGAGGGTCACTGGGCGAAGGCTGGCGCGGTGGTGACCGGGTGCGCTGTTCGTGAAACCCGGACGGACCAACTGGATGGTGGAGAGACGACGTCACCGGAAACAAATATGAAGGAATAAGATTGCTCATGCCGCCGCCTGCGACGGGTGGGTGTGGCATGGTCGATGGTAGCGGGTGCGGCGCCATCAGCAAACTTTGTTCCAGGGGCGTCACGGCAGTCGAGGAGGACAGCGAGGTGCCGGGGGAGGAGATATGTTGCGAGGCCGGGATAATTGGCAGCGGCGGGTGCGTCTCGTACAGAGAGGGCCCAGCTTGAAGGCGAATCTCAACGTTGACCAGGGTCTCGATGTTGTGAAGCACCTTGTAGAGGGGGCGACTGATCTCGATGCGGACATTCCACCTGATCGGGGAGAGAGAAGCAGAGTTAGCGGAGCGACGAGTCTTCCCGTTTTGCTGGTACGTACACCAGAGTCTCGAGCCTCCAGGCCTTGCGCAAGGCGATACGGACGAGGGTGTCGAGGAACTTTCCGGCACTGCGGCTGTGGTGGTAGCTCTTGTAACTGTTCTCGGCCATGATGCCCATACTGGCGGTGTCAAGGGAGAAGTAGCGGAGATGGCGGGCATAGCTGTAGTCGCTGGTGGCAAAGGTGTCGAGGCAGAGGGGAAGGTCGCTCATAGTGTCCTGCGAGTATCTCTCACCATCGTTGGGGAAGACGATGTGGATTGTGTGGTAGAGGTTTTCTGCGGCAAGAACGCGGAAGTGGCGGCAGACGACGGCCAGGCAGATCAGATCGCCAAAGCGGCACTACGGGAGCGGTAAGTTCGGTCAGTAGGAGGCTCAAGACCGGGGGGGTATCGATGGAAGTACAGACATGGCCGAAGATCTCCCTTTGAACCTCTTTGGGGAGGTCGAGGAAGTTGGTTTCTCGTCGCGGGGACGAATCTGCATCGCGAAACGGCGGCGCCGGCGCTGGCGGAGTACAGGATGTGTCGGCCATGACGTTCTCGGGAAGTTGGGGGAGAGTGGGAAAGAAGGCGAGTGGAGAGGGGAGAGGGGGGAGGGGGAGAAAGAAGAGGAAGAGGAGAAGAAGAGGAAGAGGAATAGAAAGAAGAGACAGAGGATGAAGTCGGAAAGAAACAACGTCGAACGATTTCCAGAAATGTCAGTGTCGGAGGGGTTCAGCTCGCTCTTTGGACAGATATCGTTCGGTCAGTGAGCTCTCACTTGCGCAAGGTCCCCAGCCCTGACCCACGTTTCAAGAGGGTGATCGCCTGGAAAGTGCATGGGCAGCCCCGTTTTCGTCATAGCGTTCGGGCACCTTGTGGAGCTCAACCGGTGCCGTCCAATCACGGGCCGCACTACCCCAGATGTGGAACTGCTGCAGATTCTCAATTGGGTGTTTTAATAACGGAGTAGGGACTCTAGGGAGTACTACATATACGGAGCACTTCAAACAAACTCTTTTCTTGACACCTGACAAGAAAGAACGGTGAGGCTTGTGGTGAGCTTGTCGTCGAAAAGATACCATTCGGTTCTGCCATAGCCATCAAGTAGGACGAAGCTTCCATTATCACTGATTATTGTCCAACTCTCTCTCCTCGTTACGGCGAGACGACATCGAACGACCGAGGCGGACGGGACTGCCGACATGCAGCCGTGGGTAACAAAAGTGGCGTTCACAGCTCGATGTTTTGTTTCCATCCATTCAATACGCAGGCCTGCAACCTAGAGAAAACTGACCGACTGTTGGAGACCAAAACCTCCCTACGCCTGGACATTCTCCACTTCCAGACATCCAGCTAGTTCGCGACGTTGAGGATCAGTGCAGCCAGCGATGCAAGAAGAAGACAGTAGAGCACCTAAGTAGGTATAGGTAAGGTAGCTACAGGAGCTGTCGGAGAGTAAAGTGTGAGCATACCTACCAGGTACGATCCAGATGAGGCTCTAGCAATAGTGCTCCTGTGGGTATCATGACTAATACTGTGGCGTTCCTGGCGTCCGTTGTTAGCGCCGCGCTGCGCCGCTTCCGACCGCCCCTATCAGGAGGAAACTGTGAGACTCGCTACATTGGCCTCGTCTCCTCTGTTCCACCATTCCAACATCCGTCCAGCTATTTTCCTGTCGCGCATAAATCCATCTATAGCCATGGGTGAGGTTGAGGAGCCCCAGTTCTCGACGCTGGCTGAGCGCATTGCCGCGCTGAACAAGCAGAAGAACTTCAGCTCTGGGCCGTCCTCGCCTGCTGCCCCCTTCCGGTCGCCTTCCACCGCATCGAGCGCACCAACCGCACCAGCTGGCGTACGCCGAGCACCGCCACCGCCACCGCCGCCTGTAGCATCCTCTGTGGTGGCTCTCGCAACTACCAAGGCCGCACCACCTCCGGTGCCGCGCAGCCCTGTCCACAGTGGAAGCGTCAGCAGCAACATTGCCAATGCCTATGCCAAGGTCAATGCCGTCACCGCAAATGCAATTCACAACAACGCCAGCGGCAATAACATGGCGACGGCCCAAGTGGCTCTGCGTCGGCCGGCGGGCCCACCGCCAAAGCTACCACCTCGCCAGGCGTCGTCGTCGTCGTCGTCGTTCTCTGCACTGTTGGCGCCAGTTACGGACCGGCGGCCATCATCCGAGTCGGTCCGCTCGACGGCGACAGCGCTCAGCCGTGCGTCTACCACGACGAGCCGCACATCAACAGTGGGAACAACGGGAACAACGGGATCAGTGGGAGACGCCATGATGGTCCTGCGCAAACTGCCGCCGGCGTTTGGCACCACTACGTTGCCGTCGCTGCCACCGTCGCGCCGCGAGCGCGAGGCTAGAGAGCGGGAAGAGGCAGAGAGGGAGAGGGAGGCTGACGAGCGCGAGGATGCAGAGAGAGCGCCGGCTCTGCCGACACGACCAGGGCTCTCGGAGCAGGCTGCGGCCGAGCCACGCCTTCAGGAGCGGTCTCGGACGATGATGTCGGCGGCGGTGGCCGGCTTTCGCAAGTTCCGTGGCGACGATGGTAACGACGACAACAAGGTCAATAACAGCAACAACAACTACAGCAGCAGCAACGGCAACAACTACAACAGCAACGGCAACAACTACAACAGCAACGGCAACAACTACAACAGCAACGGCAACAACAACTACAACAGCAACGGCAACAATAACTCCAACAAGAACCAAAACTGCAGCAGCAACGACACACCGCCTGCACTGCCCACGCGGCGGCCAACAGTCAAGTCAGCGCTGGAGATGGGTCTCGGCAGTGCCAAGTCTTTGACAACAAGGCCAGGACCCCAGAGATGGCGCGACGACTGGGAGAGGAGGAATGACAGCCGCCTTGAGGAAGACGGCGACGGCGACGACCGGCCACCGCCACTTCCACTGGCGTCACGACCGACTCGGGCACAGATCGACGCGGCCGTGCGGGGGAACGGCGCTGGTCGAGACGGCGGCGGGGATGCCCCCGAGGCACGGCCGGCGTTGCCGACAAGGCCCCGGCCGCGTGCCGGAAGCGCATCCAGGCTCTACCCGACGAAGAGCGAAGGGGAGGAGGACTGCTTGAAGTGCCGGGACTTTTCGGGACCGGACGAGGTGGCGTCGCAGTTCCCGGTGGCGTCGCTGCCGCGGCAGGGCACAGTGGCATACCTGGCGGCGCAGCTGTGCGGACCGTTTGCATCGCAGACAGACAAGGCGCGGGCGATCTTTACGTGGTGCCACCACAACATTGCATACGACGTGGACGGGTTCTTTGGGGGGTGCGTGCCACGAGGCCAGAGCTTGGAGGAGCGCATATTCTCGGGCAAGGCGGTGTGCGAGGGCTATGCGCGGGTGTACGAGGCGATTGCGGTGGCGGCAGGGCTGGAGTGCGTGGTGGTGTCGGGCCACGGCAAAGGCTTTGGCTTCAAGCGGGTGCTGCCGGGTGACGCGGTGCCGCCGGTCAAGGCGTCGGGACATGCGTGGAACGCGGTGCGCATTGACGGGGGCGAGTGGAAGCTGGTGGACTCGTGCTGGGGCGCGGGCAACGTCAGCACGACGCGAGCACAGCGTTACGAGAAAAAGTTCAGGGCAGAAATGTTCACGATGGACAACGAGACGTTTGGCGAACGGCACTTTCCGTCAAACGCACGGTACTTTTTCCGGGCGGACGGGCGCACGCCATCGTGGGCGGAGTACGTGGTGGAGAAGACGGCGGCAGAGCCGGTGCTGGTGTACACGAAGGGCCTAGAACTGGCCATTGCGCCGGAGACGGTGGAGCCGCGATCGCGCGACATCTGCGTCAGCCAGGGCGACCCACGGGAGCGCGTCAGTTTCCGGCTGGGGCGCCGCTGCCGGCACTGGACGGAAGAGCGCCACGGACACAACCTGCCGCCATACCCGCTGTTCCTGCAGGCGGCGTCGGCGGACGGCAAGCGCGACGACAGCGAGATGTTCGACGTGCACTACGACCGGCCGCTGTGGTTCTACGCCGACGTGCCACGGGGCCGCCTGGGCCGGCCGGGCGACTCGCTGTCGTGCGTCGCCATGATGACCATGGACGGGCGCGACATGCGCGGGTGCACCATGGCGGATGTGCGACGACAGCTGGGGCGCTGTGGCTATTCGACACAGGGTGTATGCGCGTGGCGACTGACGTGAAGAGAACGAGACAGCGTCTGCTACGAAGTACGATGTATGCTACAAAGAAATGAGATTACAGCGGCACTTTACCGGGTAATACCGGCCGTTCCTGCAATACCGAGGGAAAAGACCTGCCTATGGAATGGACACGGCACGGCCTCCCCAACCCCGGTGTCGAAGCTGGGGGTGAACGTAGACGGAACGCAAACGCCTGGAGGTTTTGATTGTCTTCTTCAAGCTGACGACATAAGTCCAATTAAATCCCGATCTCCAGAGCCCAGTGACCAAAATCAAACCAAGCGCCAGAAAATAACATCTACATGCAGTCCGAAGCCAAAAAAGAGACAGCTCCGAGTCCCCAAGCCCACCGCTTCTTTAGTCTAGGTTGATGCTGTTCCGCCGGTACGTCTTGGACAGCCGCGCCGAGTTGCGCCGGGGCTTGACGTAGCTGGGGTCCGACTCACGACGCGCCTGCCGCAGCTTCTCCTCGGCCTCGCGCCGCGCCTTGGCGATCTTTGGGTCGAGAGGTGGCTGAGGTTGTGGTTGTGGTTGTGGTTGTGGCTGCGGCTCGTACAGCCGCTCCAGCTGCTCCAGCTGCTCTAGCTGCTCTACATCGTAGTGGTCGGGCGGCAACGAGCGCCGCAGGCCGGCGGCCGCGACGCTGCTGCTGGCCACGGCCGTGGTGGCCGACATGGACGCGGCATTGCTGCTGCCGCCGTGGTGGTGGCCGTAGCTGTGGCGGTGGATGCGGCCGTGACTGCCGCTGCGTCTCTGACTGCCGCTTCTCCGCGTGGCTGCCGGAGGGTCGTAGTGCGGCGACATGGCCACTTTGAGGTCCATCGTGGTGTCAACCATCTGCGGCTTGCCCAAGCCGGCCGGAATGCCGGGTCCACTGGGACCACTGACCCCGGGCGCCGGGCCTCTCAGCGGTCCGCCCGTTGCAGGCGGGCCTGCTTTAGGTCCGGGACCAGGGCCACCAGGTGCGCCGGGCGGCTTCTTGATGCTCTTCCACTCGAGACAGAGCGCACAGGCCAGCGAGGCAAAGGACAGGCCCATGCCGGTCAGGAAGATGCGGGTGCAGGCATAGTTGTAGGCACCGGCGACCAGGGCCAGGAAGGGGGCGGGCACGACACTGGCTAGCTCGGTGGCGCCTGAGTTGACAATGGCGCGCGTGTCGATGCCGGGCACGTCCCGGAGCTGGGCGACCAGCAGGTTGCTGAGGATGGTCTGGCCGACGGTGGTCGAGATGGCGCCGCCGAGCTGCTGGACAAAGAACATGATGGCAACGCCGGTGGAGATGTCCTCGGGCCTGAGCACGGTCTGGGCGGCCAGGTTGCCGATCTGCATACCGAAGCCGAGGCCGAAGCCGGCGACAAACTGGAAGGCAATCCAGTGGGCGGAGCCGGTATCTGGCGTGAAGGTGCTCATGAGGCCCTCGCCAACGGACATGACGCAGGGCGCCAGGATGGCGGAGGGCACGTAATAGCCAATCTTTTGCGTGACGATGCCGGACAGGATGCTGGACACGACGAGGCTGAGCACGAGGGGGATGGTATAGACGCCGGAGCGGAGGGGGTTGACCATCTTGGCCGTTTGGACTGAGGGTCAGAGGAGGCAAGATGGGATCGAAGAGAGGGGGGAGAGAGAGGGAGAGAGGGAGAGAGGGAGAGAGGGAGAGAGGGAGAGAGGGAGAGAGGGAGAGAGAGGGAGAGAGAGAGACCTACACCACACGGGAACAAAATATACCAGCATCAGCATGGAGGCGGACAGAAAAAAGGTAAAGAGGGCGCCGGACAAGACGGTGCGCTGCTTGACGACGTGCGCCGGCAGTGTGGCGGTGTCAGGCCAGCGGATCTGCACAACGGTAAAGGCGACTAAGAGGGCGGCAGATAGGACAAAGAGCGGGATAATGTGCCAGCTGAGCCAGGGGTAGGTGGCGCCGCCCCATTCGAGGCCCAGCAGCAGGCAGACGATGGCAGGCAGGAACAGCAGCGTGCCTATGGGATCGAGGCGGCGCACATGGGTCCAGAAAGGCGCGGGAACAAAAGTCTGCGGCGGCGGGCGCCAGAAGAAGACCATGAAGACGAGGGTGAAGGCGCCGACGGGCAGGTTGATGTAGAAGCACCAGCGCCAAGTCAGGCTGCTGCTGGTGAAGGCGCCGCCGACCAGCGGGCCGATGACAGAGGCCATGCCGAAGACGACGCCAAAGAGGCCCTGGAACATGGGCCGCTTGTGCAGCGGCACCATGGGCACCATGATGAGCATGCAGCCGGAGAAGATGCCGGCCGAGGCCACGCCAGCCACCGCGCGGCCGACAATGAAGATGGGGGAGTTGGGCGCCGCGCCGCAGATAGCCGAGCCGATCTCGAAGACGACAACGCAAAGGAGGAAGGTCCTAGAAGTCAGCTACTGTCTTCCTGCTCCTCTCTCTCTTTTTTTTTCTCTTCTTCGCTTCCACGTTTCCTTCATCCTCTGTACACACCACTTCATTGAGTAGAACTTGTAGATCCGCCCAAACAGCAGCTGCGATGCCGCCGTCGTCAGCATGTACGCTGATGCATACCAGCCAATGTCGCCGAGGCTGTGGAAGTCGTCCGTGATCCGAGGCACCGCCGTCGCCACAATCGTCCGGTCCAGGGCCACAAGGAAGAGCGCCAGGAAGTTCGACAGCAAGATCATCCAAAACTTGATCGTCCGCGGGTTATACAGAACATCGGCCGGCGGACTGCCCCCGCCGCCGCCGGGACCTCCTGGCGTTTTCTCCACAGCCGGCCGCCCTCGTCCACCAGCGCCGGTCGCCAGTTTCTCCACGTCAGCTGCATCGCTCGAGTCGGTCGTCTCTACCTCTGTGGTGCGCTCAATCTCGGTGGTCTGGCCACTGCTGATGGAGTAGGATGAGCGTGACTGTTTACTTCTGGCACCCATCCTGCCAAGGGGAGGACGGAAGACCCGTCAGGACAGAAACAATAGAGAAACAGGATAAGGAACAAAGAAACAATGGTCGAGACAGAGCTGCACGCAGAGTAATAGCAAGGCCACACGAGGACGCGAGCGCGGACATATGATCTGCGACCAATGGGTAGGAGGTTGATGAGGCTGGCAAAGGACGGCGACGAGACCGAGGCTGTGGTCCAATTCACCTGAGACGTGGTTGCGTGTGGCGTGGTTGTGACCAGGAAGAGATCCGGAGAGATCTGGATCACAGGCTAGAAGGAAGGCGCACGCGTATGTGTATTGAAAGAGGACAAGACACGGGGGGGCAGGAGGAAGGAGGACAGGGACAGGAGGATCATTCAAGACAGCCAGACGCAGACAAAAATAAAAATAAACTGAATTTCACGGCCGTCCGGAGGCGAAACACAGTAGAGACGCCTGCTTACGCTGACTCGTGGCTTGCCGGCAATGGACGAAGCTGGCGGAGGTGTCAAGTCAATGCTCTCTTGCCGGGACGTCGGACAATCGATGGGGTATAGTGACTGCGACGATCGTATATGACGAGAGGGGCCAAACGGAGGAGGGAGAGCCTACAAGACGTGTGGTTGTCTGGAGAACCGGCGGCCAATGGGGGGTGAACTGTGTGAGGCACGGCGAGAGGGACAATAGGCGGGCAGATAGATATAGGCAGGATAAAATACAAAACTGCAGGCGTCGGTGGCCGGATCGACAGAGGGGGGTGAAGAAGAGGAGGGCGACGAGGAGAAGAAATTCCAGGAATGAGGAGGTCAAACCAGAGGAAGGCATCTCATATAAATTTCGCGTGAGCAGATGCTCGCGTTGGGCAAATATATTGGCCATCCTCGGGGATGTTGTGATGTGCGAGATTGTACGAGAGGACGAAAAAAGAAAGGCATAATCTCGAGAATACAGGCACCTCCAGGAGATGACGACCAGGAAACCGAATTAATGTAAGGAAGGCTAAGCAGAGCAGCAAGTCAGTTGCCAAGGGTAAAATGCAGAGAAGGATGGGGGCGACTGAGGAAGGCAGAGAAAAGGAAAGGAAAAAAAAAAGATCGGCCACAACGGGACAGGCGCATTGATGTCGTATCTCTACGGTGCCGTCGAGAGAAACAATGGCTGAAAAGAAATGGGAAGAATCAAATAAACTAGTTATGGCAAAGACAGGCACAGCACAGGAGACAAAAGAGCATTAGCAACGAGTAATCGGTAGTGAGGAGAACACAAAGGAAAACAAAACATCTCAACAAACTGCTTAAGACGTCAACTTCTCGTAATAGCCGTTGCCCGCTTTGCCGAATGCGGCTAGCGTAGCCGCAACGGCCATCCACAAGGCTACCAACAGACAAGGACTTGCCAGAGCTTTTCCTTTCGTGCCTCTTGTCCCAAAAAATGTTGCAGTGCAACGCAAGGTCTGGACAGCCCAAGTCGACAATCTCAACAGTGGCTTAGAAGCGTACACGTTGCTGTACGGACACTCCGTACTCTGTTTGCTCTTTGCGCCCCTTTGATTTCGCTTTGGCAGCTCCAATTCCCAATTCTGCCGGGCGCCTGAAACTGATCTCGGGACCGAAGTCCCCAGCCATGCTGCCAAAAGCCCCGCCCGATTCGCACCAGCCAATGATTACACTTGCTATTGAGGCCTGGCACAAGCAGCAAAAACGCGACGAACAATGAGACGAACAAAGAAGGAGGCCCAGAGACAGGGACGCAACTGCAGAAAACGGGCCCCCAAAACGGAAAGAGCTGAAAAAAAGAGGAGCAAAAGCAAAAGACCCCAAATGACATCCCACTTCCCCCAATCTTCTCCTCCTTTCCTCTCGCCGCCCGGGACATTCGTCCTCCTTCGCATCCTTCCTCGCTCCCGAAACCGTCTGTCGCCTCCCCACAACAAACGGGGCTCACTGCTGCTTGCTGCTTGCAGTCCTTTCTCATTGTTTTTTCTTCAAGCCACAGCTCCGTTTTCCTCTCGGCGAGATCAACGTGTCCGTTCTCCTAGTCCTCCACAACTTCCCGCCTCCGAGCGTCTGTCGAATCGTTGACGCATCAAAACGTGAGACACGTTATACTTTTTCCATTAATCCCCCCTCCCGTTCTCAAACGGACGCACCTCACTCGGCGGTTGTGTAATGGACGACCCGCGCAAGTCCCGCGGACGTCCCCCCTCATGTCCACCGTTGTTCTTCTCTGCACCTTGAAGGCACATGCCCTCTCCGATGGACCAGGCGAGCGGGTGCCAGTATGCCTCTCTAGTGGGAGCGGCATACCATCGGAGAATGGAGAATATAGAGAATGATGAACTTTGCCGGAGTACAGCAGCAACAACAACAAATGGGTCTAGACTTTATAGCCAGCTTTACTTACACCCGCAAACAGGTGCTCCCAGCGTCAACCGCCTCGTCCGTGCTCAGTGCGTCTCCACGTGCCCTACCGAAGGGCCAGTAACACCCCGGTTTGTATCCAGGGGCCGTCTCCTTGTTCAGGTTTTTTGATTCTCCGTTTTCTGTCTCCGCCTATGTGTCTTGCTTGATTTGTGCAACGCTCCACAGCCTGTACATGTACGCTCTGGGAAACTGCCCTGAGTGCTTCAAAACGTCTAGGTGTCTAGGTCTCCATCCTCGCGGCGGCTGTTCCATAGGAAACCCTGAGCTGTAATCCTCCGGTGCCCAGCCCAGCTTCGGTTTTGCCTCCTCGACGGCTGTGCCGCAAAATACGCTTACGCCGTCGATCCTCGTGTCCTGCCTCGCTGATCTGCTTGCCTTGCCACACTCTCTTCTTGCTAATATACTTACCTGCACCTTCCCAGCACTATCTTTCTTCTCTTTGTTGAATTCACTCTACCGTCCGTCAAGGGAAAACTGCCGTCTTGAACGCGTGTCGTGTCTGTCACCCCGAGAGCCATCAGGGGCCAAGCCACTCGCCACACATATTCTACCAGAGGTACGTGCGTGCAACCAAGGAGGAGAGAAAAGAATGAATAAAGTCCGATTGTGAGCAAGACAGCAACGCAGTGAGACAGAGACAAGACGAGACAAACGAGGATACTTAAAAAGAGACGGAGCAAAGAGCCACAGAGACGGGTTATTCACGCCGGGCCACATATATTGCTTCTCCCCAACCAAAGCCGGTTGCCGGTCCGTCAGGCTCTTGGCCACTTACACTTAATTTGCTCGGACTTTGCAACGATTAAGGCTGCCGTGTCCTCTTCCGTCTCCTCCAATTTGTTTCGGAGTCTCATCCTCTCTGCTGGCACGGACAGATCACACCACCCCCCTTCCAGTTCTTCACCCCTTCCCACCCCCAAGGCTCCATCAGATCTGTCTCTGTCTCGCTTGATTTGCACTACACACCCCCCCATCCGGGACGTCAGACCGTTCCAGTCTCTTGGGAACTGGAAAATCTGGCCAGGTCCCAGATGTCTCCCTCCTCTCACCTCCTTCCCTCGCCCTGTCTTTCGGATCCGAAACCGAGCCTCTGCTAACCCGAGGGTGGCTTCCTTTCCTCTTCTCCTTTGATCCAACAGTCTGTTTTGTTTGATTAGAGATAACCGCGAGAATCACTCCTCCTCTCTACTACTTTGCGGCAAAGCGAGTGAGCACCGACGGTGCCCTGCGTGGACGTCCGAAACGGAGAGTAGACGCGAGAGAGAGGGAGAAAGGAAGAAAGGAACGTCACACAGGCACACACACTCTCTGCCGTCCAACGTCCTTCCGCCCTCTCCTCTTCTCTCCCTCCTCCTGCTTGGGCCGCACCACGAGCATACGGCTTTGCATCTACGGGTGGGCAGGCAGTCTCTCGATCTCGATCCCGTCCGGGGAGGACGCCTGGGCTGATAGGCCTTGTCCTGTCTGTTGAGGGAGTTTGCGTGGCTCCGACCTGGAAAACGAAAAAAAAGAGATCAAGATAAGAGAAATTGAGCAATCCGAACGCAAAGCCTGAACGCACAAAAGATACATCCAGCCACCGCCACACTTCCTCACCCACGCTCTCCACCATGGACCCCCCCGGAGAGACGCCCTCACCGCCGCATGGGACGTCCTTGCCCGCCACCTTGCCAGTGTCTACTGGCCTTAACAGAACATTCTCTGGTCATATGTCTGGCCCTACCCCAGCACCCCTGCATCATCATGGTCCAACCTCGTCGTCCGCCGCCGTGCAACAGCCGCTGCAGCTTCAGCACACCCAACAGCCACCACCCCAACAACTTCAACAACAACAATATCAACAACACCGACAACATCAGCAACTTCACCAGTTGGGTCCCGGTTTCGGCACCATGGCACTCCCCACAGGCGAGCCATCCGTCGTCAAGCTGACGCGCGGCCACTCATGTGTGCTCTGCCAGCAGCGTAAGGTGCGGTGTGACAAGAACAAGCCGTGCGCCAACTGCGTCAAGGCGCAGGTGGAGTGCCGCGTTGTCCCACCGCAGCCGCCGCGCCGGCGTAAGAAGAAGCCGCATGAGCGCGAGCTCGTCGAGCGCCTGCGCAAGTACGAGGCGCTTCTGAGCCAGCACGGCGTCAGCTTCGACCCGATCGCGCACGACTTCAAGCACCTCGACCATGCCGGCGGCAGCGGCAACGCCACCATCGGCGGCCCTCACGGCGGTCTCGACGACGTCGACGACCTGCAGCACGACCTGGTCGGCCTCAAGACCTCGCCGTCGTCCAGCAACCAGGAGTACCTCGAGGGCGGCAGCGGCACCGGCCGGCCATCGTCACCCTCAGGCCGGAATAGTAACTGGTCGCCGTTTCGCGACTACCGCTCCAACGACGACACGCTGCGCGACTCGTCCGACGACGAGATCGAGGGCTCGACCATTCACCACGCGTTCGACAGCATGTTTGACAACCAAGACGGCTTCCCCTTTGTCATCGGCGGCTCGACCGCCCGCGTGACAGAGCATCACCCCCCTGGCATTCAGATCTTCCAGCTATGGCAGATCTACCTGACAAACGTCAACCCCCTTCTCAAAGTCACACACACCCAAACCCTGCAGGCACAGATCATCGAGGCGGGCACCAATGTGGCCAAGATCCCGCGACCCCTCGAGGCGCTCATGTTCAGCATCTACTTTATCGCCATCACGTCTATGAGCGAAGAGGATGTGCAGAGCACCTTTGATGAGGACAAGTCGCGACTGCTGACCAAGTTCCATCGCGCGGCCCAGCAGGCCCTGATCAACGCCGGCTTCATGCGCAGCCCCGACCTGATGGTCCTGCAGGCCTATTTCCTGTATCTCGTAAGTCTTATACCTATCGCGCTACCCACGTACCAACAGTCGCAGATTAGCGTGCGCCAGTATGTCGACCCGCGCTCGCTCTTCTGTCTGATTGGCATCGCTGTGCGCGTCGCCCAACGCCTGGGCCTGCACCGTGACGGTGCCCAGTTCGGCCTGCCTCCCTTTGAGGTCGAGCTGCGCCGCCGTCTGTGGTGGCAGCTGGTGGCCTTTGACAAGCGCATTGCCGAGATCACCGGCTCTCCCATCACTGCCTTGTCTTCCAGCAGCTGTGACACCAAGTTCCCCCTCAACATCAACGACACCGACCTGCACCTGCATGCCAAAGACTCGCCCACACCCTATGCAGGGCCCACGGAGATGATCTTTTGCCTGACCCGCATCGAAATGTGCACGGCCGCCGGCTCGCCCGACGCCGGTGACGGGCAGCACGGGTCAGGGCAGCAGACGACACCATCCCACCAACCCCAACAGCAACAAACCCCCTCCTCCGCTAGCAATTCGAGCAATTCTGGCACTGCCGCTGGCGGGCCCTCTTCCGCCGGTGTGGCCGCGGCCACCCGCAAATTCCACTACTCGCCTAGTCCCAGCTCGCCCGACGTCGTCACGCACATAGCCAACCAGACCCTCCCCAACGACCCCGAAGGCTACTGCAGCTACATTGAGAACACCTATCTCAAGGCCTGCGATCCCAAGATCCCCCTGCACCTCTTCACCCTCCTGATGACCCGTCAGGCCCTGTCCAAGATGCGTATCGTCGACTTTCTGGCCCGTGGTGCGGCCAGCGGTGCGGCCTCAAGCACCATGGCTGGCGGTGCCAACCCCATGGGCGGCATGATGATGGGCAACATGATGGGCAGCATGATGGGTGGTATGCTTGGTGGCGGGGGTGGTGGCATGATGATGGGGGCGCCGGGCAGTGGCGGCTTCGGCGGCGTCAGCTTCGGCGGCCCTAGTGGCGGCATGTTTATGGGATCGGGTGGAGTTGGCAGTCTCGGTACTGGTGGCGGCAACGGCGGTGGCGGTCCGAGTATGATGATGGGTATGATGCCCGGATTCGGCCCGGCCGTTGGTCCGCCCGTCGGCAACAGCGGCAACAGTGGAAACAACAGCAACAACAGTAACAGCGGCAACAACAACCCTTCCAATTCCGCTTCAAATGCCACCACCAGTGCCGCCGCATCGGCACCACCTCCACCACCTCCCCGCCCTCCTCCTCCCGACGACGCCGAGCGCGATGCGCTCTTCATGGAGGCCATCCACATGATCGAGTACGACAATGTGATGCAGAGCGCAGAGAACCTGCGGGGCTACACGTGGTACACGTATATGCACTTCCCCTTCCCCGCCTATATGTTCCTAGTCATTGAGCTGCGCACGCGCCGCTCGGGCGAGCTGGCCGAGCGGGCATGGGCCGCCATCAGCGAGAACCACGAGCGTCGCGGCATGATCCGCAACCTGCGCAGTCCCATCCACGTGGTGATTGGCGGGCTCTTTGTCAAGGCCTGGGACGCCCACGAGGCAACCGAGCTGCAGCAAGGGCGCTCGCTGACACCGCCCAAGTTTATCCAGCTGCTGCGGCGCACGCTGCCGAAAATCAACAGCGCGGCGGCCGCCGCCGCGGCAGCAGCCAACGGGGGGCGAGCAATGACTGGAGGGGGCAGCGGAGGAGGAGGTGGAGGAGGCGGAGGAGGCGGAGGAGGCAGCGGAGGGGTTGGACGGCAAAATACCTCCCAGCGGCCGCTTCCGCCGATAGGGGTAGGGGTTGGTGGTGGTGGGCACGCACCTGGAGGGGACGAGGAAATGGTGATGGCAGAGCCGGGATCGCACCAGCAACAGCCACCACAGCAGCATCAACAACAGACGCAGCATCAACAACAGCAACAGCCACATCAGCAGATGGCGGCGCCGGGTCTTCATCCGTCGGCATCGTCGTCCACAACATCATCGCCGCCCGCGGCGCAACAACAACAACAACAGCAGCAGCAGCAGCAGCAGCAGCAGCAGCAACAGCAGCAACAGCAGCAACAGCAGCAGCAGCAGCAGCAACAACAACAACACATGGTGTACGCCCAGCAGCAGCAGCAGGCAGGAGCAGCCGACTTTGGCGGCTTGATGCCGCAGCAGCTCATGGGCGTGAGCATCCCCGAGATAATGGACTTTGGGCCGATGGACTGGAGCTTCTTCATGCAGGGCGAATACGGCGGGGCCGCCGCTGGTGCCGCCGCCACCGGCGGAGCAGGCGCAGCAGGCGGGTTTGGTGGTCATTTTGGGACCATGTACGGGCAACAGCCAGGCGCACCGGGGGGATGATTTGTTGGGGTTTCTTTGCGGGGGTTTTGGTTTTGTCTGTCTTCTTTTCAACTCTCTTATTCTCTTCATTTCGGCACGGCTGTTCCCCTTTTCTCTTGTCTTTTTTTCTATTTTTTTTGGTTGGCGATATCCTCAAGAGGCGTATGTAAGATGTGATCTTTTTGGTTTACGTTTTGCGGGCTTTTTTGTGGTAACGGGTTCTTCCATTGCCCCATTGTTACCTCGCTCTTGTACAACAAATATACCACTGAGCGCTGTCGTTTTTGGTTAACATGAGGGTGACGAGATCCGTCTGAGAAATACGAGACTTTATGGAAGACCGTTATTGAGATACAGTTGGTTTTGGGTTTGTGCCTCTGTATTAGATCTAGTATACAAAATCTATATAAACATCGCACGCCAAGATGGCACCGCGTCCTGCCTGTAGACTCCCCCAGTCTATACTCGAGTTCGGCCTTTATTTTTGGAGACGTCTTTTTTTTGAGAAGGCTCCGTTGTGTATGTGGTGACGAAGGTCAGGATATCAGAGTGGTGAGGGGGAGAAACAACCGTAGTTTGTCGAAGCAAATCACTTTCAAAACACCGCCCGATGCAAGAGTGGATGGGATGGGAATATTGGTGACAAGCCGACAGCAAGACAAGAGGGGGACCGCAAAAAACACAGTATCACCCATCGTCTAGGTAGTGGGCAAGATGTTGTGAAGTCGTCGAACCTGGAGAGAGAAAGGGGGTGTCAAGATGCTGCCGGACAGGACAGAAGACTGGAAAGAATGGAGGCCTTGCTCTCTCGTTTTATGAGGAGCCGGGGCCTTTGGTAGCTGCATCGCCCTTGCTCTCTGTTTCGTCCGTTGTCTTCTTTTCGCCGTCTTCCTTGGGCGGCGAGGAGGTGTTCTCGCTGCCGTCCGACCCGGGCTTCTTGCTGTGTGCCGGGTGGTTGGTCAGGTTGTGCCATATCGACTTGAGGAAACCTTCGTTTTCGTGCGACGACGGCGAGTCGCCGTCGTCGGTAGCGGCGGAGCCATTGTTGTTGTTACTGCTGCTGCTGCTGCTGCTGCTCCGGTGGATGTTCATCACGCGCTTGGCCGTCGTGTCGCCCATCTCGTCGGCCAGCATCTCCATAATGGTGCGCTGGTTCGCTGTCAGGTACTTGGGCATGGCCACGCGGAACTCGACACGCAGGTCGCCCGACCCGGGCCGCCGGCCGCCCAGCCTCTTCATGCCCATGCCGGCCAGCGTGATGCGGTCGCCCGTGCTGGTGCCGGTGGCCACGCGCACCTTGACGGACCCGTCGAGCGTCGGCACCGTGACCTCGCCGCCCAGGATTGCCGTCGTCAGTGGCACTGTAGCCGTGTGCAGAATGTCTGCGCCGGCGCGGCTGAATTTGGGGTCGGACGCCACGCGCACAAACACGTACAGGTCGCCGCGGAGGCCACGCGCACCGTCGCTGCCGGCGCGCCCCGTCAGCGCCGCGTCGCCCTGGCCGTCGACGCGCAGGCGCATGCCGTCCTCGACGCCGCCGGGAATGTCGACGGAGATGGTCTGGCGCTCGCGCACGGCGCCGTCGCCGCCGCAGTTGCGGCACTCGGAGCCGCGCGGAATGCTGGTGCCGGTGCCGCCGCAGGTGCCGCAGGTCGACGCCATCTGAAAGCCGCCCTGCACAAAGTGCACGCGCGTGCCCGTGCCATTGCACGACTTGCAGCTGGAGCGCTTGGTGCCGGGCTTGAGGCCGCTGCCGCTGCACGTGTGGCACGCCACCAGCGGCGTGATGGTGATGGTCTTGGTGACGCCGCGCGCCGCCTCCAGAAAGCTAATGTTGGTCTGCACCTCAATGTTGTCGCCTACCAGCACCTCCTGCTGGAACGGATTGCGCGCACTGCCGCCACCACCACCACCGCCCCGGCGCCCGCCGCCAAACGGGTTGCCCGCGCCGCCTTGGCCGGTAAAGGCGTGGAACAAGTCCTCAAAGTTGAAGTTTGCACCGAAGCCGCCCTGCCCGCCGCCGCCACCGCCGCCGCCAAAGCCCGCAAATGGGTTGCCGCCGCCGGCGAAGGGGTTGCCGCCCATGCCGCCGGCAGCGTTGGGGTCGAAGCCAGCGGCGCCAAACTGGTCGTACTGCTCTCGCTTCTTGGAGTCTGAAAGGACTTCGTAGGCCGACTGGACCTCGGAAAAGCGGTCCTTGGCCGTCGGGTCCTTGTTGGTATCGGGATGGAACTTCTTAGCGAGGCCGTAGTAGGCCTTCTTAATGTCGGAGGACGAGGCATTCTTCTCGACGCCGAGAACCTTGTAGGGGTCTTTTGGGGCAGCCAATGACGGCGCCGTTACGTGGAAAGACTGTAACACCTGTTAGAACAGCAAGAAGTAAGAAAGAGGAAAGTCTTGACTTTGTCAGAAACGTACCCTCCGCTGGATCAATGGCGGCCGAGACCGGCGGGCCATAGGTCGGGACGGCCGAGATGGCCGCAGAGCCGCTGCCGAGCTATAGTGGGCTCGCTGTTGTGTGCATATGGAGGGCGGCGATGGTGACCGCCGCGACACTGACGAGGATGACGACGAGGAGGACGACAGCGCGAGGCGCTGCAGCTTCGGCCTGGAGGTCCGGCAGATGTGCGTTGCCGGAGCCAGCGGCGCGGCCGAGAAGGACGCCTTTGCAAGGAGGCTGGCGTTCATTGCAGGATCGAGGAGTGGAGTGGCATTTGGCGGGTAGGAAAGGAGAAAGTGCTGTTGCTGCTGCTTGCCGATCGACGTTGAGCCCAAAACTTTTTGACCTCGACTTTTTTTCCGCAGCGGATTTTTGGCCGACGCAGCCCGGGGACTAAATGGGGCTTGGTTGCCTGAGGCATCACACTAGCTCGGCTTAAGGTCCACACTACCTTGCGGACAGTCTCGAAATTTCCAGAGGCATCTCTGGGCCCCTGGGGCACGTATGCCTTGGAATAGAGCAACTCGCAGAGATAAATCAAATGGACGCACTGTCGTTTAAGCATAATGGCTGCGATATTTGCAAGCCCATGTTTATTCGAAACCTATGCCAACAAACGGCCCTCGATCTTTGCTCTGAATGTGAATTTGAACAGCATCACCGTCGATCCATCAGATGATCAGGTCTCTCTCGCAGCAACTCCATTGAAAAAGCAGACAAAACGCCAAACACCGCCCAAGGATATAACAGTGTACTCCATAACCATGCCCATAGGTATAGAACAAAAAAAACCACCCGCCTACGCTAAAGGCACTGCCCTGGGAGCGATGCGCGGCTTGACGTGATCGATACGTGGTCGTCGTCATTGTCTTTTTTCATTTTCCCATCAGCCGTCGATTTCCCGCGCGTTGGATCCGATTCTTCGCGGGCGGTGCAGGCGCGTCACCTCGTGTGTCTGCACCTTGTGGAGGAAGCTGACGATAATGTCGTTCTCCTGGACGCTGAGGCTGTTGAAGTGCTTGCGCGTGGTATTTGCCAGCTGGGCCTTGCTCTGGCGGCGCAGCTCCTTGCGGCGCATCATGGTGGGCGACTGCAGGCCGATGCTGCCGGGCTGCGACAGGATCCAGCGGGAGAACTCGTTGGCGCAGGCGCCGGGCGCGTCGAGGCGGTAGGCGCGGCGGTATTCGTGGAGGACACCGCGCTCGAATTCGGACCACTGGATCTGAGGGAGGAGAAGAAGAGGAAGAAGTTAGTTGTGCGAAATGTAGCTGCTGGGATGAGGAAAGAGCAAAGAACATACCGTGGCATGGGAGACGGTCGCGACGTCTGGCCCATTGGCCACGGCCACGCTGGCGTGGTGGATAGCAGTGGCAGCAACAGCAGTACTGGGTGTCACCGAGGCATTCGAAGCCGCGGCTGCGCGGCGTGGCTTTCCGTTTGTGCTTGTGTGGTGGCCACCGCCGCCGCCGCCGCCTGCATTGGCGCCTGGACCACTCTTGTCCTTGCCGTCGGTCCTGTTCGCTGGCGCCATGACGAGGAGTCGGGGTCCGAGGAAGTGGCAATGGCAATGGCAATGTCAACCTCAATGGCAATCGAACGTAAAGAAGAGGGGGAGAGCTCGAGAGTCGGCAGGAACGGGGAAGAGAAAGAGGGCAGCCGAATAGAGAGAAACAAATTTCGTGCGCGGGCGGCGCGAACCCGCGCTATTAGCCAGCCTTCCGCCCCACGTGAGCTGTGCGGGAGACCAATTTTACTAAGCATCAGCAGTGACGACGTCGAACTCGGCTCGACGCCTCGAGTGTCTTTCCTAATCCCAGAGTCTGCCTCGGGACGAGCATTACAAACCTGTTCGTTGGCCGATGACAACTCCGTATGCTCTTCACCGTCTCGCACCTCAGAGGCTCAGAGTACATTGAAGGCAGCTCGGTACATTCCACCCCACTCGTCTTTGACCTTCTGCCGGCCTCGGGAAGGCCTGTGCCGCGTCTCGGCAGTCGCTGCCTTTCTCGCTGTATATATTTGAAAGAAGCGGCCTCGCTGAAAAGGCATATACAGAATACAACGTGAGAAGTCAGAGGACCTGAGCGATTAGATGGTCGCAGCGTCGTTACGAGATGCGCATGGGGTGCATCTGCAAGACGTTTGCAAGGCGTCTGCGACCGGTGGCCTCTCCATGCAGCAGAGGCTTAGGGCATCCATTCCTCAAAGCCCTTTGGCTTCTGCTGTCAGACACCCTGACCAATCCCCCGACCGTACCCCCCATCTTTCTCTCCTGACTTTTTGGTCAACTTGCAGATGAGATATGGGGGAGGAGGTGGGGAATGCAGGTGCAGTGCATGTGCAGGTGCAGGAGCAAAACGGCAGCTGCATCTGCTTCCGTCGAGAAAGGGAAGGAAGGAAAGTACGGAGCACAGAAAAGTGCGGCGTAAAGGATGCCACACCATCTCTCGCGTCTATACTTGTCCTGCTGGAAAAGCAGGGTTTTGCTGTCAAATCACAGCGCGGCAGAATGGTCAGGTGCAGCAAAATTCAAGCTTCCTTCGACCTTGGTCTCACCGACAGGCGCAGGAGCGGTGGTGAGACGGGGCGCTCTCTCTCTCTCTTGATCAGAAAGAAGCATCGTGCAGACCAACGCAAGGCAACTCAACCCGGTGACTCCACATCCGGAAGGAGCTCGCAGCCTCACCGCAAACTGAATGTACATGTAGTCCGTACATGTACATTTACAGTGTCCGCTGATGCGAACTAGCCGTCACATCTTGTTGTGAGCACACGAGCATCTGGACAGTCGTCTCGAAGGATGCTGTGCACATCATAAGGGTGTGTGTTGCAGTAGGGAGTATGCCGGCAGAGAAAACGACTAAGCATCAGGCTGGTTCATATTCACTTTTCGGATGCCCGTCAGCGTTAACACCCCTTTTAGTCGACTCGCGTCGCAGCCATCGTGTTCGACAGCGGCTTGGTATCTCGTGGAAATATGCTGGGAGAATGACCTATCCGATCCGATATACTGGCGGTGTGCTCGTACGGAGTAGATTGCGCCCTTTCCGTCCGTCTTGTGAGAAACGCTGGTGAACTGTTCTTCATTTCTGCGGTTTGCAGACGCCTGCGCTAGTGGAATAGCGTAAGATACAGCGGGACAATGCACGCTAGAGCGGGACGCTGGCTGTCGCTCATTGAACTTCGGCTCCACTCCACGACGCCGAGAAAAAGCACGAGTCGAGTCCTTGAAGAGTGAGGTGAGGATAGGAAGAACGGATGTCAAAGTTGAGGAGTGCGGAGTATGTGTATGTGGTGCTCCGTATATACATGTACACTGCAGAATCCAAGAGCCCCTGACTGCGTTAAATGGTGGCTATCGTCTGGCTCGTCTTGGCCTCTTCCCTTCACAGCCATCGGCCACCTCCGCCTAATCTGTCTCCATCCCCGCACTTTGATATCTTTTTTTTTCTCCACACGTTGCGTTTTACTGCGTATGTCTAGTGCTGTCTTTTCCTCGTTTCTCCTGTCGAGTCAAGCCATACTCCGTACAACGGCTTGGCAGAAAATGGGGGACCAGCAAATCCCGGCTCGCCCACAAACAAACCGGGCACATTCTCTTTGCGTTAGTGGAGGGCCACCGTCCCCGCATCCCCGGAAAAGCCAGCTCCAGCGGGTTTTCAGGCTCCGGTGGTTGGACTCGGGGAAGTGTTGGTTGCCAGATCAGAGGTCGCCTCGTTTACCATTTCCGCTCTCGGACGGAACGAGGACCAGAACACTGGGACACACCCCAGGCAAGACGACAAGGATGATGCTAGTTCGTGGTTATAACTTTTTCTATTTTCTATTTTCTATCTTGTGTTTTCTTTTTCTTTTTTTCTTTCTCTTTCTGCTTTTTCTACTCCATAGAGTAACTGACGTTATTAAAACGCCTGACCCATAGGAGACTGGCAATACGTAATAGTGCGTTTCCCGTCTCAGGTGCCCCTGCACGCTGCGGCTTTTCCCCTTTAACGGCCACTGCGCCAAGCTTGGATGGTAAGACATCTCACTCCATACTCATAGCGATGCCCCCCAACCACATCCCACGACAACCCGCCGCGCGAAATCTCGCAAGAGTCGTCATCCGCGTGGGAGCACTCCGGTGGTCTGGTTGGGGCGGGAAGGGGCGAGAGAGAATAAAATACAGGCGCCTTCGGAACGCCTCGGGAGTGTCGCCTTTCACGACTGAACGAGCGACGACCATCCCAGGGCAATGGTTCGCCCTTGAAGCCACAGCCGTCAGAGGTCACCAGACATTCCTAGCAAGGCAACTGGCCACCCTGGTTATCATGTTCGGCGTGTCCGTGGCTACCTACGGAGTACAGTAGAGGGATATGCGAAGTTTCTCCAGGCTGCTATCGGTACGGAGCAAGCGTCTGCACACAACAAAGGCTTACGGAGTACGCTTGAGACACCGCATCTCTGACGTTGGGCGGACATGACCTTGGTGCCGAGCACGGAAAGGCACGTACTCCGTACGTGTACCTGTCGCTACAGAGTGCTCGTCTCTCGAGATCGTCTCTTTGTGAAGAAATTGGTCTTTTAAGACTCCGTATGCAGGCCCCAAGCATGATCTCTTTGTCCTCCGTGTTCCGTCCTCATAGCACGCCTATTATCAATTATCGACACCCCCGGGTCCACCCCAGTCCTTCTCTCCTCTCGTTCCCCCACTGTGACAGGTCCCGCCGGCGTCTTTGTGCCGTCTTCACCTTCAGGAGAGACCCCCACACCCGCTGTTCCTTCTTTCTGGCCCCCCTTTCTTTGTCTTTTCTTCTTCTCCATGTCTCTTGAATGGAGTTTTGGTTTCGTGCACCTGTTTGCGGAGTACGCTTACGACATATCTTCATCCCACCCTTCCTGCTCGTCCTGCGTGTGGCTCGAACCCCCGGATTGCGCAAAGTCTGTCCTCCATCTCCAACCCCAGACAACCCTAGGAGCAGGGGACCAGGGGACTCGCGTGTCACAAGCAGCTGCATCGAGGACACCACCCCGTTTTCGCCACTCTTTTCGCTGTTGCACAGCTAAATCTTTGTTGGAAATCGCCACAATCCTCCGTCGTGTTTTTCAGAATACCGACACCTCCCAGTGTCCCACGCTACCTACCTATTCATTCTCTCGTCTGGACCCACCACCTCTGGAGCAAACTGCAACTTTTCTTCCGAACTGGTAGGTGCACTGTCATGGGTTTCCGTTCTTGTGTTTCCCCTCCCCCCTCCCCTCCCCAGTCTGGTCCTGCGATCTGTCACCAGCCACGCTGCCAATGTTGCTCCTCTTCTTGCCCTCCCAACCTCCTCCCCCCCTTCCACTCATCATCCAATCAACCGCTGCTTTTACACTTGGGTGATCCCCCATTAGCTTAGGTCTGCCTGTTCTGGCCTACTGCACCGCACAAGCCAAAACCGTAACCACACTCGCCATCCACCCCCATTCTCGACCCTGCAGACTTGCCAACTTTGTGGAGCAAGCCGCACAGTGTGCAATGCTGGCTCGGGCGGGGGCGCCGGGTCCTCCTGGTCGCCGTGCCTTGTGTGTCTTTCCAATTGTCCGCGTGCTATTTTATGCCTTGCTTTCTTTTCACGGAACCTGGTTGCACTGCACGTCCTCATGTCCCTCATGTTTCCCCTCATTCTGTCCTGTCTTGTCGTCTGCGATCGTGAAACGTTGCTCAGCAAGTGTTGGAGATATGGAGCGTTTATGCTCGGCTTGGCTGCCGCCGTTGGGCCAGCTACCGCTACTCGAGCGTCGAAAGCATTGTCGACGTTCAGCGTGCGGACCAGGCCGCGATCCGTTGACACTTCTCCATCTTACATGTACACAAGTGCCTCCTGCCATTCCTCCTCCCGCAGCAAATGCTCCGTATTACCAGTGCCTGCCAACACGTATACCACGCTATTCTTTCTGTAGGTAGTCTCGCCGCTGCAGCGCTTGGTCCCACCCCCCTCCTCACTGAGGTATGGAGGACCTTACCTCAAAGGCTCAAATTTCCCCCTCCCAGTGGTGCTGTTTTGCCGCGACGGGCGCCGCCGCATGAACATCAACCACCCGCTTCGCTTGCCGCTCTGTGGTTCTCTTATTTTTCCTCTTCTCTTTTCCATGATTTGCCCCTCTGGTTTTTTCCCTTCACTTTGTTTTACTTTTCTCGCTTTCTTCCTTCGTCCCATCCCACCTCTCATCTGACTCTGCTGTTTCAGCTTTTGAATACCAGCTCTTGCAAGCTCTAGCAAAGTCCACCATCCCACGTCGCTCTTGTTCCCAGCTCCCTGCCCACACCTTTTTGGCCTCTAGGTCACCTCGCTTTGCCAAAGACATCCTATTTCGCAGGTTTACCGTCTCTACCCGGCAGACCGCATCACCCAACACAGACCGTCATGTCCTCATGAGCCTCGCCCATCTGGTTCGGGAGAGGGTCGACAGAGAGAAGCGTCCGTACAGATGTTTGATTCCCTGACGACTGGCAGAGTGCTTCATAGCTTTGCTTTGACATCACCGCGAGACGACATCCGCCTCTAGCTTTCTCCTCTCCGCTTTCACATCCGCGGGTCTGAACTCGTCACTCCTCGTTCATTTCCATTTCATCTCCCCTCTTCTTCCCTCTTCGTGTTGTTTCTTTCCACAGCTAGACTACTCCCCGTGTAACATCACGTTGCAAACCATCGTTCCGTTGCGCCCTGTTCTCCTTCAGCCCAACGCCGTGCTTCCGATTCGCTCCAGCTCTTGTCATACATACATTTGGGCTTAATTTTTTTTCTTCTTTTCCTCCCCGCGCACAGCTGTCCTCACCTGCCCTTTTGCTCCCTCAAGACAAGGTGTACCGAGACGAGGCATGACGTCCATAGTAGCCTCTCCGCTTCTTGGTTCCCGCCATTCTGACGCCAAACCACCACGCCTAACCGTCTCGCGCACAAGACCACTAGGCAACATGCCGACAACCCTGCAGGAGCCAACTCCTCCACACATCAAGCTCGAAGAGGAGCCCGAGCGCGGACGTCTCCGGAGCCGCTCACACGACAAGGAGAGCAACAGCGATGCCCCAATCGACGACGCGAACGGGGACGGGGACGCCAATGGTGACAACTCGTCCAACTCCGATGGGCCGGCGCGGAAACGACGACGAAGCCGCAAGGGTCTTATCAAGAAGTTTGAGTGCCCGCACGCTGGTTGTGGCAAGAGCTATTCCCGCGCGGAGCATTTGTGAGTCCCGAGTTGTTGTTGTGTGTGTGTCTGTCTGCAAAAAATGACTGACCACTCTTCACACGGCAGGCACCGGCACCAGTTGAATCACACGCCAAAGCAAATCTACATGTGTGACTACCCCGGTTGCGACCGTAACTTTGTGCGACTCGACCTCCGCAACCGCCACCGGGACCGCCATTCAGCCAAAGGCTCGTCTCTGAACCGCAAAGACACCCTCCCAAGCCAGACGTCTCCGGTCCAGGAGGCTCGGCTGCAGTTTGGCCGTCATCGCTCTTCTTCGCCCGAGAGCAACAGGCCGGGCACAGCAAACAACGACAACAGGCCGGACACAGGAGACAATGACTACAGGCCGGGCACTGGCAATAAGGACTACAGGCCTGGCACTGGCAATAAGGACTACAGGCCGGGCACTGGCAATAACGGCTACAAGAGCAACGGCAACGGCAACGGCAACAGCCACAGTCACAGTCACAGCCACAGCCACAGCCACGGCAACGGCAACGGCAGCGTCAACAGCATCAAAAGAGAGGTAGACTTGGGCCTGCAGGCCACTTATTCTCCGAAGGGTAACACAAACATGCCATACACACTCATCTCGGGGACCCCAGTAACGGCACATGCGAACGGCCTTTCCTCTGCAAATGGGGGCGACTATGCATCTCACGACACGTCCGGTTTACCCTACAGCCAGACACCACCTAGCCGTCAGCTATCACAGGCTTCTTATCACTCCCCCCTTCCCCTCCAGCGACCCTTTCCTCAGAACAGCCGCCTGTACGACATGGTGTCGCCTTCCCCGGCACAGACGACCTTCCAGGGCCAGAACGGCACAGTCAGTACACCGCCGTCGTCGGTTTTTGTGCCACCTCAAAATTTCCCGGCCCTTGACTTGCCACCGTCCAACTTCGCGCCGCCCGCCCCGAACAGTTCTCTGTCTCGGAGTAGTACGGGCGCCGCCACGTCGAACGAAGCCAACTACATGACGGCGTCGCCCACGGAATACGACTCTGGAGCTGCGCAGTCCGGAGGTGAAATGATGGTTCTCGACCAAATGTCCATGCCGCACACGATGCCTGTCTTTGGATCCGACTCCCTCCTGCAAAAGTCTCCTCATGTTGGCATTCCGAACGACCTGCTCGTCTACCTAGAACTCTTTACCAACACGCCACAAGAAGGATCTCCAGTGTCCGTAGGCTACGCAAAGTAAGCTTTCTTTTGGATTTTCCTTGCAACCCCCCCGGTAATGTCTGCTGACCCTTGTCCCTTTGTCCCAGCTATGGCAACTTTGCAAGTCAATACGGCATTGCGTATCCTGGAAATGACCCGATGCAGGCCGGCTATTTCCCATCTGCGCCGCAGCAGGTCATGTCTGTGACAAACTTGCTCGACCAAGACCTCCCCGAATCGTCGACGTTGTCCGAGGAAAAGAGCCTAGAGCTGTTTGAACTGATCCGTGATCGTTTCCACGACGACGTGCACACGCCGATCGAGCGCCGCAACGAGTTCTTCACCAGCGGGAACCGCATGGACGAGTCTCACATGCTGAGCTGCAACATGATGCACGTGTACCTTGTGTCTTACTGGTTGAATGTCAGCGACCAAGTGCCCATCCTGCACAAGCCGACCTTTTCTCCCGACCGATCGCCCAACCTGTTGCTCATTGCCATGATGACGATTGGCGCCGCGTGCCTGGACAAGACACATGGCAATGAGGCCATCAAGGCTGGCGTCGAGCTGTCCAACTTTCTGGCGTGGCATCTGCGGTGGGAGCTGTTTATGGACAGCAGCTTCCGTCCGCCGGCCAAGCTGTGGGTGTTCCAGACGTTTCTCCTGCTCGAGCTGTACGAGAAGATGTACTCGACACGCGAGCTGCACGAGCGCGCCCATATCCACCATGCGACGACCATTACGCTCATGCGCCGTGGCCGGTCGCTGTTTGGCAAGATGTCGGACGAGGTGGCGGCGGCGACCGCTCTGCACGGCGACGGAAGCGACAAAGACCGCGGCTCCCGGCAATCGTCGACCTCGGGGGCCGCGCACGCGCACGCGCACGCGCAGGACCCTTGGTGGAACAACTGGATCGCCAACGAGGCCACGCGGCGCACAGCGTTTGCCGCCTTTGTCATTGACTCCATCCACGCCACCATGTTTGGCCATTCGACGGTCATGGTGGCGCATGAGATGCGTCTGCCGCTGCCCTGCGACGACAAGCTGTGGAAGGCGACGAGCGGCGCCGAGGTTGGCCGGGCGGAGGCGCAGCTGCAATCCGAGGGCATCAAGCCGATCCCGTTCCTGGAGGGCATCAAGAAGACGCTGAGCGGCATTGAGGTGCGGACAAACGCGTTTGGGCGGACCGTCCTGATGGCCGGGCTGCTCAGTCTCAGCTGGCACATGCACCAGCGGGACATGCAGATCAACTCGATTGGCGGTCCGCAGTCGTTTGGCGGCCGCGACAAGTGGCGCGGCACGCTGATGCGCGCCTTTGACTCGTGGAAGGCGGACTACGACAAGTTTCTGGAGCGGCGGCGGAGCAGCGGCAGCAACAGCGTGGCTGATCCCTACGCGTACGACGCCAAGGACGACGGCAACGCGGTCAACGTGGTGTTTGAGAGCCGCGTCGTGCTGCACCACCTCGCGCACATGGCCACGCACATTGACGTCGTCGAGCTGCAGATCTATGCGCGCGCGCGCCGGCTGCTCGGACGGCCCATTGGCATCAACGACATTGCCAGCGCCAAGCGCCGCATGAAGGACCTGTGGGCGCCGTCGGCCCGCGCGCGCGATGCCACCTACTACGCCGTCCAGTTCCTGTGCTCGGTGCTGCTGCGCAACGAGGGCAACAGCCCGCAGACCACGAGCAGCAGCAGCGACAGCGAGCCGGTGTCCGTCGAGACGGCCGCCTACTCGGCACGCGACGATGTCCTGCTGAACCGGCCGTGGGTCCTCTACTATGCCGTGCTGGTGGTGTGGAGCTACGGGTACGCTCTGGAGGGGGTGTCGGCCAACCTGGAGCTGCCGTTGACGTGGCCCGACAAGGTGCGGCAGATGCGCGAGTACCTGCGCCGCTTCGGCAGCCTCACGTCGCCAGACGACCTCAAGGGGATGACGGGCGTCAACCAGAACAACGCACTGCTGCTGGTGATGCAGGAGGTGTTTAGCCGTGCGCGTTGGGAGCTTCTGCGTGAGGCGTCCAAACTGCTGGGCAACTGCATCCAGCTGAACCTCGGCAACATGACGTGAAGCCAGACGTTTAGTATGCTTTTTTCTCTTTTTTCTTTCTTCCCTTTCCTCTTTCTCTTTCCTCTTCCTCTTCCTCCTCCTCTTTCCCCTTTCCCCTTCCCCTTTCCCCTTCCCCTTTCCTCTTCCTCTTTCCTTTCTCTTCGGTCTTGGTGGGTCTGGGTCGAGGTCGGCAAAAGAAAAAATACGAGAGAGGGAGAATGGAGGCTTTCTTTTTCTTGCGTGTTCTGCGTTCTGCGAGGCACTGTTTATGATGGCAGCAAAGGCCAAGGGAAGAGGCCCAACAAAACGATATCCTTTGATTTTTACGACGTTGGCAATCTGATTTCATTCATCCTCTGCTGCATTTGCATTTGCATTTGGTTGGCTTGGCTCTTTTTCGTTAATCAACTCGTCTTCTCCTTCTTTGCTGTACGTTAATACCCGAGATATACAAATGACATAGCGTTTGACCTTGCGAGAGTGTCGGATTGTGGACCTCTTCGGGCCGCAAAGGAAGGGGCGACCCGTAGAAAGCTGCGGGAATAGCAAGAGACGATGAAGTTACACCCGAACACAGTATTCTGCACACGGTACCCAAAGAAACCACTGCCCAACGATCAGAGCTCCTCTTCCCTTCACGCCGTTGCTCTCGCTGACGAGACGTGGGGGACCACCCGGGTCGGGCCAGGTCCAGATGCGTAAGGCAGTGCAAAGAAGTGATTCACAGCCGTCACCGGGATGGGCAGCCGGGTCGAGCTTACGTTGTGAAGTACGCAGTACCAAGGTCAAGTGGGACAATGCCTCCGGGGATGAAGACTGCTCTAAGGACAGTTTTTTATGGGTGGCTTTGAGCCTATCTAGCACCTGGTGCCGCCTGTCAAAGACACGAGTCCCTCCCCTCCCCTCCCCCTCACAACTTGTTCCGCACATCGGGAATCACCTTGCCGTGCTCGCACGTCGCCAGCACGGCACCGTCACTGCGCCGTCGCATGATGCCGCGCAGACTCGACATGCGCTTGCCCGCGTGCACCTGCTCGCTCTCGACCAGCACCGCCTCGCCGCACGGCGCCGGCCGCACGTAGGTCACGGCCAGGGTGCGGCTGACGCCGAGCTTCTGCCACGCCTCGACAGCCTCTTGGGCGATGGTGTCGGGGTCGGCAGAGGAGGAAGCAGAAGAGGAAGCAGAAGAGGAAGCAGAAGAGGAAGCAGAAGAGGAAGCAGAAGAGGAAGCAGAAGCAGCAGCAGAGTCGCTCCCCTGCAAGGCGAGGGCGAGGCTCGTGCAAAAGTCAAAGAGCGTGGCCACGGCGCCGCCGTGCATGTTGCCCATGCGGTTGCAGTGCTCGGGCAGCACGGTGAAGCTGAAGACGACGTGCGGGTGCTTGCGGTGGCGCTCGGGGTGCTGGAGGTCAAACTCGTCGGCGGAGACGAAGTCGATGTGCGGAAACATGGGGTTCATGTAGTCCTGGGGGAGCGTTAAAACACGAAAAGGAACAGGAGAGCAGAACAGGACAAGACCTACTGGATGGCCATTTTCCCCAAGCATCTTGACGACGTCCAGCATCGACTGTATGCGCTGAGCATTGGTAACGTTTGAGGGTGACATTGTCTCTGCGTGTTGGCCTGAGAGGAGCTATCTTGGGACGTCACAGCAGAGTCAACTGTAAAGAAGACTCTATGCCATGCTGAAGTGGAAGCGAGGAGCATCCAAGGCCTCGACGACGACAGAATGTGTTTAGTCGTCCCGCGGCCACGATCAGTGGATTTGCCGCGTTAAAAGCTCCCTCTAGCTTTGTGCCTCGGCAATTCTGCCAGCGCCTAATTGTGGGCGGCTCCAGCGAAGCTTACACATCGATTTCTGTCCCATTCCATCTTTGACAAGACGAAGCGACGACAGTCTCAACGTTGACTCAACCTCGACTCGACCTCGACAAACATCGTTATCGCTGCTACCCACATCGGATTGGAAGCTGGGGCCGCGCGCTTTTCAACGCCGCCCGCCATGGCCGCTCCGAACGCCGCCGGCTCGGCGGGACCGGTCGACGAGCAGAAGCCCTCGCTGTTCGAGCTGCTGGCCGAGCAGCAGCTGCACGGCCTGCTGCCGCCGACGCTGCGGTACCTGCTGACGCTTGCCACGCAGCGGTACCCGCGCTATCTGCTGCGCGCGCTCAACTCGTTTGACGAGCTGTACGCCGTCGCCATGCTCGTGGTCGAGCACTACTACCTGCGCCACCTGGGCGGCACCTTTACCGAGCATTTTTACGGCCTCAAGCGCGAGCGCGTGCTGGCGGCCGGCCGCACAGCGCGCAGCAGCGAGGTGCCGCGCGCGGCTGCCGGCGCGCCGGATGCCGTGCGCGAGTTTCTCAAGCTGGGGGGCAGTCCTGGCGGCCCTTTCGGCGGCACCCGCGACCTGTGGCGCAACCTGGCCATGATCGTCGGCGTGCCCTACCTCAAGCGCAAGCTCGACACGGCCTACGAGATCGACGCGCCGCGCGCGCGCCTCGGCGCTGCCTACCAGCACCTGCCGCCGCACCCGACATTGCGCGACCGCGTGCGCCACGCGGCACGCTGGTTCCTGCGCAACGTATACCCGAGCGTGCACGCGGCCTATGGGTTTGGCGTGCTCGCCTTCAACCTGGCCTACCTGTTTGACGGCACGCGCTATGCGAACCCGCTGCTGTGGCTGATCAGCACGCGCGTGCGGCGCATGACGGGCGCCGACTACCGGGCCATTGACGACGCGGCCGAGAAGCGCAAAGCGTCGTCGTCGTCCTCCTCCTCAACCACATCCCTGACCAGCCAATTGCTCGGCGGTCTGTCGCTGGTCTTACCGGCGAGCATCTTTGCGCTCAAATTCCTCGAGTGGTGGCATGCGTCCGACTTTGCGAAGCAGCTGTCACTCAAGGCGTCGTCCCAGCTGGACCTGCCACCACCCCTCGCGGCAGGCATCAGCACGACAGGCAGCGGCAGCAGCAAAAACAACATGCCTCTAGCCTCGAGCACCGGCAGCATCGGACGCAAAGGCATTCTCAAAAAGGAGCCGTTGCGAAGGCCCGAAGACGCCGACACCCCGACTCCCGACGGCAGCAGCGACGAGGAGGATCTCGCCCGTGCAGCGCCGGTTGCAAAGCCCTCGCTGCTACCCATCTATACGGTGCCTGTGCCGGCCGACTCGGCCCTGTGTCCCATCTGCGGCAACGCTGTCACGACACCCACAGCCTGCCAGACAGGGGTGGTCTACTGCTACGTGTGCATCCACAAGTGGGTGTCGGGGCAGCACGACAAGCAGGAGGCGTTTATGAGCGACAAAGCCGGCCGCTGGGAGAGCGGTGAGGGCCGGTGTGCGGTAACCGGGCGGCGTGTTCTGGGCGGTACCGAGGGTCTGCGGCGATTGATGGTGTAGGGGGCTAAGGGGGGTATGTCAAATAGCATTTCCAAAGGCGTTTAGGGTGGCATGTTCTGCTTTAGTTTTGATAAAAACAGTCGTGTGGTCATCTCATCCCGTGCAACCGACTCGCGTAGAACACTACAGATCAACGACCTGGGCGCCGTTGCCGAGGCGGCCCGAATTGCCCACGATCTGGGCCGCATTGACAAAGACGGAGGTGCGTTGGCCGGCCGCCTGGACGACGCGGCGGATGGCACCCGGCGCGACGAGCCACGCGGGCAGCAGCAGCGTCTCCAGGCCGGCGGCAGAAGCCAGACGGGCGAGATGAGCGAGGCAGCGGAGCAGGCCCATCTGCTTGTCCTCGACGAGAGCCTCGTACGCCCGCTGGGCCCCATCCCAAAACACTGCCTCGCGGCCGGCGCCAAAATGGATGTGACCAAAGACATGCAGCGGCGGGCGGACGCGCCAGACTTCCTCCAAGAGGCCGGCACAGCCCAGGCCAAGGTCAAGATGGTGGCGCTGTCAATGTCAGCTCTTCCTGCCTATCCTTTGGCCGCCTGCCTTCCGTGCACGTACTGGTGGAGGATGTGTCACGAGAATGTCCACGTCGGTAGGAAGGACACCTTTCCACGGGGAGGCGTCACGCTGATACTGGAACCTTGGTGAGTTAGACCAGCTTTTCCTTTTTCTTTTTTTTCTTTCCTCTCTTCTTTCTTTCTCCTCCCTCTTTCTTCTCATTCTTTCCGTCGCTGACACCTACGAAAACGTCGCCGGCCCGCAATACGGCACATCGCCCGCCCCGTAGACCTTGAGGCTGCGCCCGTTGGCAAACGTGAGCGTGCGCGCGTCGTGCTGCAAAAAGCAGACGTTGCTGGCAAACCGCGGCCCCGGCGTGCCGATCGCCATGCCTTGTGCCACGCGGGCCGCCGGGTCGAACCAGCTGTCGTGGTTGCCGCTGACAACCACCTTGTGCTCGTGCGGCAGCGATGCCAGCCAGTCCAGCTGCCGCTGCAGGTCCTCGGGCCGGCCCTGGTTGGTCAGGTCGCCGGCGTGGATGAGCAGGTCGCCGTCGGGCACGTCGGAGACGATCTGGTCGTGTGTGTCCGACAGGCAGACCACGCGGAGGCCCCCGGGCGGCGGCCACTCTCTCCTCTGCCGGCTGGCCACCCATGTGCGCACGCCAGACAGCCACGCGTAGAGATAGTGGGCCAGCGTGCGGATGGGCGCGTCGCGCAGACGGTCCAGCAGCGTGGGCGGGTCCCAGATCGACTGTCGGCAGAGGCCGAGGCGCACGAGTAGCGGCAGCGAGGCCTCCATCTGAGGGGAGGACAGGCGCCGCCGAGAGAGGAAGAAGAGTTGAACGACGGACAGTACGTCGGAGAGAGGACCACGGTCCCGCCTGTGGCGGGGATTCGGGGACAGAAAAACACGTGCACAGGCGGCTCGCTACAGTGGTTGATCCGTCTGATGGCATCCCGAGATCGACTTTACAGCTAAGCTTTCCGTCCCGCCTGTAATAATAGTAGCGCCCCTGGTAGCTGGATTTCAGCTCCAATCCACCATTAGCCTGTTATCTCCCAGCTGAGGGGCGCTGCTTGTTCGGGTCAGTTTCGCAGATGACGTTTGTGCTCAGCTGGCCCTCCAACAAGGCCACACATACGGAGTAGTCTTAAAGCTCTCTCTTTTTTCCCCCCTCTTCCCTCTTCCCAATTCCACCGTCACGAGCCTCGCTTCTTTCTATGATCAATTGCTCTCCTCCACTCGTCTCGTGTTCAAGCTACACGCACTTCCCCGACTGGTCGCCCGCGAAACGGCTCCGAAAGCCCTTACTTGGCTGTCCTCAACCTCAATGACGCGGTGATCTCGCCACCTCCCGTTTCCGACCATATTTGACCCCGATCAAGCAGCTACAACGTCCCAACTGCACGACTTGTGCTGCTGCTGAGAGCAGCCCACCAGCGTCATGGCCACCATCTCCGATCTCTACGGCCACGACAAGCCGGAGCTGAACACAAACTTCAAGTAAGCTTGCATCCTGCATCTTTTGCCTTTCTGCCGACCCTTCTCCCCCTACGACTATCTGTTTTCCACCGGATAGATCACTGACCACGCTGTCCACAACCCTGACAGTGTCGACTTTGTCGTCCACTATGTGATCCCCCCAAAGGAGCGCGAAGAGGCCGAGGCTGCGTTCGTCCAGCTCGTGCAGGCCCTCGCTGGCTCCGGCTTTGCGACCGAGGTGCGTCCCGGCGGCGACAAGGCCTCGCTGCTTGTCTTTGTCAGGATCGCGTCCGACAAGCTGCTTCGTGCCCAGATCTACCGCAGTCGCTTGCAGGACTACCTGCACGGCATCCGCACGACGGCCCCGCCGAGCCGCACGCACCAGGGCGCCGCCGGCGACGGCTTCTTTGACACCTACTTCGCCGAGGAGCCGGTGTCCGAAGCCGAGCGCCTGCGCCTGGCGTACCTGCTCATCACCAAGCCCAAGGCCGAGGGTTGCGCCGGCATCACGCCAAGGGGTAGTGGTGGTGGCGCTGACGGCGAGCTGCAGTGGAAGTACGTCGCGTCCATCTTCCCGCTGCACGACCACGCCTTCAACCGCGCCTGGCTCAAGCAGTGGAGCACAAAGTACATGCTCGATGCCGCGGACCTGGACGCCATCCGCAACAAGTTCGGCGAGAAGGTGGCCTTTTACTTTGCCTTTCTGCAGACGTACTCCAAGTTCCTGCTCTTCCCGGCCGCCTTTGGCTTCGGTGCCTGGCTGCTGCTCGGCCAGTTTTCGTGGGTCTATGCGACGGTCAACTGCCTGTGGTCCGTCGTCTTCTTCGAGTACTGGAAGAAGAGAGAGGTGGATCTGGCCGTGCAATGGGGCGTGCGCGGCGTCTCGAAGCTCCAGCTGCCACGACCGCAGTTCAAGTACGAGCGCGAGGCCAAGGACGCCATCACGGGCGAGACGATCAAGGTCTACTCGCCGTTCCGGCGCTTGGCGCACCAGCTGCTTCAAATCCCCTTTGCCCTGGCATGCGTTGCGGCCCTCGGCAGCATGATTGCGCTCTGCTTCTCCATTGAAATCTTCATCACCGAGATTTACGGCGGGCCGTTTAAGCAATACCTGGTTCGTTGCCAACCCCCCCTTCCCTACCTCCGTGCCGATCTGCCAAGTGCAAACGCAAACGCTGACCTGTGCCTCACTCAAGACGTTTTTGCCTACGATTTTGTTGACCGTTTTCATGCCGATTCTCACCGGCCTTCTCACAAACTTTGCGCAGCAGCTCACGGACTTGGAGAACTACGGGACGCAGGACGGTAAGGGGCACCTTGTGGCACATAGCGCCGTTGCACCATTGTCTAACATTCCCTCATAGCTCACCAAGCTGGGCTGGTGCAAAAGATCTTTGTCATCAACTTCATCACATCCTATATGCCCATCTTTCTCACGGCATTTGTGTACGTGCCGTTTGGCAAAGTCCTTGTTCCGTATCTCGACGTCTTCAAGATCACAGCGCAGCACCTGGTTGGCGAGGAAAAGACCGACCAGGTCACGGCCAAGGCCGCCTTCCAGGTCAATCCACGCCGCCTCACGCAGCAGGTCATCTATTTTACCGTGACGGCGCAGGTTGTCAACTTTCTGACCGAGGCCATTGTGCCCTACGTCAAGCGCCGCGTTTTCAAGGCCGTCAAGAACGTGTCGGAAGAGATTGCCGCCCGCGGCCAAACGGCGCACACCGTTCAGGATGCGCCCGAGGAGGCCGCCTTCCTCGAACGCGTGCGCAATGAGGCCACGCTCGAGACCTACGACGTCACCACCGACTACCGCGAGATGGTGGTACAGTTTGGCTATCTGTCGCTGTTCTCCGTGGTTTGGCCGCTGACGGGCTGCTCGTTCCTCGTCAACAACTGGGTCGAGGCGCGCTCCGACGCCATGAAGATTGCCATTAGCAGCCAGAGGCCCATCCCCTGGCGCGGCGACTCCATTGGTCCGTGGCTGACGTCGCTCGGCTTTCTATCGTGGCTCGGCAGCCTGACCAGCGCCGCGCTGGTGTTTCTGTTCCAGTCGAGCACGTTCGGCCCGGACCATTCGCCCTGGGACATCCGCGCGTGGGCGCTGCTGCTCAGCATTCTCTTTGCCGAGCACGTGTACCTTGTCGTGCAGCTGATTGTGCGCTATGTTGTCGACAAGCTCGACAGCCCGGGGCTGCAAAAGGAGCGTGCAGAGCGCTTCGCCCTGCGCAGACGCGTGCTCGCCGAGTCGCTGAGCGATCCAGCAGTCGAGTCAGCAGCGGCTCCCAGTGTTGGTGCTGCCGGCGGCGAAAAGATCACGCGGCAGTCGCTCGAAGACGAAGCACGCGAGCTGTCTGTCAAGGGACAGGGCACGCCCGAGGACTTGTGAGTCGGACAGAGCAATGGACGGCGGTCTATCGGAGCTGGGCTTTTACTGACCCGTGAACAATAGGTTCTGGCTGCGCCAGAGAGGCGCGTCCGAGACAGTGCAGGTTGGCAGGTCTCTCATTGCCGAGGTACGCAACCCCGACTCTTTCTCCCCTTTGGTACTCCCTCTGGTACTCCCTCTGGCACTCTCCCGGCAAGCTTGACACAGTTTTGTTGACACTTGCGCTTTTCTAGTTTGCCGCACAAAACAAGACATCCACGCCTCCGCATAGCAAAGAACAGTAGTACAGGGCACCGATGGTATAAACGGTCGAGCAGGGAGATCTTGACTTTATTTTTGAATTGTACTTTCAAGAGCGGTGTTCATACATTTCGGTGGGGGAGAATACTTTGATGGAGCTCCTTTGACGAGAGACTATGCGTGGAAGCCGTGGAAGACCCGTAGAATGCCGGCAACATGCAGAGATAGTTGGATGGCATCCATTTTTGAAGCATCCTGGGCGCAGAGGCAAATCGGAAAACCGGCTGACAGCCCGTCGGTTTCTGGGTCTGGGAGCACGGGACAATGGTACTCTTCGGTCAGCCAGGTGAGCTGCTGCGGCAGCCTGATGCACGACTCTCGGAAATACTGGCGTCCCGCTATGACTGTCCGGTCGTCGGCGAGCAGCTGGGGAAGTTTAGACAGACGTAGGACGTCATCAGGCTGTCGACAAGGCTTTCTACACTTTCCCAAGCAACTGGGCTGAGACAGACACTGGCGAAAACGATGCAGACCCACATACGAATAGCGGCCATCAGCCTTGGGATGAACGGCTGGCGGTTGTCGGTTGTCAGTTGTCACTGACGTGCATCGTATTTGGGAGGGGGTTGCGCCGCCGAATGCGGTGCACCGGGTGCAGCACGAAGGCTCAGCCTGACGGCAGGTATCCAAAGTGCGTCCCTCGGAGTAAGATACCAGTACGTCAGTGGTGCCCGTCAGTGTGGACTGTAGGTCACAGTCCTCAACAGTCCTCGGTGGTTTTACAATACAGTGTTGCACTGTGGCTATACACTCTATACATAATCGGGGCTACATTTTCTGTGGTGGATTATGTATACAGTGAACAAAGCTGACCTCAGGTAGACTCAGACTTAAATGTTACAAAAAGTTGCAAATGTTCCAAAGAGTTGTAAATGTTCCAAAAAGTTGCAAATGTTCCAAAAAGTTGCAAATATTCCAAAAAGTTGCAAATGTTCCAAAAAGTTGAAATTGTTGCTGACGTATTACGATTTATACGCACTGTATGTACATAAGCTGCGGCAGAATTTATCACGCATAATACGTACAGAGTATACCATCACAGTGTAATACTGTGGACTCAATCCTGACCTGAGATACGTTAACCTTAAGGCAGAATGGTCCACGGAGCATTACTCCGTACGTCGGACACCGTGTCTGTTCCAGTGCGGGCTACTGGCGTATTTTTGCGTCGAGAACGACGGATCGTATCTTAAGAAGAGCGCCTGAGAAGACTTTCTCTCGAGGCGCGTGGCTGAGCTGCTCGGCACTCTCTTTGTTCTACTGTCTGCTGTCCGTTGTCGCTTGAATGACAGCCGGCACTAAAAAGGCAGCAGCGACGTCACGAGCTGCTGTTGGGGCTGTTCCGACTACAGTTTTCGCATTGCGAGCGTTTTACCCCTCGAAATTTAGGCCTAGAGGCACAGCCTCGTCGCCCCCGACCTCGCTGAATGCTTGCCGACTCTCGCCAGTGCACCTTATTCCACTTTTTTCCCTTTTGGCTGTCAACTGCAACTCGACAAGCATAAAACAAGATAAGAGCGGCCCGCACCAACAACTCATTAGTTTTCGCCCCTCGCGGATTCGTCTTAGCCTGGCTTTCGACCTTCCTTCTTTCTGCTTGCTTCTCCACCAATCTCTCTCTGCACTTGGCACGTGCGCCAACTGTGAAGCCTAGTCGTATCAAGCGTTGTTCTTCTGCGCAGCAGAACGCTTAACAGGCCATGTTTTGCGAGAGGGGCTGCGGCTGTCCGGGAGTGGAGAACGCCAGGCGCCGAGCGAGTAGGAGCGGGAAGAGGGAAGAGCGACACGACTTGGAAAAAGAGGCGCAAGTCGGCCGCGCCTTTTCGGCTGTTCTGACTGTCTTCGTCCTTGTTTTGTGATCGTCTCCAGCAGTTGAGTACTGGGTGTTGAAGTGACTACGCCATACGGAGTACTTTTAGCTGCAATTCACTCGTTTACCGCACACCCTTATGATCCCCAGCTCCCCGGACACCATCCACCAGATAGGTACAGTAGGTAGTCGTTTTGGACCACCACCTGGGTGACTTCGCCTCAAGACGAGCTCCTGTCTTATGCAGGGAGGAATGTCTTCTTGCAGTTGCTCCTTTCTCCCCTTCCCCTCCCGACCTGCTCTTGTTTGCCTCCTTTTTCTTCCCATTATCTTTTCCGTCCTCGAATCCTTCTAGCAACAGCCCATCCCTTGCTGTGCCCCTTCCACTATCTCCCTTACTTCTCTCTTTCCACCTCTCCCCTGGTTGCCATCACTGGCTGCAGCTGTCAGCCGCCGCCTAGCGCAACGCAACGGCGCACGCAATCCAGGCGTTTTCTCAAACTGATAGGCATCACATTCCTCGACCTTCCTGGGAACCGTCTCTGCTTCAAGCAACGGTTGCTGTCTTGCCCTTCCGATCCGCAACCCGGCCGCTTCTGCCCAAGAGATCAGCGCCCCCCCCTCCCCTTCCCCCAAGACGGGACCTGCAGGGAAGACTAGCGGGCACCAAGGCGCGCAACGAAAAACGGCGCATCGCTGATCCCGCCACATCATCAGCTTTCCTTGACGGACAACTGAGACACGCTGTCTGCCTGGCTACTGCCAACTGGCTTCTCTCCCGTACACCTGCAGAGCTGCGCCTTCTCAACCGCAGCAAGCGCATGCTTATTGCTCTTCTTCCTCGACGCGCGCCGTCGTCCGCTTGAACTCTCTCCAACCCCTCTCTCCACAGCCGTGCCTCGTCGTCTCTCTCCCCTCTGCACAGACAGACAGTTTGCCGGCCATGGACGAGGAGATCGACCTCCTCCTTCTCAACCCCTTCGCCGAGCTTATCGAGAAGACGCAGGCCGCCATTGCTGCCGCTGAAGATGGCGACCACGCGGACATGCTCAAGGCTGCGCAGGCCCTCCTGAAGGAGGGCGAGCGCGCCCGCAAAACCATCGAGCCCATTGCACGACGCCAATTATCTCAGTATGGCGAAAACTTTGTGGCCGCTGTCAAGGATCATGGTAGGGACTATGCAATCACCGGAGGCCGGACACTGCTGTCCGGCCGGCAAACGGAATAGATAGGTTCGCTAACAACCGGAGCTAGATGGCATTGCCGAGCACGTCGACGCACTGAACGACCTCGTCTATGTCTTTGACGACTACATCGAGCCGGATAGCTTCGATGCAGAAAAGTATACGGAGCTCGCAAAGCAGGCGCAGAAAACAACTCTACGCGTATCGTCCATACTAAAGCGCTTGAAGCTCGAGGCACCAGCAGCTGCAGCACCGTCAGTACCACTGTCACCAGCATCCCAGTTTGCCTCAGCATCGGCCGCTGCCGGCGCAGCCATGTTCCGCGTGAACAGTCTTGGCGCGAGGAGCAGCATGAGCAACTACAGCAACGGGACACGCAGAAGCACCCTGCAAGATGATGCCGAGTCACAGTTCGCCCGGGGAGACCGACCCGACGCCGCCATTGTTGGCAGCCTGCCCTCGCAACCAGAAGATGCGCCGGTTATGGGAATACAAGGCGGGCCGGATTTGGGATGGAACAACGGGGTACAGCGGGATCCAGGCTCATCCTCTTCGAGCCCACTACGGCAGCCGGCGGAACTGCAGCGCGTGCCTCCTCAGTTTTCGGAACCACCCCCGCCGCCACCCCCGCCGCCACCCCCACCTCCACCTCCGCCAGCACCATCGACAAATCCATGGCAGGTCGGTGTGCGGCCATCCGTTGGCACCATCATGGAGGTGGGAGAGGGAGAGGAAGAGCGCGCCGAGCAGCACCTCGGTGGTGAAGGTGGTGCCCTGGTTGGTATTGGCATCAGCATTCCTGGTGGCGGAGGGCTAGCAGTTGACCCGGCGGTGCCAGAGCGACGTCGACGTGTCTCTACAAGACCCGACTCACCAACGCTTCCATCTCCGGCGGCAGAGACCGGCTCATTCCCTGACTTTCCCGTGCCGAACACAGCTGCATCAACCGGCTCGCCGTTTCTTCCTTCCGCCGCTCAGCAACCGGTACGACGTCTCGACGAAGGTGTGGATGTGTGGCAGCGCCAGGTGGTGGTCGACGAGCTTCGGCCCCAGGATGTTGCGGGGACTCCCTCTCCGCGGACCGTTTCTCTACGTCCGGAGCAGCTGTCGGCCCCGCCCGTGCCTGTGCCTGCACCCCTCGTGTCTGCGAGCTGGACGTTGCTAACGCAGTCGCAACAGGCGCAGCCGCTGTTGAACCCTGCGTTGGTCCAGCAACAGAGGCAAGTGCAAGTGCCCAACGGCCACGCATTCTTCTCCACGGCGCCCTCGCCACGACAGTCACAGTGCAGCACAATCACCACATCGACAACGAGCTCGGCCACAAACGGCTCGATCCTCAGCTACGACTCCTACCTCAACGGGCTCGCAAACCCGATGCGCGACTCGTCACTCGACCCGATCAGCCCTCTCGCCGGAACGGCAGGCAGCCCTGTGTCTGCAGACGCGCAGTATCCGCAACACCTGATCCAGCCGATTGCTGCTGCAGGGACCCAGTCCCCGTCGGCACCGGTGCCTCCCCCCACGCAAGCAGCCTTCGCCGATGAACAGCCTGGGCTGGAGCTAAAGCAGCCAACCATGCAGATTGACGACGGCCTGATTCCCGTCGTCTCTGGGGAGAACTCGTCGATTTCCAGCACGCCAAGCTCGTCCAGCCAACGTCCCCGTGCTGCCGACTGCAACATTGGTCCTAGCAGTGCATTCCATCTGCTCAAGGGCTTCTGCGAAGGAGCCAGAGACGTGCAGCGGGGCAAAGCCGGCGTGAGGAGGATTCAGAAGCTGGTAGGCCAATCTTGTTTGCTTCCACTTGGGGTTGTCATGTTTGCTAACAGCTTCACAGTCGTACAGCGGTGCGGGCACCTTTGCCGCCAAGTGCACAAACTGCCTTTACGAGCTGCAATGGGCGGAAGTCGAGAAGGACCGCCAGCTAGATCGTAAGTTGCTGCCTCTTGTCCTTTCGAGACGAAGAATCAAACAGAGAACTCACACAGGACCACAGCAAGTGCAAATTATCGTATGCACGGCATCGGCTTCCGTCTCCGCTTCCTGTCAAAGTGCCACCTGCCCGTGAAGCAGGTGGACGATCCGCTGTACGCCTGCATGTTCTGCTTGCAGGAGGGCCGCACGCTGGAGGAGAGCGATGCGACGGTTTTTTTCAGTCAGGGCCAGTTGTTCTCGCATCTTTCGCGCCACCCGCGGCCTCTGCCAGTCGTACCGGGTGTGACGGTGATCGAAGCGCTGGAGCGCCCGGAAGAAATTAGCAATGACTACGACCTCCACTTTGCGCTGCCGCCGACGCAATCGGAGCTGGACGGGATCCGACCCGAACTGCAGAGGCTACCGACGGCGACGGCGATCGAAACCTTTCGCAAGGCGCACGGATCTCTGCGGCGGCCACCCGACGGGGTGATGCCAATCCAGTTCCCGGCCGGGTCCAAGATTGTCGGCATTGAGTTCCCAGCCAAGTACAAGGGAGAATGGGGCGTCGGCTGGTTTGACAACATGCGGGGCCCCTTCCCGGCCGAGTATGTGCGGCTGGACACGCCGCCACGTAACGAGATCCGGACACAGGGCACGAGTGCGATGCGTGCTACGATGCGGTGGAAGTGGGCGCACGGCAGCACGTACCGGAACACAGACTGGCTACGGCTCGATAAGAACGAAGCCGTGTCCAATGTTATCTGTAAGACCACACCCCCCCCTCTTCCTCCTAGGCTTCAGGTGCTAACACTTCCTCTCAGGGTCGCATCCAGACCACTGGTGCTGGGCCGGCACAAACTCCCGGGGCAGATGGGGGTATTTTCCCCAGTCACACGTCGAGCAAAACTCGCTCCACGAATCGAGTCGAGGCGGCGGCGGCAGTGATTCCGGCAGCATCCTGAGCCTCGAGCGCGCAGTGACGGGCACCAGCGGAGGGCCGGGCTTCCTGTCGCGGCTGCGCAGCCATCACAACAACAGCTCGAGCACGGTGCAGCTGAGACGGCCGGCCAGTGTCGCGAGCCACTCGACGGGGTCCAGTCACTGAGAGCGTGTTTTTGTGGTCCATTGTTCGATTTGCGAATCGTATCTGCTGGACATCTGCCATGATTTGTTATACCCCCTCCGTTTTCATCTTTCCTTCTCAGTGTATCGTGACGGCCGTTATGTTCTAGGTCGCCCATGGATCTGCTTATATAAAAGAGAATTGGATAGCTTCCGAGCTCAACAGTTGTAGGTGTCTCTGTACGAATCAGGCAACACTTCTGTTTCGGGTGTAGCAGCGTTTTGAGTGCAGCCTTTTAGCGTTTCCAGCGCTCGAGTCTTTTAGCGGTCTTCAGCGCTCGAGTCGCCTCGGCTTTTGGTAGTGCTGCAGTTGGAGCTTTCCAATGGCGTGTGTGTGGCTGGTCAATTCTGGCAAGGGCTCCACCATCTCCGCAAGGTCGGTCGGTGTCTTGGTTGAATATAAAGACCAGTTCTGTATCTTCTTTTTAGACTGGATCTCTGATTGGACTACTGACTTTTCTGTTTTCATCTTTTCTCTCTCTCGTCTCTCCTCTCTCTCCTCCTCTCTCGTCTCTCTTCTCTCAGGGTCCTCTCCCACACAGGCCTTTTCTCGCCGTTGACGTCATCCATTGGCATATCCAACCGACCCCTCCTCTCCTCGACAATGGGACTGACTGCCCGGGAGATTGCCGAGCACAAGGACCGGCAGTCATGCTGGGTCATTGTGCACGGCAATGCATACGACGTCACCGAGTTTCTGCCCGAGCATCCTGGCGGCGAGAAGATCATCCTCAAGTATGCCGGCCGCGACGCGACGGCCGCCTTCGACCCCGTCCACCCGCCAGACACCCTGGACAAGTACCTGGACAAGTCCAAGCACCTCGGCCCGGTCGAGGACATGAGCGCCGTCGCCGCGGCCGAAAAGGCACGCAAACGCACGCCCGAGGAGGAGGCCGAGGCGGCCGAGGACGCAGCCGTGGCCGAGGCCCGGGCGCTGATGCCGCCGGTGGAGAGTTGCTACAACCTGCTGGACTTTGAGGCGGTGGCGCGGCGCGTCATGAAGCGCGGGGCGTGGGCGTACTACTCGAGCGCCGCGGACGACGAGATCACGCTGCGGGAGAACCGTGCGGCCTTCCAGCGCGTGTGGTTCCGGCCGCGCGTGCTGGTGGACGTGGCGCGCGTGGACCTGTCGACGCGCATGCTGGGCAGCCGCGTGGCGGCGCCGTTCTACGTGACGGCGACGGCGCTGGGCCGGCTGGGCCACCCGGACGGCGAGACGGTGCTGACCAAGGCGGCGGCACGGCACCAGGTGGTGCAGATGATCCCGACGCTGGCGTCGTGCTCGTTTGACGAGATTGTGGACGCGGCCGAGGGCCCGGGCAGTCCGAGCCAGTGGCTGCAGCTGTACGTCAACCGCGACCGCGAGATCACGCGCAAGATCATCCAGCACGCGGAGGCGCGCGGCTGCCGCGCGCTCTTCATCACGGTGGACGCACCGCAGCTGGGCCGCCGCGAAAAGGACATGCGCGCCAAGGCGACGGCGCTGGGCGACGGCGGCAGCGCCGTGCAAAAGACCGAGGGCCACGCCACCGACACGTCGCAGGGCGCGGCGCGCGCCATCAGCAGCTTCATCGACCCCAGCCTCTGCTGGGACGACCTGCCCTGGTTCCGCTCGGTCACGCGGCTGCCCATTGTGCTCAAGGGCGTGCAGCGGGCCGAGGACGTCATACGCGCTGCCGAGACCGGCCTCGTGGACGGCGTGGTGCTGTCCAACCACGGCGGGCGGCAGCTCGACTTTGCGCGCTCCAGCCTCGAGGTGCTGGCCGAGACCATGCCGCAGCTGCGCGCGCGCGGCCTCGACCGCCGCATCGAGGTCTACGTCGACGGTGGCCTGCGCCGTGCCACCGACATCCTCAAGGCCCTCTGCCTCGGCGCCAAGGGCGTCGGCATCGGCCGTCCCTTTCTGTACGCCATGTCGGCCTACGGCGTCGACGGCGTCGACCGCGCCATGGCGCTGCTCAAGGACGAGCTCGAGATGGACATGCGCCTGTTGGGCGTGCGCTCGCTCGACGAGCTGGGCCCAGACCTCGTCGACATCCGCTCGCTCACCAGCCACCCCAACGGCGTCCCGGAAGACCACCTCTCGCAGATGGCCTACGACCCGCTGCAGACGCCAGCGCAGAAGAGCAAGCTATGAGCAAGGATGGGCACTGTTGGATTGGAGGGACGGATAACTCTTCTTGGTTATCTCAGCATACTCTGTTGGATTGGAGGGACGAATACTTCTTGGTTTATCTGTTTCAGCATACTGTACAAATCATGTCGGCTTTTCCAAAAGTCAAATACCGCAAAACGCCGCCCATATGCTCTTGTGAACCCCAACGACCCTCCCTAACTCAGATCCACGGGAAATCTCTGCCGCAGAAAGCGGCCGTACCGATACAGCAGTATAGGCACAGGGATCAAGGCAATGCAGATGAAGCCTAGCACACTGTTGCCCCAGCCGACGCCGAGACTGTCGAACATGGCGGGACCGGCCAGCGGCAAAAAGGCGGCGATGACGGATCGCAACACTGTGAAGCCGGCGAGGGCACTGGCCGAATAGATGCCATACGCGTCGATGACAAATGCCTGCGACGGCTGCCAGATGCCGATAATGGCAAAGCCGTAGGGAAACAGTCCCAACACCGGAACGATCCACTGTCGGGTTAGCCAAAGGACAAGGAGGGGGTGGAAGAAGAAGAGGAGAGACATACGTGAACTCGCTTGTCTGCTGCCCACCCGTACCAGAAAAAGGTGATGGGGAGACAGCACGCAAAGTAGATGCAATCAACGAGACGCATCTCCGGTTCATACACGCCATTGTTTTTCTTTGTCAGCGTGACGGCAGTCCCGTCCGACAGCCTAGCAAACAGCCAGAGGCCAACACAATACCTGGGAAAAGGTCAGCAGCGGCTTACACGCCGAGGGGAAGAGGGATGACGCACCCGATACCCATTGGAATATACACGAGGCCAGTGATGCCGATCGACCAATGGTAGCCGTCCTGGAACACCATGGGGACGGTGTTGAAGAGGAGATACAGGCATCCATAGGCAAACGCGGTGTAGGTGGACACGGCCAGCAGCGCTGGCGAGAACATGAGAAGCTTGATTGGCCGTGTGAGGCCCAGAAGCAGAGCCTGTCTCGTCGTCGGCGGCGACTTGTCGGGGTTTTCGTAGCAGCTGCGCAGGTCATCGCGCCCCAGCTCCTTGGAAAGCCGGGCCACCTTGCGCTGGATCAGGACGACATGGCTCGTCTCGCTGCTGAAGATGGCAATGACAATGGTGCAGATGGCGCCGGGGATCAGCACAATCCAAAAGTCCCAGCGCCAGCCAATGGTCTGGGCGACCCAAGCACCAGCAAGGGGGCCGATGGTCGGGCCGATCAGAGGGCCGACTGTCCAGACGGACAAGGCCAAGCCGCGTTCTTCGACGGGAAACTGGGCAAGTCAGTGAGCGTCCTCGAGACCAAAACCTGTGGTGCACTACGGCGCAAACGTACCAGGTCTCCTATGCACGCACCGCCCAGGCTCATGCAGGCGCTGCCGCCGACACCGGCAAAGAACCGAAAGGCAATCAGCGAGCCCAGCGACGGCGCCAATGCGCACCCAATCTGCCAGACGCAGAAGAAGGTGTTGGACACCGACAGGACGAGGTGGCGGCCGTACATTTCAGACATGCCAGCGAGGACTGGGAGTTGTGTTAGCAGAAGAGACAAGCAGCCGAGACAAGCAGTCGAGACAAGCGGCCGAGACAACAGCCAAGAAGACAGGTGGAGGATGGCTTACACAATGGTCCAACAGCATATCCCCTGTCAAAGAACGGTTAGCAAGCCTTCTGCCGTGACGCCTGTCGTGACATACAGTAGGTAGATGCTGACGGCCAGCGAGCCCACCGTCAGGCTGTCGTTGTTGAACTCCGCGTCCATGTAGTTGATGGCCGGCGCCAGAATCGACGACGACATCGGCGTCATCAGCGTGATGCAGGCCAGGAAGATGACAATCAGCCACTTGCGCCGCTTTGAAAAGTTGAGCGGCAGCGCCGGGTCGTCGGGCGTGTCCCAGCCGACAATGCCCTTGTCGAGATCGGTCAGCGGAATGGGCGAGACCTCGAGGTGCTCCCGCTTCTGGTGCATCTCCTCCCGCAGCCGCCGCACGTTGGAGCTGGCATTGCTGGCGATGCGCGAGATCGTGGCCGACAGACGGCCATGGCGTCTCTGCTGCGGCTGGTCGCCGCCATGCTCGCCCCCGTCGCCCTTCTCTGCGCTCGTCAGGTCCCGGTCAGCGTCCTCCAACTCGTCGATCTGGTAAGGGTCGTCGTCCGACGTGCTGTCGCCGTCCGAGTGGCCGTGTGCGTCTGCGGCGCCCGCACCAATGTCCACGACGGAGGTTGCGTGCTTGTGGGTGGACGACGACAGCTCGGCTGCTGGGGCGGCGGCTGGTGGTGACGCTGGTGGTGATGCTGCCGCGGCAGACTTCTCAACGTCTTCGGCCGCCATCGTGAGGCCAGCTGAGCATTAACGTGAAGGACAGAAAAGGGAACAAGCTCAAAGGCACGTCAACAAAGCGCGGATGAAGTGATTCGGCGTTCCGTTTGTATGTTGTCTCGAGGCGAATCTCTGTTTATATTCCCCTTTTCTCCAAGATTTTCTTGTACATAGTCAAGATTTTCTTTTTCGTCCGCAAGGCTTGAGAAGGAGGGACGGAAACGAGCCGGGGACGACAAATAGCCATGCCCCGGTCCTCGATCATAACTTGTGTCGTCCTGGTCCATGGCGCAACTCGGCAACTCTGTGCCGGGAGGACGGCTCCAGCGTCGCTCTAGCGGCTGCCAAGACTCCACACAATGGAAACCACAGCGGTCAAGACCTGTCCGTACGGAGTATGGAGAAAGGCTGATGATGTCCAAAGAAAATTTACAGCGCTTTCTCGCCTATTCCATTTCAGTGCCAAAGCAAACACGTTCACATCAAAGCGTGCCACTCGTTGTGTCATTGCAACTTTGCGCTGAGCAGTGTCCACTAAAATATAGATTGGAGATAGATCGTTGGGAACTGCTCCAATGTACGCCGTACTCCATACTATCGAGGAACCGGGGAATCGTCACAAGGCACTTGTTGTTGCAGCGAGAACGAATCTCGGACCCTATCCCGTAGTTTCGCGAATGCGCGAGCGCCGAAAAAATAGAGGGGCAACGGCGTGACAAATCAGAGACTTGCGGAGTAAAAATGGCTGTGAGAAAACCCCTGGCCGTAGCTTAGCCAGAGCTTATCTCCAGTGAGATAGTACTCCGTACAAGCCACGTCACTGGTTGGATTTGCCCTGGCGGCCACGTTTTCTCCACTGTCATTGAGCTTCAAGATCGCGTTAACAACAACCACACCGCGTACCTCGAAGAGCTCAACACCGACGGCAACTCACTGTTCCCAGCCGTGGCACCACCACCGTCCTCGAGCCGACGCTCCGATGGCTGCAGGCAGACGATAGGAGACAAAACACGGGAGAAGAGAGCTCCATCCTCCGCCAAAACGAGAACAGCACCTTTCTGACCCCCATGTCGTCCTCCTCCTCCCCCCTCGCGCCCGGCAGCCGGACTGCCACACCCGCAAATGGCCATGTACCCATGACGGCGCGCAGCAGCAAGGCCGAGAACGCAGCCTTGGCGGCCGGCATCCCCAGCACCCTCTCGCACACCGAGACGTACAGCCTGCTAGCCCTGGCCGCTGCCTGTGCCGCCATCCTCTACAACACCGTCCAAGGCGAGGACGGCGCCCCGCTGACAGCCTCGGTGGCCCTGAGCGGCATCGCGTTTGCCGCCAGCTACTCCATGATCCGCTGGCTGGGACCGACCTTTGTGGCCGCCGGCATCAAGGGCGCCGACATGAGCAAGGTGCAGCGCCGCACCTTGCCCGAATGCATGGGCGCCGTGTGTGCCGCCGTGTACCTGCTGGCCCTGATTGTCTTCATCCCGGTGCCCTTTTACAAGGACATTGTGGCCGCGACGAGCGGTGGCGGCAACCGTGACGTGGTGCTGCAGGTTGAGCATGTCCAGCGCGGCCGGCTGCTGCATCGATTTCCCCATTCCAAGGTGTGTGTGTCTCTCTCTCTCTCTCTCTCTCTCCCTCTCTAATGCCTCGCCCATAGCTCGCCTCCTTCTTATCCGCCATCATCTCCCTCCAGTCCATCACCCTGCTGGGCATCGGCGACGACCTCTTCGACATCCGCTGGCGCCACAAGTTCTTTATCCCTGCCTTTGCCTCCATCCCGCTGCTGGTCGTCTACTTTGTCGACTTTGGCGTCACCTCCGTCGTTGTGCCCACGCCGCTCACCCCCTACCTGGGCGAGCTGCTCAACCTGGGCCCGCTCTACTACCTCTACATGACAGCCGTCGCCATCTTCTCGCCCAACAGCATCAACATCCTGGCCGGCATCAACGGCATCGAGGTTGCCCAGTCCGTCGTCATTGCCGCCCTGCTCGTCTTCAACGACGCCCTCTACCTGCTGGCCGACCCCTACCCGCACCCCGCCACCGACAGCCATCTGTTCAGTCTGTATTTCCTACTGCCTTTCCTCGGCGTCTCGCTCGCCCTCCTCGCCCACAACTGGTACCCGGCGCGCGTCTTTGTCGGCGACACCTACTGCTACTTTGCCGGCATGGTTTTTGTCGTCGTCAGCATCCTCGGCCACTTCTCCAAGACGCTCGTCCTGTTGCTGGTCCCCCAGATTGCCAACTTTGTCTACTCGGCGCCCCAGATCTTTGGCCTTGTGCCCTGCCCTCGCCATCGTCTGCCGCGCTTCCATGCACGCTCCGGCCTGCTGGAGCCGTCCGTGACCGTCTGGTCGCCCGACCGCCAACCGCGCCCGCCCGTTGCCTGGGCCCTGCGCCTGCTGGCACGGCTGCGCCTCCTCCGCTTGGTCGAGGATCCTGCCACGCCCGGCGTCATCCAGGAGACGTCCAACATGACGCTGCTCAACCTCTGGCTCGTGTGGCGCGGCCCGCTGCGGGAGGACCGGCTCGCCCTGGAGGTGGTACTGATGCAGACAGCCGTCGGACTGTTTGGTCTCTTTGTGCGCCACCGGCTGGCCCTGCTGGTCTTTAAGGAGGACAACCTGGGCTTGGCGTTTTAGGACATTTTCTCAACTCTCCCCCCCTTTTGATGGCTCATTTTCAAGCGCCTCTTACATGGTTCGATAGCCCCAGCATGAACATGTTTTTCAAACGTTACGACCGAGATTGCAATACAAAACAAAATCACTTTGAAGACCAGTTGGGTGAAGAAAGAAAAGAAAGCTGTGCTTGAACTTGGTATATCGAAGAACACATCCCAAACGAGACACGCTTGCAGAGGTGCGAAGTCGGTCCTCGTTTTCCCAACCCCCAACCCAACAAGAAACGCAACCGGTTTGAAATAACTGAGCCTTCCTGCCATTCCTCGTGTTGGTCAACCAACAAGAAAAACAACCTGACCAGAGCCCATTTTTTCTTTCCCAATTCCGTAACATCTCCGAGCTTTTGGCCTTTTGTCAACAATCCCAAGAACGCCGTGGCAAGCCCAATGCCCCTTCAAAACACAACGCAACCCAGGTAATTTATAGCTAAAAGCACATTGGGAGAAAAGAAAAAACAAAACACCACCCGTCGTTGTTCATCAGTAGTGGCACAGAAACCGTCCCAGGTAAACCCCAGGAAAATGGAAAATAAAAGCACGAAAGAACAACGAGCGTCGAGCACAGAGACGTCCAACTTGTCCTCATATAGCATCAAGCTACCGAACGAGAACGTGCCGATAAAAAGCAGTGCCTCTGCAGGATCAACGCCACAATCAAGAACCAGTTGGCGCTGTCGTTGCGTTCTCGGCCGGCGAAGCCTCAGCTGGCTTTCCTGCACCAGTTGGTGATTCGCCAGTGTTCGCATCGTTTGCGCCTGCTGCGGACTTTGGTTCGTCGCCAGTGGAAACGCTCGTCTTCAGCGCCGTGCCAACGGATGGCCTGCTTGCCGCCGCTTTCCTGCTCTTCGTGTAGTCACTGAGACTCATCTTCTTCTTGATCGGGCTCGGTGCAACAGCGGGCGAGCCAAAAGGGTTTGAGCCAGAAATTGTAAATGGCGACTGCACAATGGTCGCGGGAGACAGTGCGGAGGTCGCATTGCCCGAGGCTGAGAATCCCACGTCACTGAATGAAGGCACCTTGGGAAGTTGAACTCGCAAGTCCGGGGACTTCTTAATGCCCAGAGTTGACTCGTCCTTCGCTTCAATTGCTGCCGCCTCGGGGACCACTGGGCTTATGATCTGAGGCACCGAGTTGTTTCGATCGGAATGCGGGACGGGTATGGAGGGTATCGCCGAAGGAGCTTCAAGCATGGCGACATCGTCCTTCTCGGTTGCCGTAGCTGAGCCACTTCCCTTTGCTTCTCCGCCCTCTAAGCTCAGATATGTTCGCTCCCCCGAGCCGCCGGGTGATTGCCTGTCGCCCCCTGCGAGTGCCCTGTATCTGCAATTCAAAAGACGTCTGGACAACGAAACAACTCGGCGTTTTGGACGTGGCGTGACAGGCTTACTGCTGTACCACTCGCCTTCCGTCGGGTCTGTCTGGATGCCGGCATCGCGGTAACTAGGCGAAGGCCCCGTGGATGCATGTCTGGAAAAACTGTAGGCGGACCCGGCGACAGCAGAAAAAGTGGTGAAGCCGTGACCATTGAACCCGCTAGCTGTCTGTGGCGATGTCATGCTGACCGGCGAGCCTGACTTGCTTCGTGAGGTGCTTGCATCAGTGTACTGGCCGTCCGCCGGTCCGTTCTCGAAGCCGGGATATTCGCCGATGTTGGCAGAGTGGCGATTGCTGGCTGGTGTGGAGGCTGACGTCTTCGACTTGGGCTTCCCTGAGGAGTTGGACTTCTCGATCGATTTCTCGGCTGACTTCTCAGTCGTGCTTGTTCCGTCCGACGCGCGTTTCTTTTTCCTCGGAGGCTGTTGTTCTAGACGGCGGAAAGAGTCTTCCACCATGGCGACCTTTCTCTTGTCCCGATCCGTTGGCTCGGTTAATATGCCGAGGGTGTCAAATGAACCTTGGCGTGGTGCGGGTGTCATGTCCCGGCTGGGAGGCTTGCTGCGTGAAGACGTTGACATCTTGTCCGTATCCGGTAAATCTTCTGGATGTCCTTCACTTGCGGCACGGCTGTTCGTGGCATAGCCAGTGCTCGTCGGCGAAAGGGTATGAGGCTTCGTCTTCCGTGACAACTTCTTCCCGTTTATATGCACGCCGCCACCCTGGTTGCTGCTGGCGTTGTGAGCCTTGGCACCGTATAGACGATGGAAGCGGGCAAATGCACAATCAGGCCCGAGATCGCAGGCACAGCCGCCGTACCGAGACAATATCAAGGATACCCAGCGCGCGATGTTATTGTATTCTTCGTCCCCAAGCTCGATGTCGTCGTGGCTGTTTGAGTCGTCGTCGCTAAGGCCAAGGACTTGGAGCATCCGGCCCTTGGCTTCATGGGGCAGACGAAAATCCCACGGAATGGTTATTTGCTCGTCGGTAACAATGCGACGATCACTGACTAACCAAAACTGATATTCTGACCCGCCAGAAAGATAGGTGTCTAGAACTGCGTTTGGTCGACAGCTGCGTCGGACGTATCGAGCCAGAGAACCCTCTCGTCTTGTGTCGATGTAGAGTGGGAGTAGAGGATGAAAGAAGACGAAAGGAAGAGGACAAGAAAGTTCTTCGTAGTGATTGGCGGGAACTGCGCAATAATCTTTTTGGAAGCCGACTTGGCCGTTGAGCTCCATCAATGGGACGTCCTTATCGACCGTCACTGGCGAAGCTAGGTACCTCCAGCGTATAACCGTGTCTTGGCCCAGTATTCGCTTCTTCACTTCGACTCGCGGAGGCCGTCGGGTCGCTTCGATGTTTGGGGGAAGAGCTTGGAAAACATTTAAAAATTTGTGTCCAGTCTCCCGCAGCATTCGTTCGGGTTCCCGCAGCCAGATCGATGTCGCGTTTGACACAGCAAGGCTCACAAATGAATTTGTCTGGACGTTTTGAACAGAGTCTTGGTCATTACACAGGCTGAGGAAGTCGCTCGAGTAGTTGAAGATGTCGACACCGTCAGGGAGGTCAGGGGGAGTGGTCGCCGGGCTCAGCGGATGACCAGGCTGAATAGACGATCGTGAAATAGAGTATGACGGGCTCTTCTTAGAGTGGGAACCACCCACAGAGTGGCTCGACTTGTGAGATGTTTTGGCCTTCTTCGTCGGGGGGTGGGGACTTTGGATGGCCGTGTGGTCGGGAGCTGCGAAGGTGTGCTTGGTCACGTCGCTGGTAGACGCAGAGTGGCCGTTTATTTGAAGATCGCTTGGCTTGGCCTTTTTCTTGTGGCTTTGGCTCTGAGCTTTTGATGGTGGACGCTTTGGCTTTTGGCTGGTAGCAGGCTCAGTGCTGGCGGCTTGCAATCGCTTTTTTTGGTGTGCGATGGCGTGAGCGACATCCAATGGTCTTGGCTTGCACTCGTGGCATGCATGCGAAAACTCTTCTTGCGTGGCCTCTTCGCTGTTGTTGGGATAGAAACACTTGATGTGCTGCCACGAGTCGCAAATCTCGCAATAAATCGTGTTCCCGTCGTCCCCGGTAAACCCGCATATGCATTTGAGTGTATAAGGCTCCTCCTCTGCAGCCGGCTCTACCTTGGGAATAGGCGCAACCTGAACATGTGGTGCAGGGAAAAGGGTAGTCGCGTCGGGAGCTGGCGCAGTGGAGAAGGCGGCAAGCGATGCATAGGAGAACTGGGTGTTGGAAGCAGGGGTCGGCGAAGAGGGATTCAGAGGGGGGAGACTCTGGGTAAGAAATGTCTGTATCGACGGCGGCGGGTGCTTTTCAGTCATAATCCAAAAGAGACCTCACCATATGGGAGGATGCAGTTGAGGAGAGTTGTTGGGATCGAGATTATCTCTTCAGTTGTGACAACATGACTGACAGAGCGCGACGCTTCCCGCAGCCGATGCAATACAGGACAAGCTCGAACAAAACAAGCTGTCGCTTAAGTGGCTAATCGAGCCGCCTGTCGGTCGAAAAGCGATGGCCGTCGTATCGTCGTGACGCTGGGGTGGCGATGCGACGACTCTTTGCTGCGACCGATCCGGCGAAAGCGCGCCGCAGCAACGAAGAAACCGGCGCTGCCTTGATCGCTTCGTCCGTTCTGTGGCGAGAAAAGTGCAGATGATTGGCAGGCAGGGGAGGTAAGGTCCCTGGGCCTGAAAGGAAGCGCAGAAATATGGTGTTTAACACTGGCACCGAAAGTGCATCGAAGGAAGCCGATGGTCGCGACGGACTCGGGTAATTTGGTCTGTCAATACTGAACAGTCTCGAACTGACTCTTTGGGGAGACAAGGATTTGTCGATCAAGGCAAGGGCTGTCGACGATCGAGCGAAAAGCTAGAGAAGGTCGCGAAGCGATGCGACTGGATTGCACTCCGTCGTGCTCGTGTGCGTTCAAGAGCAGAGCGGCCGGATAGACACGGGAGCAAGGCTCGAAACGATAGGAAGTCGGCAAAAGCGACAGATCAGCTCGTATCGTCGTGGATGGTAGGCGTCGCGGTCGGTTGTCGTCTTCTGAAGATTTTCTTCGTTCGGCGCGAAAGGGACTGCGAGACGGAAACGAGAGGGGAAAGAGTCGGACGCGAAAGCGAGAAACGAAGGTGAAGATCGGAAATGCGCAGATGGCAACGGAACGGAGGAGGGCGTAAGAAATGGATGGATAGAGGAGGAGGAGGAAGAGAAGAAGGAAGAGGAACAAGGGGAAAAAGACGCTGTGAGTTGGGAGGGAAGAACCGCGAGAGGGGGGCCTTGAAGAACGACGGGAGGACAGAAGGACGGGAAAGAGCACCATCAGAAGGAAATCGCTGCTGGGCAGACGGAGAAGAGGAGACAAAGGGTTGTCAGCCAATGGGCGGGTCCATAGTGACTTTTTCCCACCCAGAGACTGTGAAAAGCATGAGCAAATGCCCCCGACTAGCGTGGCTCTGGCGCGGTGCGCTCCCCCCTGGCCTCAGTCGAAGGACATCGATACCTTGTACCGGTACTCCGCACAGGACTAGCTTTCTGCCTGAGGCGCAAATACGAGCCGGACGTAAGCCAAGCCCTGAACTGCCACTGACTGACAGCACCTGCAGGAAAGACTGTAACTCACTTCATTCCCACCTCGCGACAACCTCGAAAAACCTTCTTCGTCAGTTCGTCTCAGCATGGTCGCGACGTTGTGCGAGTCCTCTATATTGCAAAAAAGAAGAAAAGAAAAGAAAAGGCTCCCGATGAGGGTGGAGGACGTGTCGAGCCGCTGGCAGTTCAAGACGAAGAGGAAGAGAAATGAAAACAGAAAAAGAATTAAAGAGTGTGGAAAGACAATCGCGCCTCGGAGGCAATTTCGACGGGACCTTGGTTGGTTTCTGTTTGTTTGCCTGAATCCCACAAGAGGGGTACATGTACAGGTCGGGTTCGATTGGATTGTGCCTGAGTTTTACGCAGAAAGACTCGATAGAATCTGGGCGTGGCAGAGGTGGCAAGAGAGGCTCGGCAAAGGTGGCAGAAGTACATGTACATGTACCAGTACGCCGCAACTGCACTCTGGAGAAATCTTACAGACACTTGCTTTAGCGTTCCAGCCAATCTAACGTGCTGCCCCGTCGCCCTGCGCCAAAGCGCAGGTTGCCAACCCGTCTTTTGGCAGTGCCTGCTGGCCGCGATCTGCGAAACCCTTGGCAGTCGCAGTCACCGAACGGCGAGTCGCATCACCACAAAATGGCGGACAGAAAGTTTCTTACGCGTTTGGAACAGCATTCTATGGCCTACATGTACACTGCTCGCAAAATCAGCGGGGGCGAGTCGGCTTAGTAGAACGCTGTGCAGCCATAAGCACCTGCCACGACAGGCCTTACCTCCAGCGCATCGTCATCGCACAGAGCACTCGCGCTGAAGCAATTACGGAGTGCTTCTCGGATGCGATGGCGCTGTGGCGTTGGCCTGTGGCGCGAGCGTCGTGGATGGCAATTCTTTGTTCTTTTCAAATTTTGCCGCGCCTGGAGCCTCGCTGCTATTTTGCCGCTTGCCCGCCTTTCTGCCGTTTTGCCCCTGGCAGCTGGGCTGATGAAACAGCCGTCTTCAATCGGCTGGTGGTTGACTTTGATGTCTGGTGGTCCATTGGAAGTTTGATAGTGAGATCATTTGATTCCAAAGATACAGCCCCTTTTAAAAACCACACGACGCAGTACAGAGCATGCTTAGGCAAATCTAGCCATCCTGTATCTGTGCACTTGTACTCTGCGCGCCGCGAACGAGTTAGATACGGAGTACTCCGTACTCATATCTTGCTCCGTACAGATTACATGCGACTGGGAATCTTGACTTGGCCTGGCCAGGGCAAGAGGACTTGATGCCCCACTTAAAACGACCTAGTTGGCCGGACAGATGAAGAATAACCAATCAGAGGCCTCCTTCAGCGACCTCATGACGCCAGTCTCTCTTTGATCTCGCCTTGCGCCTATCACTGGTTCCCCTCAAGTTGGTCACTCTCTCCTCAACAAACACCGTCATAATATTCGCTCCATCACCGAACGCTGCTCAAGTTGAGCTGTCATTCAGACTCAGACTCGTTTTTCACTGCCGTTGAATCTCTCTGCTTCATATTATCGCTACTCGCACACCTTGCGGGCGTATCTCGGATACCTCGAATCCTCCCCTACCAAACTACTTAGCCGAGACCGGCCATCAACCATGCGGACCGCAACTGTCCTCCTGTCTATCCTGTCCACTGCCTCGGCAGCTGGCCTGAGCCTTTTCGGTGGCGACTCCGGCGCCGGGGCTCGTGACGACCTCACGGTTCCTGGCAAGTCGCCGCTCCAGTTCTGCCCGGCCGACCATAGCAAGGATATCCTCACCATCAAGAGCGTCGACCTGTCACCCAATCCGCCTGAAGCGTACGTCTATTCCTACCCTTACTGCATACTGCTCTCCCCTAATTACTGACCCTCGTCACAGCGGTACCAACCTCCTTATCAAGGCTGTCGGCACAGTCGCCAAGACGATCGAGGATGGCGCCTACGTTAACCTCCAGGTCAAGTACGGCCTGATCCGTCTCATCAGCACTACGGCCGATCTCTGCGAGCAGATCCAGAACGTTGAGTTGGAGTGCCCCATAGAAAAGGGCGTTCTCTCGATTGTCAAGTCCGTCGAGCTGCCTCGCGAAATCCCTCCTGTACGTTCCAGCCTCCATCTACCATCCAGTTTATGCACAGGCTCGAAAAGGACTGACACAGAACTTTTTGCAGGGAAAATATACCGTCCTGGCCGACGTCTACACTGTCGATCATGAGCCCATCACTTGCCTGACTGCCACGGTTGTTTTCGGCCGGAGAGACGGCACCTTTGAAGTTGAGCTGTAAACATGACGTGCTAGCAGACGGACCAGACTTGGCCTTGCATGGCATTTGGTTATTGAGTGACGGCGATCACGTCCGGCGGCTTTCACGCCCTTGCCTTTCTGTTGTCTTGTTTTTGTCTTGTGCTGTTCTCTTCCTTCGTGCCTCTTGCCCTCTTATCTCCCAGCATCTTAGCATTCTGTTTTCTCGTTAATGCAAGTAGCTTTTCCCGGTCTGTTGTCGGGCAATTGATTCATCTTCTCGAGGGGTCTGCAGCGCACCAGCAGCGCATCAGCAAACACATGCGAATGTGATCTACACACCAGTGCTGTACGTTTTGCTTAGTATCCAAAGCTCGATTGAAATAAACAAGTTGTACTGCATGACCGCATAGTTGATGCCACTCCCCGTCGTGCTCTCCTTAGTACCGAGGCCCATCCCTCGTCCCTCCGGTAAGCGATAAGAGCTGACCCTGCTTTCTCTACTCGCCAAACAACCGTCTCACGCGCCGCAGTACGCTGTCTTTCTCTGGGTCGTACGGATGGTCTTTGCTTGGAATCTCAAGCACAGTTGGGAACGCCGCCGTGTACGTGTCTACCCGGTGCCGTATCCGATCGGCGATCTGGCATCAGCGAGTAGACGTGTTAGCTATGTTTCGTACTCGAACAGTTCTGCGAGCCTTCGTGGCGACTGCACACGTACATGCTGGTTGATCAGGACAATGCCAATATCCTTCCTCTCCGTTGTGAACCGGTCAAAGGTAGCCTCGATGGTCGCATTGTCCGTCTTGCTATCGACCACGAGGAAGTTCTTCTGCGCATCGGGCCCTGGCGTCACATGCTACAAAAGTCGTCAGTGTCCAGGACGGCGGAAAGGAACAAATACAGAATAGAGGCCACATACGCCAATACCGGCCAGTAGCAGGCCGGTCACGGAATCCTTTCCAGAGCGTCAGTCAATCGGTAACCGCTAGTTCAAGCAGGCAGCAAGCTGGAACAGCTCACCTCGTCCCCGATGACGGCGAGGAATTGCCGGTCCTTAAAGTCGGCCGAGGAAGACATTGTAGCCGATAGGAGTGATCTTCTCTCGGTAGAAAATCCCGACAATAGATATGCAGACTCAACGTCTGGTCGAGAGGTGTTTGCGACTGAAGTGGGCAGGAGTTAGTTGATTAATTGCGCAGATACTGGCCCAATGCTCAAAATGATTAGGTAAGGACGCTAATAGGATGAACTACCACCGAATGCAGTTGTAAACAAAACAGCTTCGAAAATATATTACACTCCGTACGTAACCTTCATCGTCACCTCACCGACCAGCAACAGTTACAGTCGACGACGGAGAAGCGGAGCTGCTGAGTATCCCGAGTTAACTCAGGGTCCCGGTGCATGTTGACGGCGATGAACTGATGCCCTACGCGAACAGCCACGAAGCCAAACCTTGACCCCTCTTCGACCTCCGTACGAACCGAACCGACCATGCCACGGCTCGTCCGTCACCAGTCGCTGCGGCAACGAGTCCTGACCGCCATAAATCCCCTTGATTTTCTTCTCTGGCTTTCGGAGGAGATCGAGACCCGCGAGCTCGACTCTCCGACAGTTGGCAGCCAGGTTGGCTTGGTCGCTAATTTTCTTTTCCTCGTCGCCCGGGCCAATCTCGGCTCGTCCAGCAGCGCCGATGATGATGTGTTTGGGGACGGTTCAGGACGCGGGTGGCTTTCCTATTTGGTTCGCTTTGATCCCTTTCCATACGCAAATGTATATCAAGACTGCACACTGACCACACCCCCTCTGTTGTACAGATTCATATCCTCGTCTGGGCCGGTTTCTCCCTCTCAGTTGCGAATGCCTTCTTTGTCTTCACACGTACGCGTCACTACCGACTTTTCGAAGCGAACATTGACACACGACCTGGAACACCGTCCGCCAGCCGTGTGCCCGTGATGTCTGACCCTGCGACCGGTTCCCCTCTCCGCTTCCTGAAGGATCTCATTCAGTCTGAGACCGCGGAATCGCGCGCCCATCCAGACGCTACCAGCGATGTGTGGGAGCTCTCGGTCTGGGACCCGCGTCCTGCGTGCCTTACGCTACTTTCCTACTTCAGTCCTCTCCATGTTCTCCTTTATATGTTCGAGCTCCCTCTCGATCCCCTTGAGCCGCGGCCCACCTTCGCTGTCCTGAAGTGCGTCGTCCTTCAGGCTGGTCTCTCAGCGACCATGCACATCTTGCAGGCTAAGAATGACCAACGGCTAAAAGACAATGCCATTGTCCAAAAGGAGGTGCTCCACGAGTACGACACCAAGTTTGTGCAGCCACGGCTACACCCCATCGTTCGGGATATCGGCACGCAAGCATCTCTGGATGCCGAGCCCACAGACAACGGATTTGACGGCAATGCCGAGTCGGTGGAGCTTGGCACGCCGACGACCCTGATTCGCCGCAGCTTTCAGACACATCCCAACGCGAATTACATCAAGCACATTGATCCCGGTTTCGTTGCCGAAGCATCCTTGCGCAGTCGTCCAGTAAGGCATGCAGCTGCTCCGGCGTCTCGACTACAGACGCCGGCAAACAAGCCAGTTAGGTACTCCGACTCATTTGCACAGGCAAGCAACACGCGCATCCTGCCACCTCAGAGCCTGCCTCGTGGCCTGACGCCAAGCTATACGTCGCCGGAAGTGGGTAGCCCTGCAACGGCGGCGGCAAGCTACCTGCGCGCTGCCCCGAATCCGACAGTACCTACAAGCACTGGTACAAGCACTGGTACCAACTTTGGCGGGAGTCTGGGAGTTTTCAGCCACGTGAATTCGCCCTTGAAGAAGGCAGTCAGCATGAATGACATTGGCAATGCTCCTGGCTTCCAGTCTCCGAGAAACTCGCGCGAACTCGCGGCCCTCGAGCAGCGTGAGGCCGCCGAGCGGTTAGAACGAAGAGCAAGCCCTGCCAAAAAGGAGAATACCCAGCCGCAAAACGATGCGAGACTGTCATTTAATCCTCAGGAGCTATCGTCTCCACCGGTTCCCTTCAACCCATTTGCCAAGGCGAGGCCGAACTCGTACAAGTACGAGAGGTTCCCCTCACGATGGTAACAGTGGTTTCTTTCTCCTTGTTGTTGGCGGACGACTTCATACTGGTTTGATTTAATTAGTTTCTTAATGGTTTTTGTTTATCCAGTGCTACCTACCCGGCCAGGCGGTCCCTTTGCCTTGTTCAACTTTTGAATACCACTGCGTACAGCTTTGCGGTTACTGCGCCATTGCTCGCGCACGTCGTTCGGTTGCTCCTTCCCCTAACTTCCTCTTTCCATCTACGTCGTGTACTTCCCGTGGTTGGGATGAGAAAGAACGACCCACATACCTAATGCATAATTGTTGTTGTTTCTGCCTTTTACATTCGCCTCGACTTCACCAAACCTGCCACTTCCAACCGCCCTATGCTTCCCACGGCATCGTTATTACACGTTCTTCTACCGACATCCAGCCCTGCCCTATTGTCTACGATAGCCACCCCTCTGTGGGAACAACAGTTTTATTGCGAGGCAGGAGTTGTCTTTTCTTCCGGTTTCTAGGACAGTCATGCCCTTGGTCGCTGTGGGCAAACAACGAAGAGCCAGAGATCCACGAACGTCAACAACCTTCCGGTGCGCATCAAGGGCGAATTGCACATCAGAGGATCTAGAGAAGAAGACTCTACTGCCAAAATTCATCACAAAGCTATTTCCTAGCAATAAGCCAGAACGCGGCGGCACACTGCGGACGTGTGGCGTTTGGGACAGCCCTCGTACGGAACACACTGCTCCTCTTTTCCATCACGGGGCGAGGCACAAGGCAGTATCTGAAGCAGAGCAAGACACGCATCGCCCTCTCGGATCGGCTTGGGCAATTCCTAAGGAAGCCGCCTGGCGCTCCCACTCCGAGCAGACATATTCTACACGCGACTGGGCACAGGGCATACCGGCTACTGGTTCGAGTCTACCAGCAAGCAGCATCGCTGCCCCAAGCAACCGCAAGCACAGTCCAGGAATTCTGATTCCCGGTGGGTGGCCAGAGCAAGCCGAGTCCGAACGTGCAGCAGGGGAACCTAGCTGCAACTCCGTACAGCTCACAGGACCAGAGCAAACTGCGTCCAACGATACCAGTGACGATTTGTCGAGCGCAGACTTCTACTACCAAAGCGTGAGAGAAGTACGCCGCCAACGCAGAAGCCTGAAGGCAAGCGGAGACTTTCTCGGTGTCCAAGGCGTCAACCCGACGACCGGCCAGCTAGACGTTTTGACGCCAACCACGAGCTCGAACAGCACGCTTCCCGGCGGCACAACACCCAAGTTTATAAACCCGGCACAGAGCGCCAGAGAAGCCAAGGTCACTTACCACGCCGCCAGGGAAATGCACGCTGAAGAGTTGCGGAAGGCATTAAGAGAGCAAGAACGGGGTAAGAAGCGGGCAAAGGAGAAGGACGATATTCGAAAAGAACAGAGTCTCGTCCGCTGGCGTAAAGATACGGCCCAGTGGTCATCGGTGGCAGGTCGAAACTTGAGCCCCGTCAGTCAATTCGAGAGCTCTGTGCCCAGTAAGTGGATGCTCCTCCTCAAATACTTCCCTGCTAATGGCCTGCACGATCCTCACACTCGCCAATTTTCTCCCTACTTAGCTTCTCTTCACCCTTCTCCGAAAGACGGCCCCATGATGACAGCCTCCAGCCCACTGTACCAAGAGAAGAACGCGCATGGCCAAAGTCCCTCCCCAAGCGCTGTGGCTGTACCAGAGTCCAACCTGGACAACGAGGCAAACTGTGCGTCATCAAACACCGTCGTGAAGACAGTGTCTCCTTCTCCCCAAGATAATTACGATCCCCTGCTTTTGATCGACTTTGCGGCCCCGATCCAGCCTTGTCTACTTGCGATGACACATGGCCCGGCTCTGAAACATACCAATAGGACCCTTGGAGGAACCAATGTACAGATCGGCAGAGATTCTGATGCTGCGAGACCACCGATACTGGCCAGTGATACGGGGTCAACGAAGGACAGCGCTCCGAACAGTCTTCGCAAGCTAGGCAAGAACAGCCTCCCGCGCCCGAGCTTCAATCATCCAGATCCCCGAGGTGATATGAATTGGGACCCCAGCGAGCTGGTTGAGGACAACAACTCCAAGCACCACCCGAGTGCGCAAGGTAGGAAGCATTCGCACGGCAAAACGAGCAGTCGCCGCAGGAAACTATATCAGCTCTCATCGAGTGACTCTTCGGGCGAGATGTTGACTTCTGGCTATTTGCAGCCCCAATATATCAGCCACATGGACCGAATCTTTTACCAGGAAAAGATGAAGAGGTCAGGCTTGGAAACGACTCCACAGATGCATGCCTCGCTACAACGGATGAAAAGGGCAGGCCGCAGAGTCAGGAAGTCCGCCAAGGAGCTGCACTTGAACAAGCTGGAACGAGTAGGCGAAGCGAAAGACAGGGTCGAAGCTCGGGAAGATGGGGGTCTGCTGATGGCCCAGACGGCCATATCGACCGGTGCGCCATCGGACGCCCTAGCGATGGTCCAGACAACGGATCCGAAAGACTTGACGACGCAGCAGGACGAGGTCGAAGCCAAATATGCCTCCACACACATCACCACCACTACTGGATCCGATATGAATCGTTCGGCAGGCCTGGGCCTGGGCCTCGGCTTAGACGGAGCCATGGACGACGTAGGGATGTGTCAGATGCAGCGAACGGCACCACGCTTGTGGAAAGAGAGGGACAAGGAGATCAATATATCGAAGCTGCAGGCCCGGAGTATGAGGCCGAATTCGAAGCCTTCCCAAGCGAACACGAAACCGAACAGCTGGCCGAGTTCGAAAGACCTCCTTCCTGGAACAGTCACAAACGTTACTACGTCATCGAGACAACTGGTCACCACACGAACACGAATTGAAAAACTCGCACCGGCAATGCCATCTAGGAGATTTCCATCTCCGCAGTCACCGCAAGAGCCACAACAAAGGCGTGCGGTGCTTCGTCCCGACACCAGACCGTCTCCCTACAAAGCTCGGCGCGTGCCAAACGCGAGGCCCCTGTTAGCGATGTCAGCGTACCGTCCTGCGCGAGAGATGGCACAGGGCGCAGCTTACGTGGCACTGGCTCGGACGAGGGATGGCTCGCGGGGTTCTAACGGCCAAGCAAGTCAGAAGCAAAAGCCGGACGGCACTCAGCAGCAGTCGCCCAGACCACAATGCGGGCAGGGTCAACAAGGAGGACCCCAACCGCATGTCAATGGGTCTCCGGGCACCGGACCTCCCTTACGTGGAGCCCACCCTATCCGGGGACGGGTTGAGGTACTCGACGATAGCAACGCGCCTCTTGAACTGGTTCGACATGCTGGCGTGCTATCGTATGCGATCATGAGTCGGTATTGGACATACGTGCGGCCGGTCTTCAACCGCAACTCATCACTTCGGATACGATTCCGGACGGGAAGGCTGACCTTTTCCGATGTGGCCCTGTGCCTTCTCGCGGGAGGTTTTGTGGTAGCAATGATGTTACTAGCCATGGCTGCCTTTCGTGTCCTTGTTGCTTTTGGCGTTGTGCTCCAGTTTACCGCGGGTGTGTTTTGTGCGCTCCTTGGAGTGTAGACCACGGATATGGCGGCGGGTTCTGTTGTGTCCCAGGCAGAGCACTCCTGATATTTTACAAAGCATGATTACTGCAGCAACAATTTACAAAGTAGGCCTGGCCACCCAGCAACTTTGTTTGGGCTTCGTCGATGTACCTCCCGGAGGTAGTGTGTAACACAAGACGACGAACAAGCGCCAACCTAGGTCCGGGCATCGGAGCTGGGGACGTTTCTGCGACGGAGGTGTCAAGGGTACCTGTGCAGGGTACGGAGGACAAAAAGATGCCAAGAGGTACCTGACCAAAGGTGCGCTTTCTTTTGCCTACACCTCCGGAGACCAGGATGCTCCCAGGCGATCATTCTTGGCTCGACGTTCACAGCCATGTGCATGGTAGTCCTGCCATTCTTCTATTTCTATTTCGGTTTCCGCATCGGCCAGGTTCAGACTGTATTCCACAACCGATTTCAATGCCAGACTTGACTCGGACCCTGTGTCTGGAAGCTTGTTCCGAGATCGCAGCATTTGGCCGCGGAGCTCTCGAGCAGTGGAAATGGCACCATGGTACCATAGCCCCATACTTTCGTACGTCTGTACGGTTAGCCAATGACGCATTCATTGTTTATCATGGCGGACGGGGATGTCGGGGAAGAAAAGAGTGAGACACGGAGCACGCTTCCGTGGTCTTTTGTTGTGGACAGATACGAGCAAGGTTTTGGATTTTTTCGGTCCTGTGTTTGGACGAGTATTCTATGGTAACGCGCTGGTGCTGCTACCGCAAGCACGTGTAAGACGAGTACGGATTGAGGATATTGATCTGGAATTAAGGAGAGGCAACCCGGAATAGATGAACAAGGGACGAGCCGTAGAAGCACTCGGGTGGGAATCAAGCCGTTAGCCAGGCTTGGCCTAGGTGCAACATAGAGTACAGAGTAAATTGAATCTGAGAAAATAGAGAATGCATGTCCCTTATCTTCCCGCACTCTCTGCTGCTGCTTCTGTGTTTTGCATCCGCAGGATGCGCAACGTTATGATCACGTGTCGTCTGAGGCTACCTACGTCACTTTGATCACCTCGGCGACTCTGCTTCTACCATACAGTTTCCAGCACCAAGAACCAAGAGCAAGACGGATGCTTTATATCGTGTAAGCGTACTCTGTACGAAATGATGACAAGAAGCGAAGAAGCTCACGAGTTCACAGCACGCCGAGGCCAATGCAGAGCCCTACGTTTATTGCGCACCGCTTCCGAGCAGACCAGCCAATCTACGTTGGCCAATTCTAAATCAAGCCAACCCCGCGTTTTTTATTTCTGATTTTGGTCGACGTTTGCGCCGGGGCTAACCAAGCGGCAAAAGAAAGAGAGGGAAAAAAGCGCGGCCGCGCACCGGAGCTGTGGACCACCCTCCGATCATCGGCCCTGGTCCTGAAGAGAGAGAGAGAGAAGGCAAAAAACAACGGATAGCTTCCCTTGTTGAGTCGCATCAAAACCCTTGGCCCTGCCTAGCTGCCCTCCTTCTTGAGGTCTCAGCACAAAAAGCTTTAACGTCTCCGTCTCAGCTACGTTGTCTGGACGTCTAATATCTATCACACCTCCTTCCTTTCCCACCCCTCCTCGGCTGATTGCCACCTGCTAGTTTAGCTCTTTCCTCCTTGTTCCGCCAATCTTCGGCTTTGTCTCTTTCGTTCTTTTTTTACATATTAAACCGCCTGTTCTTCTAAACGTCCGATCATCATCGCCACGCTCCTCCGTCAGCCTCAACACGCCTTTTTGCCGTTTGCCCGTCCCGCCGTTCACAATGCCTGCTGCCGACAGCGCACCACAGACCCTCTACGACAAGGTCGTTGCAGACCACATTGTCGACGAGAAGCTCGACGGCACCCTGCTGCTGTACATTGGTACGAACTCGCTCTTCTTTTCCTCTCGCTTTATACTTCTCTGTCTTCTTCACGACGCCGGCCACTAACTGTTTTGTCCAGACCGGCACCTTGTCCATGAGGTCACCTCGCCTGTAAGTCAACAACCCACAAATGCGACGCCCATCGATTACATCCTCGCGTCCGACAACGACTAGCGGGCAGCAGGCCAACCGTTGCTCGATGGGGCTGTCCACGGGCCGCAGGCCACAGATGCATGCCGCCACTTTGAGATGTCCTGCGTCCTGTGGATCTTGTGGTTGCATCTGTCCTCTGCACGCTTTGTCTCGACTCAGCAGCTGACCACGCATATTGCAGCAAGCGTTTGAGGGCCTGAAAAATGCCGGCCGTAAAGTCCGGAGACCCGACTGCACCCTTGCCACGACGGACCATGTAAGTCGCATGTCCTACCATGCTCCGGTGTCACCTGTTGATTTGCTGACCGCTGGTCCCCCCCCCCACACAGAACGTCCCAACTACGTCGCGGAAAACCCTAAAAGACATTGCCAGCTTCATCCAGGAGGATGACTCGCGGACCCAGTGTGTCACGCTGGAAGAAAATGTCAAGGATTTCGGCATTTCGTACTTTGGCCTCGGCGACAAGCGCCAGGGCATTGTGCACGTCATCGGCCCCGAGCAGGGTTTTACGCTGCCGGGCACGACGGTCGTGTGCGGCGACAGCCATACCTCGACGCATGGCGCTTTTGGTGCCTTGGCTTTTGGCATTGGCACCAGTGAGGTGGAGCACGTGCTGGCCACCCAGTGTTTAATCACCAAGCGCAGCAAGAACATGCGCGTCCAGGTCGACGGCGAGCTGGCCCCGGGCGTCAGCTCCAAGGACATTGTCCTGCACGTCATCGGCAAGATTGGCACCGCCGGTGGCACGGGCGCCGTCATCGAGTTCTGTGGCTCCGTCATCCGGAGCCTGAGCATGGAGGCGCGCATGTCCATCTGCAACATGTCCATCGAGGGCGGTGCCCGTGCCGGCATGGTTGCTCCCGACGAAATCACGTTTGAGTACCTCAAGGGACGCCCGTTGGCTCCGCGCTATGGCTCCGACGAGTGGAATCACGCCACAGCCTACTGGCGCAGCCTGCAGTCCGACCCGGGCGCCAAATACGACATTGACATTTTTATTGACGCCAAGGATATCGTTCCCACTGTCACCTGGGGCACCAGCCCGGAAGATGTCGTGCCCATCACCGGCACGGTGCCAGACCCCGAGTCGTTCACCGACGAGATCAAGAAGGTTGCTGGTCGCCGGAAACTGGAGTACATGGGCCTGAAAGCCGGCACGCCGATCCAGGAGATTGTTATTGACAAGGTCTTTATTGGCTCGTGCACCAACTCGCGGATTGAGGACCTGCGTGCCGCCGCCTCGGTCGTCAAGGGCAGGAAAGTTGCCGCCAATATCAAGCTAGCGATGATCGTGCCGGGCTCCGGCCTCGTCAAGACCCAAGCCGAGGAGGAAGGTCTCGACAAGATCTTTACGGACGCTGGCTTTGAGTGGCGGGAGGCCGGCTGCAGCATGTGCCTGGGCATGAATCCTGACATTTTGTCGCCCGGCGAGCGCTGTGCCAGTACCAGCAACCGCAACTTTGAGGGTCGCCAAGGCTCTGGCGGGCGCACGCACCTTGTCAGCCCCGTGATGGCGGCAGCTGCCGGCATTGTCGGCAAGCTGACGGATGTTCGGAAACTGACGCAATACTCGGCCAGCCCGCACGTTGCGGCCTTCCGCTCGCAGCCGACGCCGTCGGGCAAGCCACATGTCGATGAGCGTGTGGAGGAAGACGATGCGGAGAAGGACCTGATCGGCGACCAACCCGAGGACAACGCGCCGCACACGAACACACTGGTGGCCGGCCACGGCGCCACAGGGGGTCTGCCGTCCTTTACGATCCACCGTGGCATTGCGGCGGTGATGGACCGGACCAACGTGGACACGGATGCGATTATCCCCAAGCAGTTTCTCAAGACGATCAAGCGCACGGGTCTCGGCAAGGCGCTGTTCAACGACTGGCGGTACCGGCCGGACGGCAGCGAGAACCCCGACTTTGAGCTGAACAAGGAGCCGTTCCGGCAAGCCAAGATCCTGGTGGTGACGGGGGCCAACTTTGGCTGCGGCAGCTCGCGGGAGCACGCGCCGTGGGCGCTCAACGACTTTGGCATCCGGACGGTGATTGCGCCGTCGTTTGCCGACATTTTCTTCAACAACTCGTTCAAGAACGGCATGTTGATGATTCCGATCAAGGACAAGGCGGACCTGGACGCAGTGGCAGCCGAAGGCCGGACCGGGCGCGAGATTGAGATTGACCTGCCGAACCAGCTGATCAAGAACGCCGACGGCAAGACCATTTGCGCGTTTGACGTGGAGGAGTTCCGCAAGCACTGCCTGGTCAACGGGCTGGACGACATTGGGCTGACGATGCAGATGGAGGAGAAGATTGCGGCGTTTGAGAAGAAGATGACGCACGATACCCCCTGGCTGGACGGCCGGGCGTACCTGAAGCGCGGCAAGAACGGCCGGCTGCTGGCCAAGGCCGTGCCGGTGCCGAAGACGAACCGTGGCGAGGAAAAGAAGGAGCCTCTGGACTGGTAAAAAGGGCAACGACGTTTCCCTGGCGCGTGGAAGGACAAAATGGGTTTCTTGTCTTTGTCTTGTCTTTTGTCTTTTGTCTGTCTTTTGTCTTTTGTCTGTCTTTTGTCTTTTGTCTGTCTTTTGTCTTTCTATTGCCTTTTGTGCTCATAAGAAAAAGTGTTGCACGGCGGAATGATTTTTGTGGTCGACAGACGATTGTCCGTGTGCACGAGTTCTGGCTTTTATTGCGGTTGGTTCGACGCAGAAGAGAAGCGAGAGACTTGTCTCGTTTCGAAGTGCGTTGCGTTACCGACGAGAAGGAACAACAGCTGCGATGCAGTTTTATTTCACATCAACCTTGCTGCCTGCTGTGTGTAAGACCATGCAGTTTGAATTTGTTACGGGCAATCCGCTACCAGTTCCACCAGAAGCTCACGCTGATGCTCACGGTCAGGCCGCGGACGTAGTGCCACCAGCCGCGCGGGATGTAGAGGGTATCGCCAGCCTCGAGGATGCAGTCGACAAACGGGACGTCGCGGAAGCTTCTTCTTTCTTTTCTTTCTTTTTCTTTTCCTTCCTCTCCCCCTTCCCCCTGCTCCTTTCCCTCCCCCTCCCCAACATCCCACCCCTCCAAGGCGCCCACATCCAGGCTGCTGGTGTTGCTCATGTCCACGCCGCCCTCGAGCCCGCGCGGCCGCAGCGCTGCCGTCTGCTCCGGTGCGTACAGCCGCACGTACTTGCGCCCGACCACCTGCGCTAGTAGGTTGTGGTGCGGGTCCGTGTGCAGCGGCGTGATTGTGCCGGGAGGGCCCAGCCAGGCGCCGATCTGGATGAGTGGTTCGTCGTCGTCGTCGTAGGAGTCGGAGTCGGAGTCGCGGCTGCCACCCACCCACGCGTAGCAGGCGTCGGGAACGGCAATGTCATCGCGCAGGGCCGGGATCTGCGAGAAGAGATCGTGCTGCGCGAGGTACATTGGTGTAGGGGAAGACGTCGACCCCTCCATCTCGGCAAGCACCTCGTCAAACGGCACGATGGCCTGCGTCCAGCCGGCGTCCACGTAGCTGCGGCCGACCTCGACGGGCACCAGGCGACGGCCGCGCAGCGTGCGCCAACGCAGGTATGCCGGCGAGGCCCAGGGGCGCGCAACGCGGCGGCGCGCCGGCCAGTGGTCGAGCATGCCGGCGAGGACCAGCGGGCGGGGGCACCCGGCGGCTGCTTTGTCTAGGTAGATCTGGAAGGCCTCGAGGTCCATGGGCCCCGATCGCGGCACAGGATAGCAAACGGGTGGCACAAAAACAGGGTTGTCCTCGGCAAACATGGGGCCAGTCGAGAAGTCTGGTTGGCGGCGACGACGGTGGTGGTGGTGGTCAGAGGATGCGATCGTCTGCACTATTTGCTCGTGGTCGTCGCCATCAGCCATGACTTTCCGTCGCTTCCGCCTGTCGAGTGGCACGCTGCCGTCGCCATCCTCCTCCTCCTCCCCCTCCTCTTCTAGTATCCAGTGCAGCCGCTCCAGTGCCGCGTGGATCCACTCCGGTCCGCGCTTCGCCGGGCCAGCGCCGCCGGCCCGGATCAGTGCCAGGTCGAGCGGCCGCACGAGGCCGTCGAGCGTGGCGGTGGCCTGCGACAGTAGCCCGCCTTGAGCGGTGGCGGCACGCGTCCGAAACAGCCACCACCGCCAGGCAAACTGCAGAATGCTGGCGTCCGCGTACAGCTGGCGCCAGCCGACGGGCACGTCGCATGGTGCGTACGCGTATAAGCGCGCATGGGCCAGCTCGGCGAGGTCGGCGAGGCGGCGTTCAAGCAGACGAGCGAGGTCGTCGCCGAGACTGTCGCGCCTGTCCGCCTCGAGCGTCGGGGGCGTCGAAAGCGTCGAGAGCGTCGAGAGCGCCTCGATCTGCGCAGCCTGACGGCCGAGCAGGTCGACCAAGGGACTACCGCTGCTTTCGCGGTGCAGAGGGTACGAAGAAGCAGATGCGCCGCATTCATTGGCGATTTGGCGCGCGGCATCGAGGCACTGTGCCCAGAGCGCGGCGCTGTGTTCGTCCTTGTTCATTTTGCTGGTCAACGATCCCCTGGCAGTCATCAAGTTTGGGCTTGGGTTGTGCGAGCCTGCGAGGTTGTACCATAGGCATGAAATGGTAGGCTACCATTCATGCCTAAATCGGCAGGCCACAATGCCTACCTCGTTGGCTCGGAGATGCTCAGACACTCCCTGTCTCGTAGGCAACCCTAAAGCCACCCACGCACTCATTTCCTTAAAAGGGGAACATCCCCCAAATTCCCTAGATAGTTTCCAGAAGTTATCCAGAGATTCATCAGACTTTATTCTAGTAGTACTTTTAAGAGGATCGGTCAACCACAATTGCCTGGCCCTGAAAGTGACTACCTAGAAAGCACATCTCACAAGGTTGCTTTGCTAGCTCCGAAACATTAAGACAATACCTGAAAGCGAGTACCTAGGTGGGCAGCAAACAGAAGAAAAAAGGAAATAGGAAAAAAAGAAAGGAAAAAACAAAATGGGGAAAAATAAGAAAACAAAAAGCAAAAAACAAAAAACGAAAGCAAATCACAAAGCACAGAACCAACAGCCCTTTAAACAACCCCCCCGCGTAATCTCATGACAAGCCATCAATTCATAACCCTCGTTTATCCACTGCCTTACTGAGCTTCCCGTACACCCTTGCTAAACCGCCTCAAGCCGACGGCCCGGCCCGAGTGATCTTGGTAATCAGGTCCGACTGGATAAAGATGCCGGCATTGAACGAATGCCACGGCTTGTTCACATTTACCAGGTTAAAGTCGTAGCGGCGGAGGAGCTGCGTACTGTTAGCGACTCCTCGATCTCGGGGGACAAAGGGAAACGCACCTCGACAAACACCTTGTTCAGCTCGATCAGCGCGACGTCTTTGCCCAGACACTGCCATTTCCCAGACTTGAACACGAGCGCCAACGTGTTTGTCATGCGCCGCAGGTGCTCGCCATCCTTTTCAGCCTCGGCTTCAAGCCAGCGCTCCGGCCGGAACACGTCGGCGTCGGGGCCATAGATGGACGGGAGGCTCTGGGCGCCAAACTCGGAGCAGCCAATCTCGGTGCCGGCCGGCACATGGTAGCCGCAGATGACGTCGCCGCCTTTAGGGACCATGACGTCCATGGTGCCGGCTACGGGCGGGTTGATGCGCAGACCCTCCCGAATGACGGCCTGCAGGTACGGCAGCGTGCGTGCCTCGGCATCCTTGACCACGGGCGACGAGATGCGGCCGTCGGCGGCGGCCTGGCGCACCTCCTGCACGAGGCGGCGGTACGACTGCGGCGACGACATGAGATACAGCATGGTGGTGCGGATGGCCGTGGCGGTGGTGTCGGAGCCGGCAATGACCTGCAGCAGAGCCTCGCCCTCGGCCTCTTCGCGCGTAAGGCCGTGAGCCAGAAACGAGCCGAGCATGTCTCTGCGGTGGGGCTGGTCCGAGGCCACGCGCTCGCCGACGACTTGCTTTGCGACACTAGACAGTCAGATGGGAGAGGAGGGGGAGAGGAGGAGGGGAAGTGCGTACGCAATGAACTTTCCAAAGCCTACACGGTCGTGTTCCGACGGCAGCAGCCGCCGCAAGAGCGGAGACTGCAGGACCAGTGCCAGCTTCGGGAAGATGGACAGGAACATCATAACGGGCATGCTGTCCTCGGTGATCTTGATATAGGAGTACATGTCGGCGTCGTTTTCGACGTAGCCAAAGCGCTGGCTGAAGGCGAGGGACGTGATGATGTCCAGAGTGAGATACTGGACCTTGCGGGCCAAGTCGACAGGCCGGAACTCGGTGGCGGTGGACACGTACTTGCGCTCGACCAGGTCAATGAAGCCGAGGATCTCCCTGTCCATGCCGGCCTCGAGGTCCTCATTGTCTTTTCCGGCATACTATGAGGACGTCAGCAAGTCGGGAGGGTCACAAAGGGGAGGAGGAGACAGGAAGAAAACGCACGCCCGGGGCCATCTTCGCACGGAGCTCGGCATGGACTTGGTCGTTGCGCAGAGAAATGAGGTTGTCACGTTCCGGGTTGAAGCGAACCGCTTCGTAAAAGGGGCCTTTCCGGTAAGGCGAGCGGACGGCCCACAGGCGACGGAGGACATCGGGGTCGTTTGTCACCAGCTGGTTTGGGCCGACGCGGATGAGCGGGCCTGGAGATGAGTTGGAAGTAAGCATATGTGTACTGAAGCAGTTGTCAACTCCGTATACATACCATACTGTCGACACGCATCTTTTGTGGCCAGATGCAGGTCTCCGCTTAGAGTGTTACGCAGCATCCACCACTTGCTGAACCCAGCACCTGGTGGGCCAGGGATGTGCCGCAGACGGTTCCATGATGCAAAGGTCGTTGCTGCTGTGTAGGCAAGCAGCACAAGACCCAGGCCCAAGGCAACCGAGAGCGCGAGGGACCCGGCTGGCCACGACAGGTCGTCAAGGAGCATGGTTGGTGGGGAATGGCAGCGAGCCTCAGGGTCAAGCAGGCAAGGCAGGTGCGAGGGGGAAAAAAAGAGGAAGGTGCTGAGGAAAGCAGTGGCGTGGTGGTTGCACAAAGTCGTAGAAATAGAAAATGGGAAAAGAGCTTGTTTGGCTGCTGGACCCAGAGTTGAACAGTTGCGTTGGACAGAGAAGTGGGCGGTGGAGGAGAGGGAAAGAGTACAGAGTACAGAGGAGGAGGGAAGCGAGCGAGCTTTAAACGTCTTGCGCGAAGCAGGCCAGACCAGCCGTTAAAGACACGGGCGGTAAGCACGACAGTGGTGTGCGAGAATGTAAAATTGCGTGGAGACAGATGATGGAACAATGGGACAATGGGTCCAGGAAGGGCCTGCAAGGGGAGGTGACAGGCGACTTGACAGACGACATGCGGTCTGCCCCTGTATCCACGTGGGTGGAAGCAGTACGTACCACGACTACGGAGTACGAGAACGGACTATTGCCTCGCGTCCGCGATGGGAGGCTGTAGGTGATGAGCTATATGTGACAGGCGGACCAAGTGACAGTGGGGGCCATCGTCGTGTTTGCCTGCCAGCCACGACGTCCCGGCCGCGATATCCGCTCGGAACAGGTCCAGAACAGGTTCAGAACAGGCTCAGAAGTGGCTCAGAACAGGCTCAGAACGGGCTCAAATAAACGCTGCTGGCCAGTCACAGCCTTCCGTTCTCGAACACGGCCACACTTCCACCGCGACCGTGGCAGGAGCGAGTTGGATGGCACCTTGTCTGCAGCTTCCGGCGATGTCAGGGATGTCGGGACGTGGGTTGTGTGCCTGGCAGAGGCGATGACAGGTGTCAAACCTGGGGCTGAATGTGAGCGTAGCATTCTGACCCCGGTCGGGTTGTCGCGTGCAGAGCGAGTGGTTCCTCTCTTGCCTGCCCGCCGCTCCTCTCTTTCTTCTGGTACGGCGCCAGAGTGTCATCGTCCCCGTCTCGTCCCCGTCTGCTCCCCGTCTGCTCCCCGTCTCGTTCCCTTCGTCTCCCCAGAGAGGGGCTTCGCGGTTTCTATCAACTCGACTTGGGCCAATGGGATCGCCTCCGTACTTGACAGTCTGCGGATGCTACCGTGCCGTCACTCGTCGCGTTAGGACAAGGTCGAAGAACAGGGCGAAGAACGAGGCCGAGCGCACTCACCTGGACACTGACCTTCGGATACGGGACATGCATGGCGAAATTCTCGTCACAATATCATATGCTGGCGGCATCCGACCGCGTTCTTTGTGACAGCTTATCTCTTTTCAAAGCGGTAAAGAGGCGCCGGTCTTTTGTCCAAGTTCAGCTCCTCCCTTCTTGGTGATTGTGACAGAATGCGGATCGATGGTGGACGAGAAAGCCGACTCTGGGAGGAAGCCTCAATGTGCGGTCGACGTTGTCCTCATACTGGCCACCGTCTGTCTTTTTTCCTTTTTTTCTTTTCTTTTCTTTTCTTTTTTCTTCTTTTCTCTTTTCTCTTTCTTCTTCTTTTTTTCTTTTCTTCTTTTTTTCTTTTCTCTTCATTTCTCTTCTCTTCTCCTTCTCTTCTCCTTCTCTTCTCTTCTCCTCTCTCGCGTCGTCTTCGCAGACGGCCACCCTCTCCATTGTCGGCTCGCAGTTTCTATCATCCTTCTACTCTTCTCTCTTATCGCTCCTGTCGTTTGTCCCCTCTGCATCGGCCTCTTCTCATGACCGTTCCGCCCACACCCCCACAGGCGCCGTTTGCTTTCTTTGTCCTCCATGCATGATGGTGTGCTTCCTGCACCTCGCCGGCCATTTCACCACTTGTCCCTCTTCTGTGCGTCTTCCGCATTTATTCTCAACTTGCATGAACACTACTCCATACCCAACCCCCATTTTGCCAGCTTGTCTCTCCGTTCAACGTCTTCAAACTATTTCCCCCCATCACCGACACGGAGGAGGGCTGTCTAGAAAGATGCTGCTCGCGAGACGATGGTCGTGGACGTAAATACCGCAAAAGTCACCTACATACACCGCTGGGGGGCTGTGGTGTCGGCGTTGAGCGCTCCCTCATCTCGCTTGTCTGTACGACTCTACCTGGCAGCACATCCTATCGCTTCCATGCGCCTTCCTCGTTGGTCCTCTTCCAAAATTTCCAAGGTTTTCGTCTTTTTGTGTCTTTTCCCTCTCTACCTCTCTTCCTCTCTTCCCCTCTCCCTCTCTCGGCCAGCAGCATGGTCTCACTCGAAGCGAACCAACCACAGCTTCTTCCACTCACCACAAAAAACAAAAAGACTGCCTGGCCGTTGTCTTTGCAGCCGATGTCGTTTTCCCACTGGCGCACCAACGCCAACCTTGCACCTGCCCCGTCGTCCTACCTACCTTTTGATGAGACCTGCATCTTCTCTTCTCGTCCGTCGCTACGGGCAGGGAAAACGATGTGAAGAATGACGAGTACATAAGGAAGGCACTTGTCCCCCCCGAACTCTACTCTTTCCTCTCTCTTCTTCTCCCTTGACCGACCACCAATTTCACACAACTTCAGAAGCTGCTATCCAGTTCTCGCTGCCTCCTACCTAAAACGATAGCCTCTTTCCCTTTTTGCACACTTCCCACGTCCCACTCGTTCTGAGTGTCTGGACCTCTGGGATCCTGGATAACCAACGGTTATCGACCTTGCGTGGAAGCGTCCATCCAAGGCAAAGCGGCCGCTGCTGCTCAGTTACGTCTCAAGATCATCAAGACTTCATCTCCGTCGAGCATTCGACACGTTTCCCGACAACCTTCCGCCGCTGCTCTCTCTCTAGCCATGGCTGAACCCGACTTCAATTTCGACGAGGACTTTGAGCTCGAACCGGACAGCGATGTTAGTAGAGCATACTTATGCATCTCATCCTTTCCTGAGATTTATATTTTGGGAGACTAACCTTATTTCCAGGAGCTGTCAAACATGGATACTGATTCGGCCTTGGGTGACGTACGTACAAAGACCATTCTTGGAGAATAGCCTGCCCTCGTACGACGTTCGGGTGAGGCGTGTGTAATAGAAATTGTCTTAATGTTCTGACTGGGCCATAGAGCATGTCCGTCTTCTCGTCGACAGCTTCTCTACGCTCCAGCATCGTCAATCATCGCGACGAGAACGGCCGCAAGTACCACGCTTACAAGGACGGCAAGTATCTCTTGCCGACCGACGAGGTACGGCATGCGCTGGCGCAATCCAGAGCCATCTTTGTGACTGTATGTTGCTGACAGTTTCTCGTGTTTATAGCAAGAGCTTGAGCGTCAGGGTGAGTACCGCAGTGGGAGGTGCCTTGGGGAAGTGCCTGGGGGAAGTGCCTTGGGAGGGTGTTCCGCTCTTCTTACCAAACTGTCTCCTAGAATTCCAGTACGCCCTGTGCCTCTACACGTTCGGCGCACTTTCATTTGCACCCCTGCAGCAAGCCCATCGAGTTCTTGATGTCGGCTGTGGGCCAGGTAAGCTTCCACGAACGTCCCCATATCTTGAGCCAGCGTATTGACAATAGGTGGCTGGTCAACATAGGCCATTGGGTCATTGACTTTGGTGAGGACTGAACTCCGTCGAACTTGGTCACTTCTTGGACAATTGTATCTAATAATACTCACAGCCGACTGTCATCCCGAGTCGCATGTAAGACGCCGCCATCAAATTTCTGGTCACGGATCAAAGGCTGATGTTATCTCTTACTAGGTCATTGGTGTTGACCTGGCTCCTGTCCAGAGATAGTCCGTCCAGCCTGTTCCCTTCTCCGTTCCCTGGTCTCAGACTAGAATGCTGACCGTCTACATGTACAGCGCCCCGACCAATGTGTCGTTTGAGATCGACGACCTCGAAGAGCAATGGACGTTCAGGTACAAGTTCGACTACGTCCACGCCATGATGATGACCGGCGCTTTCCGGAACTGGCCTGCTTTCTATGTGCAGGCCTTTGAGTAGGCAGTTCCCGGACGAGAAGTTTACTTTCCCATTAGCTGTGTGACCTCCGCTCACGCAAAACACCTCGACAGGTTCCTCAACTCCAACGGCTGGGTGGAGATTCAAGACATTGATTTTCCCCTCAAGTGCGCCGACACCTCGCTCCCGCCCGACAGCGCCCTGGCGCAGTGGAACACGCTCATGATGGAGGCCAGCTCCAAGTCCGGCTTCCTGCTCAACACGTGCGGCAAGGCAGCCGACTTCATGCGCGACGCCGGCTTCGTCGACATTGTCCGCATCCCGTACAAATGGCCCATGGGCCGCTGGCCAAAGAACGAGAGGATGAAGGAAATTGGCAGCTTGGTGCGCGAGAACTTTCTGGGCGGCGTGGAAACAATGAGCCTCGCGCTCTTCACGCGCTTCCTCGACTGGAAGCTCGATGACGTGAAAGTGTTTGCCGAGCAGGTCCGCATTGACCTCATCAACCCCAACTACCACACATACTTTGACATGTATGTGACCTATGGCCGCAAGCCGTGAGACGCTGGGCCCGAGGGGGTGGGGATTTCGTGTCATCGGCACTCTCCAAGCCAGGCGCCCTGTCTGTCGTCTGTTTCTCTTTTTATTCTGCTTCTCGCTTTGAGGCGCTCCCGCTATTTTCTTTCTTCCAAGGCAGATGTGCCTTTCAGGAACGGGACTCCAAGTTCAGGCCTGCTTGCTTGTCTGAATCTTGTCGTTCGTCTCCTTTTATGAACCATGCTGTCTCATCAATCAACTAGTTTGGTGTCATGGATAGCTTTTTTCCTTTTATTTTCCTGTTTGTTCGTCCACTGCTTGGACACAAGCCGACAGATGCTGTCCCTATCTAGGATGCATACATACCACTCTTTAATTTGGTCATACCATACGTGCCTTCCACCAGACGCAATCTGAAGCGAGGAACACTGCCCCTCACGTCTTGCTGTGTCCGCTTTTCGACGCTCCCGCTTTCCTTTGCTGCTGTGGACGTTGCAGTCGTTCGCAGGACGTCCCCTAGACGCCAGCGTTTCCGCCAACCGCGACCCGGTCGCTTGCACGCAGGGTCTCGGATAAAGAGCTTCCAGATGCTCATTGCTTTCAGAGTTGCTCGGAGAAGCTGTGCCGAACGGGCGGAAGCAAGAGCATAGCGGATGGCGCATGAGTTAGGGGGGTTCGAAGGGAGGGCGCTCTCCCCTTTGTTGGAGTCACCATGGCAAAGCCGTCATCGCCATCTTTCAGCTCGGGATATCCATTGCGTCGTCGTCCAGTGGCTTCTGGGCCCAGATGATGTGAAAAGGGATGTATGCGTGCACGTTCTTGTCGCACAGGGCTGCGCGGACCTGGTCAAAAAGCGTGTCGACCTCTTGCTGTGTCATGCCAATGTCCGGGTTGTCGCCGTTCAGCGGCTTGACCTGCAGGGCCGCCAGCAGCTCGGAGACGATTTCGCGGAAGAAAAAGGCGTGCTGCATGCGGTGGCGGTCCTTTGGCCAAAAGCCAATTGGCACGTGACAGACCTTGCGCTGGATGTTGCGGAAGCCGATGCGCTCGAGCTGGGCGGGCAGACGCTCGGCAACGAAAATGTCCCAGCCGTAGTGGCTGCGGAAGATGTTGGCCAGCATGCGGTAGAAGCGCGTGACGGCGTAGTTGTCGGGCAGGGTGTTGTCGTTGCAGCCGACGCGCGGGTAGACTTCCTGGAACTCGATCCATCCACCGGGTTTGATGTGTCTGATGGGGGGGAGAGAGAAGAAAAGGTCAGTTCCCGTCGATGATGACAAGATCCAAAGAAGGAAGGCAAGACAGTTCCCGATGATGTCAAGATCCAACAGAGGTAAAAAAGAAGAAACGCACGTAAACATGGCGGCCGCAACTTGGATGGGGTCGCGCAAGACCGTGGCGGTGAAGCGGAAATGCACATAGTCAAAGTTGTCGCCATGGATCCAGGCGTTGTCTTGGACGTCGTCGATGACGAACTCGACATTGGGCGGGATCCAGACGGACTGGATGGGCGAGAGGTCGAGCCCGAGGACCTTTGCGCTGGGATATCGATCGCCCACTGCTTTGTCAGTTGAACTCCGAGACACCGAGCCCCCGTCACACCGGCTCTCACGTACTCTCAATGGCCCAGTCGCCGAAACCGGTGCCAATGTCGAGGATGCGCTGCGGACTGTCGCCAATGGGGGCCAAGTGCAGCTTGCCGTTCAGCAGCTCGAGGAACAGGGCGTTGCGGATGGTCTCGCGCACGCACTCCTTGTCGTCGTTGGGGATGGGGTAACGGCCGGCCCGGTATGAGTGATACCGACTTGGTTGTTAGTGGGATGTTCGAGGAGAACGAGAGAGAGAGAGAGAGAGAGAGAGAGAGAGAGAGAGAGAGAGAGAGAGAGAGGGAGAGAGGAAGAGAGAGAGATAGAGAAAGAGAGGGAGAGAGAAAGAGAGAGAGAGAGAAAGGGAGAGAAAGAGAGAGAGGGGAACACACCGGCCATTCTCGTGAATGTGCTCATAGACGCTGGACGTGAGCGAGCCCACCAGCGACTCGTTGATGGTCGGGTCGTAGTCGGATGTGACGGCAAATTCACCAGAGCTGAAGGAGGCATTCGTCGAGGCGGGTTCTATAAAGTCGGACTCCGACATGTCGTCGAGGTCGGCCATGGGGAAAAGAGCAAAGTGGTAATCTTGGATTCCTCGTTTCTCTGGTTGCTTTCTCGGCGTCTTGACGACAGCCAGAATGCCCACGGTCGAAAAAAAGCAAGGAGTCAAAGCTATGCAGCGGCTGGGAGCAGTTGGGAACGAAGCGGGGGTGGAAGAAAGAGAAAGGCGAAAATGATCAAGATGCTGTTGTCTCTTTTTGGGACGGTATGCTAGGCATTGGCTCGTTCCTTCTCGTCTTGTCCACCGCCGGTCCGCCGCTCCGCTGCAGCACGTTTCCCTTCTGTTTTCTCTGCTGTCGTGGGAAGCGCAAGGTCAAATAGCACTTCTTGTACCGACCGTTTGGTCTTTCTCCCCACTGTCACCTTGGGGAATTCGTTAAATCTTGTCATACGCAGCACTCCATACATGTACAACTGCAGTATTGAGTACCCGTGCTAAGCTTAACAGAGACTAATCCCAACAGCTCGTCCCGCACAAAGTTGGAGGAGGCGGGAGCCGCTCTGGGCGCCAGAAAAGCGGCAAAGAGGCGGAGAACAGTATGGAGTACTCCGTACTCCGTACATTCAGGGTACATGTATATGAATGCTATAGGGTAGCATTGAAAAAGAATGAAATATAAGTGACTCTGCGTCTCGGACTAGGTCTTCTAGCTGGCAGTTCTTCTGGCTGGCAGTTCGTCTGGCTGGCAGTTCTTTTGACTGGCAAGGACGCAGAACGTGCCAAGTACTCCGTACTCCGTAACGATTACCAATAAGCAGGACCCGACAGAGTGGAACGGCTTGTGAACGAGGGAGGGGAGGGGGGTGTAATACCGCAGCGCTGGGAGAAGTTGGGGGCCAAAAAGAAATGGGCAGAAATAATTACCGAATACTCCGTACTCCTTACGGAGTACCTGCTCCCCTGTGGCCTGTCAATTTTTCCTAAAAAGGAAATCATATTCTCCTACCAAGACACGCCCTCCTTACGAAAACACAAAAATTACCCCCATCCGGTCCACTGACACCGTCGCCATGTACGGACTCTCCAGCAGCGCCACGTCCAGAATCGCATCCAGGTGGCTGCGCAACAGCTGCTGCTGCTGCATGGCAATCACCGTCGACCGAGACGGCCGCGATGTCGTGCTCGTCGCGCTCGTCGTTGTTGTCGTCGCGGCCGTTGTCGTCCCACCGCCGCGGCCGGTTCCACCACCACCACCTCCTCCTCCTCCTCCCCCTCCACCTCCACCACTGCGGAACAGCTGCCGGTCCACGTTCACCGTCATGGACGTCGTCACCTGCGTCGCATGGAACGCCGGTCGCCCGTCCTCCGCCTGCTGTCCGCTGTAGACGCTGCTGTTCTCGATCCGCCACAGGTCCCAGAACCGCAGCTTCTTGTCGCTGCCGCCAGTGATGATGAATGCGTGGCGGATGTCCCTCTGCTGCTGCTGTTGCTGCTGTTGCGCCTCGTCCCCCACCGACGACCCCACCACCATCGCCCGCACGCCCTTGTCGCCGCTGCCCACGCCCAGGCTGCCCAGGCCGCCACCGGCGCCAGTGGCGCCAGCAGGGCCACCCGTAGTCGCACTGCTGTTCGGCGCCGCCGCCAGGGACCCCGCCGCCGCCACAAGGTTTGTCGCAAACCGCCCCAGCATGCTCTCCGGCCGGTCCTCGTCCACGTCCCACGGCTCGTAGTTGTACTTGATGCGCCCGTCCTTGCCCACCACCATAGTCGGCGCCGTCTCCGGCGAAGCGTGACCCGTGCCCGTAGCTGTGCCACCACTGCCGCCGCTGCTGCTACCGCTGCTGCTGCTGCTGGTCGGCGGCCCGCCCACCCGGTAGACCTCCCGACAAATTGTCTTCTCCAGGTCCCACACCGTCACCTCGCCCTGGCCCGTACCGCCCGACACACACAGCCACTTGCCGCGGCCACGGTACGGGTGGATGGCCAGCCGGTAGATCGGCGCCCCGCCCGGCAGTCCCCAGCCCTTGAGCCGCATCTTGAAGCGCAGGTCCCAGAGGTCCAGCACGCCGTGCGTCGTGCCCACCACCAGCCAGTTTCGCTTGCGGTCCACCGCAAAACACGTCGGCGTCCCGTGGTGCACCGGGTTCGCCAGCGCAAACAGCAGCGTCATCGTGCGCAGGTCAATGCCCAGCACGCGCGACTGGTTCGTCGCCAGCACCAGCACCGAGTTGGCTTCTTGCTTGAAGTGCTCGCACCACACCGCCCACTCGTCGCGCGGCAGCTGGTACTCCCGTAGCAGACGCAGCCGGTTGTATCGCGGCATGCTGCCAGCCAGTGCAACGTACTCCACCTTGACCACGTGCACGCTGCCGTCGCTCGCACAGCTGATGAAGCAATGCGTGTTTTCGATAAAACACATCGCTAGCACCCGAGCTCCTGGTCCGTGCCGGTGCACTTGCCGCGACCGGTGCGAGATGTTGCGCTCCAGTCGCTGCGTGTCCCACACCCGCACCGTGCCGTCGTCCCCCCCCGTCAAGAAGAACGCGTGGTCTGGCGATACCACCACCCGGTTGATCGCCCCCGTATGCTCTGAAAACGTCGCCACCATCTGCCCGCTTGGCTTCCACCCACCGTGCGATGTGCCGCTGCTGCCGTTGCCGCCAGCGCCCTTGCCAGAACCAGAGCCAGATCCAGAGCCATAGAGGCCGCCACCAAAGCGTCGGCCGCTGCTCGCGCCAGAGCCGCCATTATTGGCCGCCGCCACTTTCTTCCGCGAAATCGGCGTCACCATCGGGCTGAACTCTGCCACGTCGTGCGGGTAGTTCTCGACAAACATCGCGTCAAGCATCCGCAGAATGTTGGGGTCGTTGCCCGTGTACGTGTGGTGTGTCCGGAAGCGGCTGGCTGCCGCCACGGCGCCAATGCCTCCAGTCAGAGCACCTGGTCCCCTACCGATCATTCTCGGCAGGATCCCGTCAGGATCGCTCGCCGTGCTGCCAAGATCCGACGGGACTGGTGATCGTGACTGGATGCTTCCGCTCAGCGCCGAGCGGCCTTCGACCTGTCCAAACGCATTGGCTTCGGTTGTTGCTGTTTCGGCAACCGACTTGGTGCTGTCTCTGCGGTTCAAAAGGTTGATCGCGCTTGCCCTCGACCGCAGGGACCGCTTGCTATTGGAGGACGATGTGTCGTCTGGCGGCGATGACGGGACCGCTGTAGCCTGCGTCGACGAGCGCACAGATGCCGTGTCGTCCGCGGGTTGCCCAGCATTCGTCAATGCCGCTATCTCTCCATTGGCCGCCGTGAGAAACCCGTCACGCACAGCTGGCGACGGAGATCCGCCAACGTCTCCGCCCGTGCCACCGTTCCGATTCCGACTGTCCAGGCGACTCCTGTGGATGTTGAGAGCCGCTCGCCGCCGTTTCGCGATAGGGTCGTCGATCGTCATGGACGCGTCCTGGAGGGCGTCCTCAATGGACCGTGGCGGCATAGTAGTGCTGTCAAAGCCCATGCCAGCCGCCGCTGCCGCTGCCGCCGCCAAACTGCCAGTGCCTGGCGGTGGTAGGTGTGTTTGTTTTTGGGGCTCTTCATCGAAAAGCACCGTCTGCGGCGTGATGCCGAGGCTGCGCAGTGGGATGATAGTATTCAAGTTCACCATCCCTGGCGAGGACGGCGCGCTTGACTGGCCGTTGTAGAGGTCGCCCCCACCGCGGCTTCCGCTGCTGACAGTCAGTTGGCCCAAGCACGTCAACGATGCTGGTTCGTGAATTTTAATCCGGCCCAAGCGCCAGATAAACTCGCGTAGAGCCACAAGTTTGAACTCGTCTTCGGACGACAGCCCGAGGTTGCGCAGACGATTCATCCACTGCTCATCTTCCTCGGTACGCGTGATTTTGCTAAATGATCGAAGAGCCAGGGCATCCCTCGCTACCAGCGACCTGCCACCGCCACCCCCGCCGTTGCTGCTGCCGGAGGAACCGGAAGAGGACGAGGAGTACATGCCAAAGGGAAATCCACGCAGCTTTTGGACAGGCTTCCAGAACGAGGTGCGGTCTGCTTTCATGGCCCAATTAAGCGCCTGGTCGAAGACGGCTCTCGAAACCGGTTTCTGCAGGTGCTCCAAGAACTCGAGCTCCGTGCACGTGAGCGCCAGCATCCCGGGCTTGAGGAACGGCCTCACCAGCGGCATGAACAAGCAGCGCACCTGCGCCGGCGACAGGAACTTGGTCGCGGCAGACAGGAAGCGCGCCGTAGCCTCGCGGATCCAGATGTTGGGGTGCACGGCGAAGCGGACGACCACCTCGACGAGCTCCCAGATCATCTGCTTTGAGAAAAGGCCCACGTCCGCCAGCTCGGCCAGCGCCTGCAGGACCGCCTGCACCACATGCTCTTCTGGGTCGGCCAGCGCCTGAATCATCAGGGGCAAAATAAACTCCTCGAGCGCCACGCTCCCCAGAAACGTGGCCACGCCCACAATGGTGTCGAAAAACGCACACTTGAGCATCCAGTCACGGTCATTGAGGTAGGTGTTGAGGTGCGTCACAATAATGTCGTTGACGTCGGCGGCGCCAAAGAAAAGGCACAGTTCAGGGACCGACGTGAGAAACGATCGTCGGACGTGCGGGTCCTCGTCCTCGACCAATGCCTTTGTGTGCTGCTCAAACATCTCAACAAGGTCCCGCTGTGCGGCATCGAACAGATCTTCGAGCCCAATGTCGTCGTTGTCGGCTGCGGTGCCACCGGCCGCCGCTGCTGCTGCGGATGACGTTCCTGCTTCCACATCTGCATCGTCGGACACGCCTACGACGCGATCCACTTTGGCAGCCATTTCCAAAAACCGGTTCGCTGTTGTTGCAAGGGTTCCGAGGCATGCTGCATATGTTGCTCGCACGATTGCACTTGTCTCTCTTCCGCCGCCGCCGCCGCCGCCGATGACACCGTTATTCAGCCCGGAACCACTTCCGCTCAGCAGGGCCATCTGGAACCGGGGAAGGATGTACTCGAGAAACACGTGGGCATTGACGGGGCTGACCGTCCGAACTAGCGTCAGCAGCTGCGTGATCGATCGGATGGCGGCAACGACAACCATATCTGAGTGGTCATTAAGGAGCGAAATCAGGTAGGGCAGCACGCGGTCTAGCTTGGCCTCGTCGGTCAAGCGTTCCGAAAATGCGAGCAGGACATCGCACGCGCGGACCCGGGACGCCGCGCGAGCCGTGTTGCGGATGGAGGACACAATGAGCGTCAAGAAAATCAGCGCCCCGTTGTCGGCTGTCGGCTGGGCGCCAGCCCGTACGCTGTGCTCCATGGTCGGGATGCTGAGGCGCAGCGGAAAGAGATTTAGGCCAAGCCTCGCCGCAGGGAGGGAGGCTACAACGGCAAGGGCGGGTGCGTTTTGTTCTGCTGCTGCTGCTGCTGCTCCATCCTTGCCATCCTTGGCGTCCGCGCCGTCTTCTTGGAAGCCGAGAAAGTAAGAGATTTTGTCAAAGTCGTAAAAGACGCGGTCGATGCGCTCGTCGGCTTCACCCAAATTCCGCGTGGCGCCGGACACGGGATAGTGGCCCGACGACGGGTCGGTGATGAGCTCCATATACTGGTGGAGAAAGCTGTAGAAGTAGTCGGGAAAGACCTTGCCGCGGTAAAAGTTGAGATACTCATCCGCCGAGTACCGCTTCTGTGGATCCAGCTGGATCATGTGCGCAATCATGTCGGCCAGACCGCGGTCTGGGATGCGGCTTAGGTGCGAGATCGCCGGGTCGTACTCGCCGCGCCGGTACCTAAACAGCTGGCTGAGGCTGAATATAGGCGATTCCAGTACCAGCTCGGCAATGACGCAGCCTGCGCTGAAGACGTCCATGGCCCAGGTAATGCGGTTGGGGGGGCTATCGGGCCGTGAGCTCCGCCCTCGCCTCCGGCCGCTTGCACTCGCGCTCGTGCTGCCCCGTTTCCAACTTTCCCCGTCCCGTGAAGGCCTCCTTGCTTCGCCGCTGCCGCCATGGTCACCCCGTTTACCGTCTTTTCTGTCGTCATCGTCGCTGCCTTCTTCCTCCTCTTCGTCCTCCTCCTCCTCGTTATCAACACCATCGTCGTCGTCGTCGTCGTCGCGATCGGCGGGCGTCGTAGCAGTAGCAGCAGCGACGGTGGCCGACGGTACAAACCGCTCCGGCGCCAGGTAGCAGGTGCGGCGGCCGGACGTGTCGAAAAAGTACGAAAAGTCGGCCGGGTTGTCGTCGGGTAGCAGCACGGGCTTGATTGCGGATGAGAAGTCGGTCAGGTACAACCAGTTCCATGACGTGACTAGCACGTTCTCCGTCTTGATATCCCCGTGGTAGACGTCGCGGGCGTGGCAGTCACGCAAGGCGCAAAGCAGCTGGAAAGCAAGCCACTTCTTTTCGATGTCTTCGAGGAACGGCCGTGTGCTCATGCGGTCGTACAAAGAGTTGTATAGGAACTGGCGGACAAGGTAGCCGTTGGTCTCCATCTCGACAATGCGCTGGTAGCCAAGTGCATTGGGGACGTCGGCCAAGATTCGTCTCTCGCCTGTTTTGTCATAGAGGGTTAGGACGATGTATCGCCGGAGCATAAAGGAGTAGGGCAGGAGAGGCTCACGCAGAATCTTGTCCCGGTAGGGAGCTAAGCTCATCGGCGAGTAGGGCTTCACGAGCACCTTGACGAGCACCACGCCGTCATGGTGCCGCGCGCGGATGCTCTTCATGAACCGTGCAGCGCCAATCGACTTCTCGTACACAAGATCACTCAGCGCTGGCACGTCGATGCCAGCCGGCCCCGCCGAAGGCGTCGTCAATGAGTATCCCTGACCCATGGCTTCGGCACGGAGTTTCTATTCGCTAGAGTCGATGGCGAGGTAAGCAAGAGGGGAATGCTTTTCGAAGCAGACTGACTCCCAGAAGCTGACTGGTGTCGCAGCTCTCGTCGCTATCGAAAACGTCGCGGAAACATGGCAACAAAGAAAACGCCAGCAAAGGTTAACTGGTGAGCTCGAAATAAAGGGGTTTCGAGATCGGTCCTTTCATATGGTTGTCCTCATGCGCGAGAGTAATCGACGTAGTTGAAGAGAGCAATACGTGAGGTACCTACTACCTGCTCCGTATATGCCATCACCACACATTAGGCAGGCGCCTCCATGCTTAGTCACACTGGGCGTTTCTCTGTAGCACGTGACTCCGCAATGGGCTGATATGGGTTGAACTGGTGATGTACAACGCCGTACTCGTGCAACGCCGCTTCGATTTCAGCTTTCACCCAAGTCTTGTATCACTCCGTAAACACCGAGTTCGAAGGTGCTATTGAATATTCGACCGTCAGAGCCAATACAGATCGTCCGAATGACAAAAGCCCCGAAGCATTTCTACCTCCTCATGTCTCCCTTCCCGAGTCTGCTCGCCGCCAAAAGTACAGTATACATTTCATGCCAATATGAAAATAGTGAAGACGGCACAAGAACCTCTGTTCGCAGCCTCCCAAATGAAACCTCTATACATGCGTCCCCCAAAGGAACACCAATCGCCATTGTTTTGGTGGCTGGGTATATTGACAAAGATGTCCCTGATTAAAGAAAAAAAATTGTATATGGAGCTCTGAGACGTCATCTCGAAAAGAGCTACATCGTAGAATTTGACGAACTGCTCCTGCATCTGTCACCTCAAATGCGGCTTCTCGTGGTGCATGGGAGTCGATTGAGAAAAGAGCGGGTATAACGTGGTGGAAGTCGGGCCGTGAAAAGTCGAAGGTTGTTTGGAAAGAAGGAGCAATTAAGCTGTATATCGTTGTAAGATGAAAAAAATAAAGAAATGAAATGCCCAAGAGAGTGCAAAAGCGCCGCATCATATCTATGTGCTGGAGGCGTTGGTCCGAAAAATGAACGTGTTCTGAGGGAGGGCCATGAGGAAGAAGTATTGCTGCATAGTTCAGGAAGAGTTGATGAGGCCCAACGTGCCATCGAAGTGCAGCAATGACGACCGTCTATGAGCGACAAAGGGAAGGAAAAGTTCAAAAAGGCTATGGACAGATCGGAGTCAAAAAGGTAAACGAATATGGCTGTATGTATGCGACAAGACGGCGCCAAACTGCAGAGGCAAGCGGAGTCTGATCAAGGATAGTAATGGTCGTTTCGTAAGACGTAAATAAGACGGTGCAGATTCTGTGGAACAGAAAGGCGCCGGCCAAGCAAAGCCAAGCACCTATATGCCACGCGTTGCAGGCTGTGCACTTGAGGTCGTGTCCGTTGAGCTGTCGCCTTCGATCGTTTTCCGCCAGTGTTCTGGTAGACAGACACAGACAAGCGGGAAAGCCTTGATCTCACCGCTAACAGCAGGCGATATATCACGGCCGCGGCCAGACGTATTGGAGACGCCGCTGTCTCGCTGTGCTTGCCGTCTGGCTTCCCATTCGTCTGCCCGCTCGTCCATCATGACACCGGTTGCCCAGCCGTCATCCCAGATGCCGACGACCTTGAGCATGTCGCCACGCTCCAACGTGAACTCATCAGCAGCGCGCGGTTGGTACGCCCACAGCACAGCCACACGATCGCCGGGATGAATATCGTCTTGAGAGTAATAATCCTTGAAGAATGGCAGCTGTTCCGACTGTTGGCTGGCGATGGCCTGTGGCGATGACATTCCGCCGGCACTGGATGGTGACTGAGGATCCTCGCCGGCGAGCACAGAGCCACTCGAAAGGGAGCCGTTCCTCCGCAGAGTCGTCGGCGGCGGCCGAAGAATGCCCGTTCTGTTTTCAGAATCCGGGCTGTCGTTGTATCCATCGGATGACGAATGGTCGTCGCCGCGTCTTCTGCTGCCACTGCCAATAGCGTAGCCAGCAACAGCGCCGACAGCGGCGGCGCCAGCAGATGCTCCTCGGCCAGGCGGGGTAGGGGAGTCGCCTCCGTCGTGTGGGCCCTCCAGAGCAGACATTCTGGCAATGCGTCCTCCTGGGAGAACTTCAAACGGTTGGTTGGCATGGGAGGAAGAACCAGCCGTCTGCAGCATGGGTGGCCCTCCCTTTCTAGCTGGAGAGGGTTGGTTGAAGATGCTGCCGTTTTGGCTACCTTGGCGCCGCCTCCGAAGGGCCAGTAGTGCCAATAACATTAGGCCAGCAAGCAGTGCAACACCTGCGATGGATCCGATAACAATTCCGGCAACGGCACCGCCTGACAGGCCATGGCGGGTGCTGCTCGAAGCAGCGGTTGTCGCAGATGGAGTGTTGGTTGATGTGACAGATGGTGCTGCTGTGAAGGCCATTGTGGACGTGATCGTAGGCAGGACCACACCTGCACAGCGGCTCTGAATGTTGGAGTTGTAACAGCACGTGTCTGTCGAGTTGATGCCACCAGATGAACAGTAGAGGCAGAGGCCAATGGTGCTGTTGCCATAGCCGCAGTTGTTGGGTTCATTTGAGCTCCCAGGAATGCACCCTCTGGAGGAGAGCGCGCTATCCGGCGAGGAACATGTGACGAAGTCTGATCGTATCAGCTTCAGTGCGTCCAAGCCAGGGTTGGAGCAGAGGTCGCTGTCCTGCACGATATACAGCTCACTCTCGGCGAACTCGGCGCACGAGTCTGCGCAAAGAGGCTGAGATTGTGCTGGTGCTAGGCCACATGTTGAGATTGATGTCTGCACAATAGCGCTGCATATCGTGCTGGTTAGAAAGCGAGGGTAGATCTCGGTGGTGTTGGCAAGATCAATGCCGTGGCACCCGATGCGAGCTTGGAACCTGCGTCAAGTTTGTCAGCCAGTGCGGACAGAGCAGGAAGGTGGTATCGAAGAAAATGAAGGTGCGGCCATACTGCTCCTGGATAAAGGTTGTCTGGGTGTATGTCTCGAGCTGCGAGTCAAAGCTCTCCCGATCCGATACGTAGCGTAGAAAGGCACTGCATGTTTGTTAGCGACAAGGGTTTACGGACTTTGGATACTGCACGCGACTTACTATTGGCCTTCGGCAGCTGATGGGGATATAGAAGCTGACTGGAAAGCCGGGCATTTAGTTGAGCCCTTTAAGGAAATGCAGTCCGACATAGCGATCAAATGCGTCGGAATTGTCCGCTCAGATACGTGGTCTTGATGGATTGTCACGAGGCGAGGAGGTCGATCAGAGCGCTTGTGTACAGCAGTTCGCTATCATGTAAGGTGGATAATCCGGGAGAAGTCCAGCTGCTGGTGATTTTATTGCAACAACATCGACATTGTTGCCGTTCTGGTGACAATGGTTTGGCTGTTTCGGTCGCGTCGTGCTTAATCAGGTCTGGCGGGAGACGCGCCTGGTATGCGGATTGGATGTGAGGCAGACACGACAGTCGGTCAGCGATTCTGCGGACTTCTGAACGGGTTAGTCTTCGACAAAGCTCAGAAGCGGGACTTGAGTCTTCACGAGAGTCCGGTTTGAATAGAGTGAAAATACTTTGAAATGGGAAGGGGAGAAGAGGGAAATATAATGTGATCAGGGGGGTTTGGAGCTTGTGGAAGCGGAAGAAGGATTGGCTGGGGTTGCAGCAGCGAGAGCAAGCTTAAGCGGCAGAACAGCTCAGGCAAATAAAAGCACCAAAAAAAGAATCATTCCAGGGGGGAGTGGTGTGGAGGATGAGGGAAGGAGGAAGGACTGCAGAGAGTTTATGTAGATTGCGAACGGGAGAGACAGGCGAAGAAGAAGCGATCGGGAGGAATGGTTATGGGAGGATGACAAGGAACTCACCAAGACTGTTGCGTCCCGTCTACGGAGTTGCTGTTGTTTGCCTGTGTTGCTTCTTGTCGTGGATGGTCCTGCGTGTCGACCAGCTGCGCCCGGGTTAATGCAAGGACGGTTGAGAGTGGGCGAAGTGCTGTGGTGATTTTCGTAGCTGCAGCGGCACCTCACTTTTGGGGAAGCGGTTCGTGGGAGGCTGGAAGCGAGAAAAAGAAAAGAAAGGTTCGGCGGATCGTGGTCGACGGAAAGAAAAGTGTCGAGCAAGAAAGATTAGAAGAACGGCACCGACGAAAGCAGTGGGACTGCACAAGGAGGAAAGAGGCTGGACGTGGTGGTGGTGGAGGGAAGCCGAGTCGTCGATAGAAGATAGCTTTGGCGAGCGAAAAGAAAGGGGCGGCGCGGACGATGAGCTGGAAGAGGAAAGGGTACGTTGTATCAAATCACAGCGGGAGAGAAGAGAAGAGGTTTAATTACAAAGAGACAACTGAAATGAGCCTTATGTGACGATGGTGTAGTAGAACTCTGTAAGGTGAGAAGAGGAAGGAGACGCAGTCTGGAAGGCCCAGAAGGGAAGGAAAAAGAAGCAAAATGGAATAGGGAAAAGGAAAGGAAAGGAAACAACAAGACGGGTTGTTTTGGAAGGAGCCGTAAGAAAAACAAGGAGCAAAGTGCGAGTGAGCAGGAGGACGAGCGCGGGCAGGAGTGCCAGGAGAGCGCGATGCGTCGGAGGAAGGAACGCCCAGCGAGAGAAATTACCTGGGAGAAAGGCACCACGCAGGATGCAAGGGTCAACATTTGCTGCAGTTCGGATGCTAACCGCATACGGGAAAGTTCAATTGGAAACAGACAGGGGTATGCCCGTCAGAATTTATGGGGGCTCAGGCCAGGAACAACTCGATAAAACTCACAACAAAAATAAACAGACACTGTTGCAAGAGCCTCTTGTTGTCCCGCGTCAGCGCGGGCCACCTCGAGTTGTTTTGCCCTTGCGTCCGTTTTCGAGTATCTGACGGGCCAGTACTCCGTACGAAGTCCGTAATACGTCGCCGGCAGAAATCGCTAGTTTGTCGTTGCGATGCTTTTGCGCAACAGGCGATACTCCGTTTTCCTCTGCGCCGTCTCTGCTAGCGCTAAAGAACAGCGCCTCTGAGCGCCAATTCCGAGCACCAGGCGTTCTGTTCTTCTTACACCGCGCCGCGCCGCATCTGAGACAATGATCGGATTGTGGAAGTCGTCCTAGATGAATAGAGGACAGCCGTTCGATGGGGAGCATTCCAGAGAAAAAAATCTTCCTTCGTTTTCTTCACCCATGGCGCCGTCGCTCCTGGGCCGTCCACATGAAAACCCGGCGATCTGTGATGTTGTGGCCAGGCCAGCCACCAAGCGGGAAGGTCTGGTGGCACGCCGTCTGTATGCAGGTGTACGGAGTACGGAGTAATATTACAATCTTCGTCGCGAACGGACCTATGTCAACACAGTTGCAAAGTACATGTATACGAGCAAGATACGTCGCTGTGCATGTTGCGTTTCGACTCGAAATACGGAGCATCTCGTGTATGTAATCCGCGTTCCGTACGGATGATGGAGTTGAGGTCCGGACAAGCATGGATGCCGTAAAGTGAGCCTGTTTCTTTTGTTCTGCCAGAGGCAATCCCAGTTGCATCGTGCTAACCTTATCCGTATCGACCAGCCGATGGCTGGCCAGGCAGTGTGATACTCGGTAACTTCCTTAGCGGGAAAATGAGGCGTTCAAAGTAAATTCCAAATTGCTGGCGTTGTCGCGGAGTACAATATTGACCAACTAAGACCCTCTTCGTTTTGCGCTATTCCAGCCCCAC